>OU015745.1:81694391-81707464 GCA_907169655.1 Acomys percivali
TCATATTCTTCACTTCCTATCTCCATCTTTTATTCCATTTCTTCCTCGCTCCGGTTTTCCAGTGACATCTAGAAGTTATTGCTATGGGCATATTTCTGCGAAGATGGCATTGTCACTATTATTGAGAGCCCACACTTTGCAATTGTACGCACCAGGTCACCTAAGTTAAAGCTAAGCAGAGGGTTGAGGCTATTATTCAGGCTCTCTGAGTGAAATAAAGTTCTTTATTGTTAGCCAATTCTCCTTCTCTCCCTGATTTGTTTTGGCTATGGGGACAGTTTGAACTGAGCTTTGAGAGAGCCCAAGGTACCTCGGTGGAACAACCAGCTGTTCCTCCGTTTTCTCTCATCTGCCATCTGTGACTTGGACAGACACTGTTCCTAGGTGTATAGAGAGATGGTGACGAGGACGTTGTGAAAGTCCTTACAGTGCCAGGCTGGCCTGTGTCTCTGACCTTGCATTAATGGTGTCACAGACATTTTTATTATTATAGAAAAGTACTGTCGTGTTTGTTCCTAAGCCCACTAGTATGAAAAAGTAGGCTATCCTCTCATTTAAAAAAAAATAGAGAATATATTATGTTACCTTAATTTATTCCAAGCATCACTTAACAGATAGTTATTGTTATCAAAATCCTACTTGTTAATGCAGAGATTAGCAGTTGAATTGAGAAAATATATACAGGTCAAGTTTTTTGCTTTTGGTGTGTGTGTGTGTGTGTGTGTGTGTGTCTGTGTGTGTGTGTGTGTGTGTGTGTGTTAAATATAATATTGTAAGCAAAATAACTTAGGCCAGGATCTCGATAGAGTTTTGGTTACTAAACTGCAATTTTATTCAAGAAATATATCCAAAAATCTTGAAAGATCAAAGTCCTCCAATGGGATAGACGTGGGTTAGAAAATCTGTTTTATCTTAGAGGGGAGAAAATCCAGTGCATGTCTGGGGAGTCACATAAGGCAGGTTGGCTGAAATGTGCACAATAAATGCAGGATTATTCTTAAAAGATACTGGGAAAATAGAAAAGAGATACATTGTAGACTTCTTCCAATGACCTGGAAACAATGACCTCACATACAATAAGGAATCAAATGGTTTTGGGTGTGCTATCTCAATCTTCATCAACTTGACACAAACTAGGGTTATCTAGGAGAAGAAACCTCACTTGAGAAGATATCTCCTTTGGACTGGCCTGTGGGGACTTTTCTTTAAAAAATATCTATTTTATTTCTGGGATAATATTTTGATTACATAGTTTCCCTTTCCTCCATCCAAACCCTATCATATACCTTCCCTACAAATAACACATACAACACAACAGGCATTTCTAAATATATAAATACAACCTGTTCCATTTCTTTAATGTTATTTGCTTGTGTGTGTCTTCATGACTTACCTCAGGGCAGACCATTTAATATTGGATAGCCAATCAGTATGCTCTTCTCTGGAAAAGACTATTTCTCCTGTTCAGTACTCGTTAGTTGTCTGCAGGTTTTTTTTGTTTTTGTGGTTTTTTTTTTTTTTTTTCTGGTATAGGTTTGAGGCCTCATAAGCTTTTTCAACCTCTATCACATTACCATGTCTATTAGTGCCATCCTTGTTCACTCACATTGAGGCACTGATCTTGCTGAGACTTATCTAATGTAGCTTCTGACATTACTATGACACACAATCTCATAGCAAACTTCCTGTTCCTCTGGACATTGCAATCTTTCCACTCTCTCTTCTTCAAGGGTCTCGATACTTAGTTCTAGGAGTGGTCTTGTACATCTATCTAGTGGGGATGGGCTCCACAACTTTGAATGCTGACTAGCATGGTTTTCTGTAGTCATCTCCATCTCTTACAAAGAGAAGTTTCCTTGGTGAGAGGGGAAGACTAAAATTACCTCTGTCAGTAGAAGGGCAAACATGGAAAACATAAGGTTAAGAATTATACTGGTTCGGTAAAGTTACACTTGTGGTTCTCTTTTAGGATCCATGACTTTTACAGCCCTGTGTAGTTGGATAGGTTTCAGGACGTAGGTAGTCTTCAGTCCAATTGGAGGGCTGTTGGGTGCCACCAGCACATGCACACTACTATTGCACTCTAGCAGGCCACCAAGAAGAGACTTGATACCCTATGAACTTATACAGGGGAGGAGGTCCCTCTCAGTCACAGACATAGGGGAGGGAAGTAGGGGGAAAGTGGGAGGGAGGGAGGAATGGGAAGATACAAGGGATGGGCTAACAATTGAGATGTAATATAAATAAATTAATAAAATATTTTTTAAAAAAGATCATGGCTCCATGCTGGCCACTGTTGTGGATTACAGGCATCATAGCTGGGTAGGACTGTTGGGTGCTTCTCTTTTGGCAGCTTGCATAGGGCCTTTTGGTACCATGAAAGTTAGTGCTCAGGGAGGAGGCTTTCATGTGAGTTCCACCTCAGGGGCCTCTCGTCCTTGTGTCTGAAATGTGTTGTATCTTCAACAGTAGGGACTAACTTTCCACCTCTTGGGAGCCACAAAGGGCAAGAGCCATAACCTGTAGTTTTGTGTAGACTCAAACAACCTATACCAACAATTCAAAAGAGGATTTTTCATTCCTAGTGTTGGGGGTTATATTAGATTGTCTATGGCTCCTGGAGGGATTATTTTCTGCCCATATGGAAACATTTCCTTTCAACTGTGGATATATATTTATATATAGACTTACCTGTATTAGATCTATTTTTAGGCAGATCGCTAATAGTATGGTTCCATATGTCTTTTTCAGACATTCTTATTTTACTTTCTTATCTCTTCGGTATTTATTTTCATACTCCCTTCATGTTAGTACCCAAATTTTCTTGATTAATAATTAATGCAGGAGGACCCAGTCCACGGTAGGCAGTGTCAAATTTGAGCCCGTAGGAGGTATAAGAGAGTGAGAACCTAGAGAGCAAGCCCGTAATGTGTGTTTCCCTATGGCCTCTGTCTCACTTCCTGCCTCCAGGTTATTGTCTTTAATGCTTGTCTTTCATAACGAACTATAAATTATACGGTTAAATAAAGCCTTTCCTCCCCAAGCTGCTTTTGTTCTTGGTCTTTATCATAGCAACAGAAAGCAAACCAGGACCATTTGTATGAGCCTAGTTTCCTTCTAGATAGTTTACTGCAGGAAGGTGTTTAGGACATCCTGAGAATGAGGTATAATCAAAACAGATACAATGAAAGCTCATTGGATGTTTCTCCTGGGCAATAACCTAGGGCAGGGATAGGTATCCGAACAAAGGTGGATCAGGTTGACCCACTGATTTCTGGAACCGTACACCAGGTTTGTTGATTTATAGTATGTATAGTGGGAGGACAAATGTGGTGATATCCACAAGGAAAAAAAAAAGAGAATTCATGAGATTAAAAAAACCAAAGACGCGTGGTTTCTTGTTGACATCTCTGTCCTGAGACTTTTTGATCAGACATTTATAATAGGCCTTCCTCAGATTCTATGACAGATGTGTCCCCAAGCACCAGCTGACAGAGTCAGTTAACACTGTATCCCATATGTAAATGCAGGAGGAAAGTCCTTGACATTGGGAGGGACTCACTGCTCCAGCTGTTAGGTGGAGTAGCTAGGAATGATAAAAAGCAAAAAGTGCTGTAGAAAGTTCTGCTGGCTTTAAAAACTCAGTTATGTTATGTAAACATGTTTTTGTTTTACTCCCAGGAGCGGGATATGGGGCTGATTCAGATTGTCCTTAGCAGCAGACTGTTTGCCTCATGCAGCTCTGAGAGGAGCTCTTTTCCTGCTGCAGGTAGTTTAATTCTGGGGACTCTGGAGAGGGAATAAATTCCAGAGCCCAGAGAGAGATTGTGGGCTCTGAGAAAGAAGAGTACTGGTGCTCCTCCCAGCTTCTCCTGGTTGCTGCTGATGCACATTGATGAGCAGAAGCTGAAGATATCTTGAAACGAAAACTGGACTTACCCCAAGGAAGCCAATGGCCATAACCATCTAAAGAAAGCTATATCCTTTCCCCCCTAACTTTCTTTCTCTCCTACCTGGTGTTGGAATGTTGCAAGGTATTCAGGTGGATAAAGTTTGGAGGAGAACAAAAGAGGTCATGAGAACTTCAATAAATTAAAACAGTTTTTAAAAAGGCACCTACATGAAAGTCTGTGGGCTTTCAAATCATATACCTGAGTTTTAACTTTGAATCTGCTATTCAGACAATTATTATATAACTGTAAGAAAACAGAAAAAACCCATCAGCGTATCAATCAAAGCTTTTGGTTGCCATGTTTCTTGGCTTATGTACTGTAACCCTGGCTAGAGGCAATGAGGGAATGAATAAAGGAGAGAAACATAGACCAATATATAATGAACCCTGGACCAAGTGGAGTTTTTTAACCAATAGTCAGCACAGTGACCCTGGACCTTAGCATATTTACTAGGTACAGCCTAGGAGGCAGGGTTAACTAGTCTCAGTAGGAGGTCTCTGTAGACTCTTGTCTCCTGGCTGCAAACATCTGGAGGAAAGCTGTAGCTGCTAGTCTTTGCATACACTGGTCAATAGTTCACAAACACTCAGACTACTGATGAAAGCTTTGCCATGCCCCTAAAACGTGGCTCAAATGGGTAACAGCTTTGCCACTTCACCATTGGCCTATTGGTCTCAGAGTCCTCAACAGGCCATGTTCATATCAAAATGCACATCCACTCAGCATGCTCCGTTCTCTAGAGCTGGTTACATATTTTGTCATCCTCACTTAGGCTGCCTTTTCCATAATTATCCTTTGTTAGTACTATAGGCCTTTTGTCGAGGTATTATTTTGGCTTCTATTTCATGTGAGTTGATGTCTTTTTCCTAAAATTTTGTCCAAGGAGGGTACAGTATAACCAATTTGTTTCCTCTGAGAAGCCTTATAGCTTATAACAAGATCCATCAAAACCATGCCAGGTCAGAAAGCTTTACATAATTTATGTACCTAAAAGAAACCAAAGTCAATGGAACGTTGTCTAATGGATTTAAAGTCTACTGGACGTTTGCCAATATGCCAAAGCATTTTTATTGTAGTTCGTATTGTTAGAACTTGGGGAGCAAATATGTGCTGAGTTGGATTGCAATGTAAAATATGCAGTCTGCTCCTGCCATATGTTAAAGTCACATTTCTAGCATAAGATCGAATCTCAAGGATAGAATGATTTTACTCCTCTCTCATTATTCCTGAACCTTGTCGGGGGGATGGGGTGATATAATGTCTCATTTACAAAAGTCAGCATGAATGGAGAAGGGACTTAGGGAATCCCAGTTCGAGCTGAGGAGATATTGGTAACTGAGGGCTGTTAGGACAATGAGAACAGGTTTTCATTGGATGTGGCCCTGGGTAGGCTCTCTGCATTCCAGTGGGTGACTCTTCACCCATGCACATCTGGTATCAGGCAGTTCATTTAGTGGGTTTAAAGAGTTGGAAGAGAAAAGTGGTGGTTGTGGGTACAGAGTAGTTGTAGGGGGCAAGAAAGGGTATGGATTTGAATAAGACATTATAGTTCTATATGAAGTTATAAAACAATGACTTTTTAAAGAGAAGTAAAATAATTTGATTATAATATAAGAAAGAAAAAAAACCCAAATATATACTGAGATAGCTTGCTTAGAAGGGTATGGGGTCATATGGGTATTATCTGAGTTCCCGGTAAAGATTTGTCAACAGAAATATAGCTTTGTGAGAACCAGAGAATGCTCCTGAATGCTTACAAGCCTAGCACAGGAACTGAAAAATTTAAGACTAATATTAAAATCTCAATTTAACAAATTATGACTTGAATATTTTTTCTGACTATTGGGGCTTCTCAACTTGGAATACAAGGTATATTGATTTACATTTTTAGAAGGTGGATGAGCATTTTTGGTTTGGCATAAAGGCTTATAGCAGAGTTCTAAGGACCCTTTCATAAAATGCCATAGATTGCTTGAAAAAAAAATAGAATATTCACAACTTTATTCCCAAAAAAAGTCAGTGAAGCATGTTACTTTTTCAATGCTTTAAATTTACCTTTAGCCAGGTAGAAAAGCTGTTTGTGTGGTGATTAGACATCTTCAGGTGGTCATGAACTTACATACTGGTAGGCTAATAAACAAGTATTTTCTTGAAAATTGATCAATTCACATTTGCTTGACATTCCCCTGCCTCATTAAGTATAAATGAAATGCATAGTTGAAAAGATTAGCTAAAAACGTTCTTTTCCAGAATTTGTGCAAAGTATGAATGCAAAATACATTAATGACAGCTGGTGACAGCAAGTTCAATGCTGTGTTTTGTAAAGACCATGTTGTTAAGTTGCTGAGCAAAAACAGGAGTGAAAGACAATTAAACATCTCTCTTAAATGCACATTTTGTTATTTTTATGAAATAAAAATCAAAGGCATTGTGGCATTGTCATGGCAACGATGGAATTTTTCCATCTATAATCACCATGTGCAGATTTAGTAACATTGATTCCATTTCACCTATTTCTGGGGTGATCATTTATTTCCGCTTGGTTGGCTTAAATTTGTTCATATAGCTTAAAGGGAAGTAAATTGAAGACGCAATAGTAGTGAGCTGGATTGTAGCCAAAAGACGTGTTATACCTAAAAATAATATGGCTGGTGTTCAGAATAAAGAGCATCAGCACATTTACTCCATATAAGTCTCTAACTTGGAATCTAAGTGATGTACTTTCTCTTGGGTACATAGATGGAGGAGCCATAGGTAACTAACTTTTGTTGTACAAGAGACCCAGTGTCAATTCTCAGTCAAATGTTGCCTTTCCTAGTCTATGGCAAAAATAAGTACTTTTAGAAGCAGTTCTACATAATGCTGTCTGATGTCTTCCATGGTATTCCATTATGCTATAATTATTGTCATTCTTTTTATTTTATTTTATTTTTACTTTTTAATATGATCTTTTTAAAAATATATTTTATTAATTTATTCTTATTACATCTCAATGGTTATCCTATCCCTTGTATCCTCCCATTCCTCCCTTCCTCCCATTTTCCCCTTACTCCTCTCCCCTATGACTGTGACTGAGCGGGACTTCCTCCCCTTGTATATGACTCTAGGTGAGAGAAGCATGGGAGAATGGCAAAGTAGAAGGATCCAGTGGGTCCTAGAAACCTACAAGAAGAACATTATGATAGGCAGATTTGGGCCCAGGGGTCCTGCTCAAACTAAGGCACCAGCCAAGAACAATAAGTGCAGTAAACTTTGAACCCCTACCCAGATCTAGCCAATGGACAGGACATGCTCCACAGTTGAGTGGAGAGTGGGGACTGACTTTCACATGAACTCTGGTGCCCCATGTTTGACCACGTCCCCTTGGTGGGAAGACCTGGTGGCACTCAGAGGAAGGATAGCAGGCTACCAAGAAGAGACTTGATACCCTATGAGCTATTATTGTCATTCTTATTTTCTGATTTTCTGATTCCAAGAGAAGGGATAAAAGTTGATAGCACTGTAAATTCCTGATTTCTTTGTAGGTGTGTACATTATACAGCTCTTCAAAAATATCAAGTATCCTTTAAAAATTTATTCTTTGAAAATGTCATACATTTATACAATGTATCTTGAGCATATGGACTCCTTCTTTTTCCCTCCATTCAATCTCATTCTCAACTTGATGGTGTCTTTTTAAAATTGTTAATAAATGCATTTATTTTTTAATCCAGTGGGTGTGTCCATTTGGGGCTGTCAATCTGCTAGTGGCTGTGGGGCTATCCACAGGAGCATGGGCACCTAGCAGTTGTCCCACACCCAAGTAAAGTGACTCTCCTTCTCCCCAGCTGCCATTAATTACCAATAGTTTCTCTAATAGTGGTGAGACCTTGGTCATTCCTTTCACATCATGCTAAAATTTTAACTGGACTGTGCTTGTGCAGGTCTTATGAAGATAACTATAATTGTTCTGTGTTTTTGTGTGCAACAGCCATATCATGTATATGCATTTTACAGTATTTTACTCTGGCATTCTTTTACATATCTTCTGGGATGATTCCTAAGCCTTAGTGCAGGGAGACTGATATAAATGTCCCGACTCTGGATGATTACCTACAGTCACTTGTTCTCATCCCATTGAGCACTAATGAGTCTTCTCATTAACCAATACATACTACAATAAAAAACTTCTCTGACCAAGATTTGGAGTTGTACTACTTGATGGATATACAAATAAAAATTTAGAATGCAGTCTGATAATGATAACTTATTTTTTTAAAATCGGTATCAATAGATTATTCTCTGGGGTTAATGCCTGCCTTCACCAGCCAATGGTTTTGACCATATTTACAGTTCCAGACATGAATCTTCTCCTGCAGAGCAGGTTTAAATCCAGTTAAGAGAGTAGTTGGTTAACCTCATTGTATCTGTTGCACCTGTGAGCACATCTTCCTTAGAATGTCTGTACTGTAGCTTGTAGAGTCCAGCTATAGGATGTCTTTCCTCTCCAAGCAGTATGCATAGCATCTCCATTCACTGTAAAAGCTCACCAACATGGGAGAGAGTTGCTTTGTCAGTTCACAGCTAATTTCTGTGTCTCACAACCGAACTGTATGTTATTTTCAACAGTATGATAGTATTATCTGGTAGTTATGGGCAACTGAGAGCAGTGACAATAATCTACATTTTGGGGGGTACCTAAGTGGCCTCTATAACAAATAACATGGAGAGAGGTAGTCTGTTCCTGGCACTGAAATGATCATTTCAGAGCTCATGTCTTCTGGAGGCAACATTGTTGACTAATGTGGTGTACCTCTTTTCAAACCCACTTTTAAGTTAGCTTACAAACCGGCCAGGTTTAATAAGTCTTTTTCATACATCTTTAGTTTTGCTTAACCCCCTCTTCCTTCTTATTGTTTATTCCCAACCTCATTTCCACATAACCTTTAGTCTACACTATTACCCTCCTTCTTTCATGCCACAATGCGTGCTCCTATCACCTTTTATTATACATTTTACTTGGATTAAAAGATCATAGATTTCCAAATTGCCTCTTCATGTACCATGGTGACTTGAATGAGAATTGTCCCTATAGCCTATAATTTGAATGTTTGATCTTCACTTGGTGGACTTGTTTAGGAAGGATTAGGAGGTGTGGCCTCGTTGGAGGAGCTGAGTTACTAAGGTTGGACTTTGATTTCAAAAACCCCATGCCATTTCCAGTTAGCTCTCCTGTTCTCTCTCTCTCTTATGCCTCTGGATCATATTTCAGCTCTCAGGTATTGTTCAGACACTATGCCTGCGGCCATGCTCTCCACCATGATGGTCAAGGACTCAATCACCCTTTGTAAGAGTAACCCCTGAACTAAATGCCTTCATTTAAAAGTCAACTTGGTCATATTATCTATTCACAGCAACAGAAAAGTAACTAAATAATGCACCCTTAATTTGGTTAAGACTTCCTCTGCTTGTTCTTTCCCTATCCAGATCAGCCCACTACTTGTGGTCCCTTCTAGCTCTCCCATCTCATCTACCTTCAGTTATGTTGAGAAATGTATCAGGTAAATTTACTGCTATCTGGCAAGTGCAACATATTATTAGGTTTTAGGAACATGTTATACTACCAGGTGCTATAGATAGAATTTGTGTTTTTTCCAAATTCATATGTAAAATACTAATCCACAGTGCGAAGGTAGGACCTATGGGTGGAAATGACTCTTTATGATACCTGATGAATGAATGATATTAGTGTCCTTATTGAAAAAAAGATCAGGTTGAGCATATGTCCTTATTGTGTGGGGTAGAGCATTTTCTGGGTGTATTCCAAGGAGTGGAATAGGTAGGTCTTAAGGAAGCTCTATTCCCAGTTTTCTGAGAAAGCACCAGATATATTTCCAAAGTGATTGCACAAGTTTGCATTCCCACCAACAATGAAGGAGTGTTCCTCTTTCTCCACATCCTCTCCAGCATGTGGTGTCACTTAAATTTTTGATCTTAGCCATTCTGATGGGTGTAAGATGGAATCTCAGAGTCATTTTGATTTGCATTTCTCTGATGACTAAAGACATTGAGCATTTCTTTAAGTGTTTCTCAACCATTCAATATTCCTCTGTTGAGAATTCTCTGTTTAGTTCTGAGCCACATTTCTCAATTGGGTTATTTGGTTTGGTGGTGTTTAATTTCTTGAGTTCTTTATATATTTTGGATATTAGACCTTTGTCCAATGTAGGGTTGGTGAAGATCTTTTCCCAGTCTGTAGGCTGTCACTTTGTTCTCTTGACAGTGTCTCCTGCCTTACAGAAGCTTCTCAGCCTCATGAGGTCCCATTTATTAATTGTTGACATTAAGGCCTGGGCTGTTGGTGTTCTGTTCAGGAAGTTGTCTCCTATGCCAATATGTTCCAGGCTCTTCCCCACTTTTTCTTCTAAGTGACTTAGTGTCTCTGGTTTTATGTTGAGGTCTTTAATCCACTTGGATTTGAGTTTTGTGCAAAGTGACAAATATGGGTCCAGTTGCATTTTTCTACATGTAGACAACCAGTTAGACCAGCACCATTTGTTGAAGATGCTATCCTTTTTCCATTGAATATATTTGACTTTTTTGTCAAAACTCAAGTGAATATATGTGTGTGGATTCGTTTCTGGGTCTTCGATTCGATTCGATTGATCAACCAGCCTATTGCTGTACCAGTGCTCAACCATGTTCATAGCAGCCTTATTCATAATAGCCAGAACCTGGAAACAGTCTAAATGTCTCTCAGTTGAAGAATAGATAAAGAAAATGTGGTATATTTACACTATGGAATACTACTCAGATATTAAAAACAAGGAAATCCCGAATTTGTGGACAAATGGATGGGACTAGAAATGATCATAATGAGTGAGTTAACCCAGAAGCAGAAAGACTGACATGGTATATACTCACTTATAACTGGGCACTAGCCCAAAAGGCACATCACATGAAAGTCTTCACTTACCAGGAGATTAGGAAAGATGTGAGGACATCCTACTGAGACTCTGGGTAAGAGAAATATAGGAGATGGGGAAATAGAAAGACCCAGAGGGTCCTAGAAACCTACAAGAAGAACATCATGATGGGTGGATTTGGGCCCAGGGTGTTCTGCTCAAACTATTTCACTAACCAAGGACAATAGAATAGTAAACATTGAATCTCTGATCTCCCCAATGGATAGGACATTCTCCACAGTTATGTGGAGAGTAGGGACTGACTTTGACATGAACCCTGGTGCTCCATATTTAACCACCTCCCCTTGGTGGGGAGGCCTGGTGGCACTCAAAGAAAGAATAAGCAGGCTACCAAGATGAGATTTGATAGCCTATGACCATATAGTGAGGGAGGAGGTCTTTCTCGATCATAGACCTAGGGGAGAGGAATAGAGTGAAAGAGGGAGGGAAGGAGGAATGGGAGGATACAAGTGATAGGATAACAATTGAGTTGTAATCTGAATAAATTAATAAAATTAAAATAAAAAAGAGAAGGTAAAAAAAAAATTCCAGGGAATTCCCACTGACCTTTTCCACCATTCAATGACACAGCAAGCAAAGAAAGAACCAAATCTGTCAGTCAACACTTTGACATTGGACTTTCTTGGTCTCCAGAACTATGAGAAATGAATATCTGCTGTTTATAAGCCAATTTCATTACCATGATGAATCAGCTTAAACTCTGTAAGGCAACAGGTTTGATAAGTCCCATAATGCTTCAGTTGAGGTGTGGTAGAATCAATTTGGTATATAAGACCATCATGAGTTAATAGAACTGCTGGGATTAAAAATAGACCCTCTGATATACTTGTCTTAGCATTATAAATAATATATGATTGTGCATTTCAGATCAACTAGAATAGTTAAGATAATGATTAAACTACATTCATTGATTAGTTGAGAGGCCTTTGGCCTTAAGGATGGACTGGAATGTTGCTCATTTACTTTCTCAATTAAAGATCTGAATTTAAAAGGAAACCCCAACAAGAAAACAGGAAACAATGAGAGTATACTTTATACAAGACTTCTTTTCTCAGTATAGTCATGGCTTTGCAGATTTATTTTTCTTTGTATATGATTACTAAGGATAAGTATTTTACATGGAAAAAATGGAGTAGGGAAATACATAATAGTTGCATGGTAGAATGGTAAAGTGATCTTTGGCTCCTTCGGTCTACTTTGGAAGTGATTTTAAAGTAGAAAAATCAACACTAGTAAGTGGTCATGAAGAAGGTTAAGGTAAGCAGTTTAAAATGCAGAGTATTTTGCTTCCCACTTCCCCTCTCACAATTTCTTCTGGTGTGGTGGTGCACACCTTTAGTCTCAGCACTTGGGAGGCAGACACAGGCAGCTCTCAGAGTTCGAGGCTAGCCTGGTTTGCAAAGTGAGTTCTAGGACAGACAAGGCTGTTAACGCAGATTTCTCCCACATTCCCCCAGTACAGTTCCCTCCCACATTCATGTCTTTATTTGTTTTCAGGTTAGCACATTGAGTCCAATTGTGCTAACTATATATGTATGTATATGAGGCTATCCACTGGAATATAGGGAGTCTACCAGTGACTATACATTTTAAAAGTGATTTTTTTCCTCCAGCAGCTACCCACCTCAGAAAGGGGTGGGGTCAGGAAATGAAATTCTCCGTCTATACTGATATTTGGGTCTGTTGACCTTGTACAGGTAAGCACAACTGGTGTAAGTTGATGCATGAGACACTGAAATCCAGAAGGCATCATTTTACAGCTCGTTTCTTTATTATCCAGCTCTTACATTCTTTCTGCCTCTTTTTCTCTGATGTTTTCTAAACCTTGAGCATGCCTCATTGTAAACAAGTATGAAATTCTTAAAAATAAAGAAAACTATTTTTTTAAAAGGGGGAGGGTATTAAAGCTGGATAAATATCTCCATAAGCTCCTTTCCTAATACATCTGTCTGTACCACCAGCTCCATGGAGATCTGAGGCTTCCATGGTTGCATCCACATGAGAATATCCAGATCTGTCTCTGTCTCTCTGTTTCTCTGTCTGACACACACACACACACACACACACACACACACACACACACACACACATGCACGCACACACACACTAGAGAGAGAGAGAGAGAGAGAGAGAGAGAGAGAGAGAGAGAGAGAGA
>OU015745.1:81707474-81736667 GCA_907169655.1 Acomys percivali
AGAGAGAGAGAGAGAGAGAGAGAGAGAGAGAGAGAGAGAGAGAGAGAAGCACCCGCGCTGTGATTACCCCGACGTAGCGCTGTGATTACCCCGACTTATCGAGCGAGGGACTGTAGGTTGAAGAATACTCCAGACAGCAGGTCATGCGTTCTAAGAGAATGCCATTTAATGAGGCGGGGCCAAGGCTTTTTATACAGTACAGAGGCAGGTGGAAAAATACAAGATGATGTGGATGGAAAATCCCCAGGACAAGAGAAACCATGTAACCAAGGTAACCAGGGTGCAAAACAGGAACTTGTGGTCAGCTCTGGGAGGCACAATGTTCACAACAGGAAGCTGCCAGGACAGAATAGCAATTGCATACTTGCCAGGGCATGGCCCCAGGGGGCCCAAGCCTAACAGTTTCCAAGATTAAAAGGAGTTTTTCCTACAAAATTGGGAATTTGATTTGATCAAAAGCAGGTAAATGCATAAGAGGGAACCAGTAAGAGGGCATCTTATCATCAGCCTGTCTGAAGAGGACACTGAGAACCTACAGAACAAGATCATTGGCATAACATTGACCTGGGAGCTGGAATACAAGTCTCTACAGCCCTTATGAGGATGCACGAGTGCCCAAGTTTCTGTTGTTAACTTGCTTAAAGTTGAGTCTTACGATGCTGGGTAAGGCATACTATGTTTGTGATTCTGGAGCCTTTACTCAAAAACGACTTATTTGGAAAGGTACTTAAGTAAAGGAACTTCTTGCATCTCTGATTTTCTATACCAGATGACTTTACTGGAAAGCATGGATGACTGCCTACTAACTGGTATCTGATGAGTCATTTCTCTCCTATTTCTTGTTTTGGAGATTTATTGTAGTGTAACATGTTTGTTTTTGATCCAGAAGAATGCTCTCAAAGACAGAGTCTTCGAAGAAGATGGTGACATTGACCAGTCCTTTTGAGTAGAGTCACTTCTTTTTTTCCCCTTTTTTATTAATTAATTTATTCATATTACATCTCAATTGTTATCTCATCACTTGTATCCTCCCGTTCCTCCCTCCTTCCCACCCCCACCCTATTTCCCTCCCTTAGGTCCATGATCTTAAAATTTCTCAAGCTTCCCAAGTGGTGGCAGTCAGATGGCACTGGTTTGTTTGACTCTTAAACTGTTGTTTTTTGTGTCCCTCACTGCTCCTCTTACTGGACTCTAAGTTGCTCAAAGGCAACAGCATCCCTGAAGGTCTGTTCTCCCTACTTAATGAGCGCTTAATTATTTCAAATAACTCAGTCTAAATGTTTCTGCTTACTGGTTTATTAGGAATTCGCCTTACCTAAAAAACAGGAGGAGTGATGAAGAGATGGAATACGTGGTGCTAGTGGCAAAGACAAAAAGTCATTTAAATTCATGCTTTGAGTTGGCAACCCATTTCATATCCACTTAACAGGTGCTTAATTGCTCCCCATTTGCACTTGCATTTTGATGAGCATTCCATGACTTTTACATTTATGCTTCCAAGGTATCAGTTATTTAAATTCTAAGGTGGGGAAAGGGATTACTCCTTTCGCAAAACTGTTTTGAGACTCAGCTTTTATAGGTCTAAGGCATTTTCCATGGAAATACTAGTTTCAAATACTCACTGCACACTTTTTCCTCAGCCAGTTGCACATTTCTCTCCATCTTACTAATGAAAACAGTGGAAGAGATAAAAACCAGGATCAGAAAGGAAAACAGTGCAGATAAGGAAGCCAAGAAGACATAGAGAAAGTAGACACCTTGCCTAAGACCACAAACATAATTTTAATTGGAATGACAACCCTAGTAAGTATCGGTCTAGTTCCATTTTGATATTTCTGAACTGCGCTAATCCACTATCCCAAATTTCTTAGAAATATATAGAACATTAAGAATTAAAATATAGACTGCTATCTATAGCTATACGGAGACTTGATACCCTATGAGCATATACAGGGGGAGGAGGTCCCCCTCATTCACAGTCATAGGGGAGGGGAGTAAGGGGAAAATGGGAGGGAGGGAGGAATGGGAGGATACAAGGGATAGGATAACAATTGAGATGTAATATGAATAAATTAATAAAATATATTTTTAAAAAGAATAAAAATATAGTTTGATGCATTTTCCAAACTGGGGAGGTTGGTTTTGATTCAGGATCCGAAATATACCATGAAAGATGTGACAGGTTCTAGCTATGTGAAGATTACATCATAGTTGGAAGAGGTCTTTAAAACTCACCTTTAGCATTGATAAAGTGGTTCATTTTCTGTCACTCAGTATGCTTTTAATTATGTTGACTATCTTAACTTACTAAATTCTTAGATCAACCTTGAGAGACTGAAAGCAGTTTGTCATTATTCTTGCTTTGTGAACAAAGTGACTGTCAAGAGAATTCTTTTTTTTTTTTTTTTTTTTTTTTTGCTAGTTATCTTTAAATAAATAATTGGAAAAAAAAAAGAACTGGGCACAAAAAAACATAGAATTCATCTTTACTTGACCGCTCCAAGAAATCACTGTTGGCTGCATTGAGCCGTCATTGTCGTCTTCATCTTCGTCTTCATCATCGTTGTTGAACTGCAGATCAAATCTACAGAAAGTGCTTCAGGCGCCCTCTCGTCATCGCGCTGTCACCGGATGATGCTCTGCATCTGGAGGTCACCTCACAACTTTCCTGTTGCTACATGAATGGTTACTCTCCACTCTCTTCGTACAGCACCTCGGTGCCTGTAGCCTCTCGGGCATGTGGCTTGACAAGACATAGATTACAAGGCTTCTTTAACAGACTGATCTGGATGCCCTGGTATTTCCTTATGTATCTGGCTAATGTCCCATCATTACCTAGGAGAGCCTCGGTGGATCTTGGTGGTACTTAGCACAGAACTGGTGGTTTTTCTCCAAATAATGTATTTTGTAGCTATAAAGAGTTTTTGAATTCTGATGGAACTGGCTTTATAGAGGTAAGCAATATTTATACTATTACTAAGAACAAGAAGAGATGGTAAATCCAAAGCAGCCTTTTTCAAAAAGGGCAATCTTCTTCACTTTAACAAGTCAGCTTTACATCTTTCTCGAGACATTCTCTGGGACCTGGTTGAGTTTCCGACCTGGTTGAGTTTCCGAGTGTTCAATGTGGGTTTGGGGGTTTATATTCAGTGGCATTATTTATGAAGGTGGGAGTTTTAGGAGGTACAAGTGAGGATAATGATGTGTTAATTTCCTATTCATGCCTTAAAATTTTCAATGCAAATATGTGTAATCTCATGAGTAAATGAATAAGGAAACATTTCAATTTAAAGCAGCAAAACCTTTTGGTGTTCTAGAAAATTGATATAGCCCAAACATTTCAAATACATCTTTTTTTGCTTCATTATGATATTCAAAATTAACATATTGGGTGTTTTTTTAATTAATATATAATACAACCTACTTTAAGAATATATTATTTCATTTAAAAGAATACATTGTTTTTGTGTGAATTCCTGTATAAAGCAATTTTAAAAATGATTTTTCCTACCTTCCAGAGAAATTCTAAATCATATTGAGGCTAAAAGTCTTTTTGTTTTGATTTACCCATGAGAACATTTTTTTTTTTTATATTTATTCTCCAATTAAGTCATGGTCCTTTCAGCCAAGTAATGATGTAATCAGTGTGAGTTCCATAATAATAAAAAAAAAAGTGAGTCAAACAGTGAAACAAAAAATTAATAAAAGCTTTCTTAGTGACAAATCTGGAAAACACCGAATTTGTTAGTTTGCAGGGGATGTCTATGTCTGTGAGGAAGATATGAGCTTCTCCTGGAAGCCAAAAGGAAACAGGGATCCATGAGGAGTGGGTCCAGGCTTATGGAATCTATGTTAGTGAGCAAGTAAACTGTAATCAAAGAGCAGCTAGTAAAGTCAAGAACACAGGCCATATGTATTTGTAGAATTTTCTGTTAATGAGTTATAGTCACTGTTCTACAAAATTCGTTTTGTGTGTGTGTGTGTGTGTGTGTGTGTGTGTGTGTGTGTGTGTGTGTGTGTGTGTGTGAGAGAGAGAGAGAGAGAGAGAGAGAGAGAGAGAGAGAGATGTTCGAAAAATTCTCAAAGAGTTTTATAATATAGTAGTTTTCCCACTTGGAGATCTGGAGAGATTCAAGCATTGGAAAAAAAAAGAACCTGGTCTTCTCATCATAAGCAGAAGAGAATTTCACAAGCTTTTGGCATTGAGTTCTTGTTCACTCATCGTGTCTTCCTCCATTCTGAACACTACACTCTATTTGTCACCCAGTCACGGGCTGCACTCCATCCTCCTGACAACCTTAATATCACTGGACACTCTTAGTAAAGGAAGCACTAATAATTCTACATCATGGGCGTGGCCACTTTCACACTTGAAAAAGAAAGAGCACATGATTTGGCAATGCCTTAGTGATGCTTCTTCTGAGGAACATTTACAGATACTCCAGGCTAGAGTCAAACTATCACCTCACACGGTTTTGTTACCATGACTCATGACATCTTTAGTTTTCAACACCCAGAGTATTTTCTTTAATAAAGTTATTCTTCGTATCTTCTCATGAATGCTATATGTATCTTTCAGGCATTTTCTCAAATGCCATCCTCTGTGTGCAGTGCATGTGCACAAAGATGTCACCTGATCTTCATTAGAAGCTCTGAAAGCCGCAGTGTTTCCTCACCTCACCCATCCTCTCTGTGCAGTGCATGTGCACAAAGATGTCACCTGACCCTTATTAGAAGCTCCGAAAGCTGCTTTGTTTTCTTTACCTCACCCATCCTCTCAGACTTGTAATAGAGACATGTGAGTTCAGTGTTCCACCAAACCCTTCAGGTCCTGAGTCATATGTGTCTTGTCAGTTGCCAAGCAAAGCCCCTTACTTTACAATGGTCCTTGAAACACCTTCTTATTTAAATTGAACTCAATTTATTTATATTAAGTATATTCGAGTGTTCAACTGAAATGATTGTTCCTTTACTAAATCAATGAATGAAAGTACATCTACACTACCTACCATAATAACATCCTATAAAGGATGTTTTTCTGGTGATTAAAAACTCAGAGATCAGAGTTAGGTTAAAAAAATGAAAAAAGAACCCTGATTCTGTCATTTTGTCTACGTGAATAAATTATACTCGCTTCTCTTCATTTAACTTTTTCATATGCAAAATCAGATAATACCATACTGTTTTAAAAGGTTGTTGCTAGATAATCCTGATCACATTTAACATATAAGATTTTTTTATTAATTTAGTCATATTACATCTCAGTTGTCAGCCCATCCCTTGTATCCTCCCATTCCTCCCTCCCTCCCGCTTCCCCTCCCCACTCCCCTCCCGTATGTCTGTGACTGAGGGGGACCTCCTCCCCCTGTATATTGCACGCAAACTTCCTTTCACATCACTATTAGTAGGTTCTGGTAATATACTGATGTACACATAACAACTGCTGCCTTCGAACATCTTTTATTCCAGAAGGAAAACAAAGAAGAAAAGAGAGGATTCGAGTTCATGTGACTAGTGGTACACTTACGCAGTACGTTGACAGCAAGCACCACTCTTTTCACCCACAGGTCCATGCACTCTGATTGGGATAAACTGATCTCTAGGCTGAGCAGATGTCTGCATTTAATCCCAATAGTTTAGCTGCAGCCTCAACTTTCAAGTTGAGAGGCAATGAAGAGCTTCTGATTTTACATTAGCAAGAAGAGAGTGCAAAGTGCAATCCTGTGGTCATAGAAATACCATTGCTCCCAGCACATTAATGCACTTTATGGACATAACACATCACGGAAGTAAGTGTTTCAGTCAGCAGCTCAAGAGTCAGGATTTAGTTAGACTTTTTCCTTCAATAAAACCAATGATGTGAAGTGACTGTCACAGAAACACAACAAGGTTAAGGCGTAGACATAATTTTCTATTTCATTTTACAGATGATGGCACGGTGGCCCTTAAATAGAAAGTGGCTTGCCCGAAGTCACACAGTCTCTTGGTGGGAGAACTAAAGCTCCAATGACATACTTTATGTAACTTCAAAATATATTAGTTTATCCTGGAGTGTGGTTTATATAACTAGTGCCACTTCTTCTGTGAGCTGTCATCTGTGAATAGCCTCCTAGCTAGGAGTGGGACTTTGTGCCCTTTCCTGGTCTCTCAAGCTGTGGGTTTTGTATGGAATGATCTTTTTTTCAGGTCTGTGCCATCACAGTCTCTGTGACTTTGTATGTATTGTTTTCTGGAAAATGCTGTTCTCTTGAAGGTCTCTACCACCTCTGGCTCTTATAATCTTTCCACCCCCTCTTTTGCACATATCTCTGAATCTTGAGGGCATGTGCTTCGGTATGGTTAGTGCAAATACATCTCCATGATACATACATACATACATTCATACATACATTCATACATACATTCATACATACGTGTGTGTGTGTGTGTGTGTGTGTGTGTGTGTGTGTGTGTGTGTGTGTGTGTGTGTGTTAGTTTTAAAAACAGAGAAAGAACATGAAACTGGGTGCTTGTGTATGGTAATGGAGGAGAATCTTTATTTAGTTTGGGCTGGGGGAAAGAATATGACCAAAATATATTATATAAAACACTCAAAGAGTAAATAAAGCATTAAAATATCTTAGCATAAGAAACAAGTCTTATTTATTTAACTTTTTACAAAACATAAAATGTCATCTCGGTCATACCTGGTAGATATCTCTTTGCCCCATCAATTATTGCAAAGAATAATAATGATTGTTATTTTCTTGGGGGCTATTTCATTGTTTTATACAGATTTATAGGTTAAAGTTGTCATGTACTTAAGCAAAAGTATTGCTCACCCTTTCTAACTCTCTATAGTCAAACACAATAAGAATAAAATATTGTGTGTCTTCCTTTTTCCCTCAGGTTTATGCATCTTTGCCACTATAAACTGAATACTAGTTTCAGAAAATGTTTGCTTTACTTCCCAACCTGCTAGGTGCACACTGTTCTGCTACTAAGACTTACTGAGCCAAACAAGAAAGGGACATTTGTGGTTAAAAAATGTGAATGTAAAGCTTCAAGGTATATGGAAGTAGGGACTTGATTTCACAGAGTACATGAGAAGATGGCCATCACAATTACACGCATTTAAATCCACACAAAGGCCTAGACCACGGAGGTGAGTGAATTTTTAAAAAATATTTCTTTTATTTTTAAGATTATATCATTTCTCCTCTTCCATCTCCTCCCTTACAAGATTCTTGCTCCCTCTCAAATTCATGGACTCTTTTTTCATTAATATTTGTCACATAAATATATGTATATACATACATATTACTAAATACATAAGTACATCCTACTCCATCTGAATGACGTCACTCATGTGTTTGTTTTTGGGGTTGATCATTTGGTTTTAGATAACAAATTGTTGTCCTCTTTCCTATTTGTCCCACTCTTGGATTCCTTATTTGCAGGTAGTTCTCTGTGTAGGGTTGAGGCCCCTTACAGGCTTTCCCTGTCTACTTATCTGGGCTCTTTCACAAAACATGAGTCTTCAGCAGATGTCCATCACCAGCACTGGCACCATCCTCGTCAATGATTTCATGAACTTGTCCTAGATAAGCCTAGATAAACCAACTAAAGAAATTCTAACCTGACCCATCATTAGGGATGGAAGGAAATAATTGGAAGGTTTTCAAATCTTCAAGTCTTGTTAATGGAGGATCTAGGTTTGGAATTCCACTAAGTATTCAATGATTCAATGATGAATAAAAAGGCTGAAAAAGACAATTTCAAAATTGCCCTTCAGGACAGAAGACTGATGCCTTAATGATGGCTAATCTTGATTGTGAAATTGACTAGATTGTTTAGAATCTAGGTTATAAGTCAAGCACAAGGCCTAGGTCTGTCAGTGAGGCATGCTTACAGAGATACTAACCTAAGGCAGAGGAGCAGGCAACCTGCCCGTATGTGGGTAGCACCATCTAACACACCTGAGGCTCAGACTGAATGAAAGGAGGAGGTAAGCATGGGTTAATCATTACTAGCTGGATGCCATGAGGAGAGAAGCTATGCTCCTCCATAGTCTTCAGCTATTGTGTTCTTTCCACTTTAGGCCTCAAAACTGAAGTAAGCCATCCATGGACAGGTATCTAATACTGTGAGCCTGAATAAAAATGTCTCCTTTTAAATTATTTCTCTTTGAAATTTGTCAGGGTCACAAAAGCCTGACTAGTGAGATACGTCCAGAAAGACTTTCAGAAGAATAAAACAGAGAGAATGTTAAACAAACAAACAAACAAACAAATAAGCAAACCACTTGAGAAGAAGTGTAAGGGCAAAATTAATGCCATATTCTATATGTAATGTATAGTCTACAATTAATGATGTTTGTATGAGAATTTTTCCTCTAGGTGACCCTTCTCCCTGAGTTCTGGGAATGACACCTGCCAGCAATTCCCAGAAACTCCACAGGAGTGATTACATACAATTAGCTCCCAATGGTCCACTGAGATTAAAAAAAAAACAAAACAAAACCAAAAAACTTCCCCTCCAGATTCAGTCTCCACACAACCTTCCAGAGGTCGACATTCCTGTGACCCAGGACTTCCCTGAAGATCCAGCCTCCACCCAACCGCCTAAGGACCGACAGTCCTGTGACCCACGACCCCCGTTTCCCTTTATGAACCTACTGCCCTTGAAGCTCTGGTATCACTCTCCTATCCTGCTGTGTCAGGAAGGACTGTGACCTGAAGCTCTGAGCCTGTAATACAGGGCCCTGTGTATGTTACATCAGTATCGATTCCTGGTGGTATTTTAGGGGGTCTTGAGATCTGGGCACTCTTGGTATAACAGAAGCAGGCGTTAGCCAAGATTCATATAACATACAATTCTGAGAGTTCAATAATCCTATTCATAGTTCTTTCAATACTTAAGTTTTGGTAGTAGTGGTAGATTTATAGTGTGCTTATACACTGCAGGGCTGAGAGTCACTTGGTTTCCCCTGAATTCTGCTAGTACCTCTGGAAGGACTCAAGGTACATTTGAGATTCTGTAGGCATCAGTCTTGTATTAATTACTTTCCTTTTGCTGTGAAAAAACCCCACCATGACTAAGGGAGTATATAGAGGGAAGGGTTCATTTGGGGCTTCTTGTGGTTTCAGAGGGATAAGAATTCATCATTATCATGTTGGGGAAGTATGGCAGCATGAAAGGATCGTGACTGGAACAACAGCTGAGAGCTGACATCTTAAAATGCCAACAACAGGAGCAGAGAGAGTGCATGGGGAATAACGAGAGGATTTGAAACCTCAAAGCCTCTCCCCAGGGACATATTTCTCCAGATAGGCCATACTTCCTAATCCTACACAAAACAGTGCCACCAACTATCAACTAGGTATTCAAGTGCCTGAGATTTTAGAGATGTTTTATTTAAATCATTGCATTTCATTCTCTGGGCTCCTAGGTTCCTGGCCACATTATAATGCAAAATACATTGACTACATACTCTGAAAGTCCCACTAGTTTTTTCAATCTTAACATTTAAAAAATCTGATTCTCTTCCAATCTTCTCGTTGTAACCCTCCGTAAAATAGAAAATCAAATTACATACTTCTACCTTTAAATGGCACAAAATATACATTATCATTCCATTAGGGAGATGTGGGGGCATAGTGAGGAAATACTGGTCTAAAGCAGGTTGGAAACCTACCATAGCAAACAGCAAATTCTCTACCTCCAAGTCCAGTGTCATAAGGCTTACAAGGCTCTGCCCTTCCAGCTTTGCTGCCTGTAAAATACTTTAGTTAAACTCTTGGGTTAGTTCTAGCTCCTGTGCTTAAAGCTCTTTTTGGTAGATATTCCACACCTTTGGCGTCTCCAACTTTTTGGCGTCTCCAACACAAGTCAAGTTTCACTTCAACTGCTTCATGAAGTGGCTTTCCAGGGTCTCCACGCAGGGACTTCCATGGCACATGCCTGGTCTCAGCAGCTCTCTGAAACCACAGAGGAAGAATCCACAATCCATTATGATTCTAAAGCCAGCACCAGATCCACAGCAATGTCCAGATTGACTGCCAGTTTGGAATTGACCTTGACCCCCTTAGTCTACGGACATTTCAGGAATTTAGCAATTTGAATAAGGATGGCATGCATTGGCTCTGGTATTTGAATACTTGATCTGTGCTCAGTTGGCATCTCGGGTTGCCCCCCCCCCCCCCCCAACATAGTCCAGCAAATCCCACTCCCTCTCTCAAACCCTGCCCTCTCAGAGGAAAGCTTCCACATTCCTGGCATTCCCGACTACTGCCCCATCCCCCTCACTTGGAGCCAGAGCTCCCCAGGTCCCTCTAATTCTCACCATCCCTTCAGCCCCCAAGCTCCTGGGACACCGGTGCTGGTACCATCTCTCAAGACACAAGAGGGCACCTACTCAAGATGAATAGTCTGTATAAAAACATGCTCCATTCTCTGGTTCTCCAGAAAGCCCCAATTTTATGTATGAGAATAAAATAAGAAGATAATAAGGTACCAGGCAGAAGACATTGTGTTATATGAGGTTTATTAAATGAGCACGGGGGGAGAAGGAAAGGGGGAGAGGTACCCCAAAGAAAGAGACAGAGACAGAGGAAGAGTGAGAAGAAAAGAGGGTAAAGAGAGACCACCACGAGGAGAGTTTGTCCTTTTATATAGCCCTGAGAAGGGCCACGCCCCCATGGCAGGCAAGCAATGACATCACAGGTAGGCAAACTGAAGCAGGATGCTCATATCCCTACCTTTTCCTATAATTAAAAAATAAGGAATGTTGATTGGTTTTGCATAAGGTAAATTAAAGTATATAAATGTAGGTAGGGGAGAAAAGAGAGAGAAAAGTGATAGAAACAATTTGTCCAAATTATATAGTGAAGGGGAAGGAAAAGTGCTGCCCTGAAAGTTTAGGGTAGAGGGCAGGCTATGACAGCCAAGTCTTGCAGCAGACAGGGACAGAGGAGTGCTGGGAGAACGTAGAGTTGTTGGACCCAGGCCTGGAGCACAATCATTTCAGCCTTTTGCAAATGGATAAGGGGTGAGGTAATCGTCTTATCTTAACTACTTCCTGCCGACAGTAGGGCGGCGATAGAGGGTTTAGAAGGCTGAAATGTTGCCCAGGTTCTGGAAGAACAGGCTGTTGCATTTGCTGTTCCGGGTCTGAGAACATCTGCAGCTTAGAAGGGCAATGCAGGTCCCAGCGAAGAGGAACAATGCAGGTCCAGCTGGCTCAATCTATGAGGTTAGACTGGAGCACTTATGGGTAGCTGCTTTGATGATGTCCCAGATGTAGGAAGTCTGGCAGATTACTGGAACACATATATGGGCAGAAGACAAAGTTAGTAGGTTAGGGAGAAAATTCCCTTTATGTGTACATTTGAAACTATTGGGAGAGCACAGAGAAAAAGCTTGAAAATAAGGAAAGTACAATGCTGACAATGCTTGAAAATTTTGGGAGAGCAAAGAAAAACATTTGGACATGGAAAACTTTCTTTCATTTTACCTGTGTTAGGATTCTGCTTCAGTCTGCCTACCTGTGATGTCACTGCTTACCTGTCACGGGGGCGTGGCCCTGCCCAGGGCCATCTAAAAGGACAAACCTCCACGTGGCTCTCTGTCTTTCTACTCTTACTCTCCTCTACCCACCTCTTTACTTTCTCTCTCTCACTAGGGTACTCCTCCCTGCTTTTTCTTCTCCCCCCATGCTCATTTAATAAAATCCGTATAACATAATATCTGCTGCCTGGTACCTTCTTATAGCCTGATAGCTTCTATCATCTCCCTTAATTTTAATTGTAACAATCTGATTGTTGGCAATAATTAAAATTTGATCTGTCCAAGTTTGTTTGTAGAAGTGTGTAAGTTTAGAGGCCCTTAATGTGGGCGTAGGGATTTGAAATTCTCAGAAGACATCCCAAAGGAATGTTAGCAGGAATGGGCAACTGAACATTTGCAATGGGGAAATGAGGTCAGTAACCCCTTAGGGTGTCCCTCAAAATGGATAATGACCCAGGAAACAGGTGTACAGACTGATTCAGTGACTCATTAGTACTGGACAGTGACCAGAGAGTGCAGCTCTGGCTGAGCTGGTCCAGGGACACAGCCACCTACCTAGTACACTAGAAGTTTTTGGAGGCCAAGCGGCAGCAAAGGAGACTGTGTCAGTTCTCACCCAGTGGGAACTATTCTAGTTGTTGGTCAGCAAGAAGGACCAGCCACAGTCATGGAGACTGGGATTGGGTACCTCCACTCCCAGTGAACCAAAGAGGTGTTGATGATCTCTTGGACAAAGGGGAGGAATTATGAGACTAGGAAGAGAGAATTCAGCTGGAGTTGGGTGCAGAAAGGTGGTAATCAGGTAGTTAGGGAGAGAGGAGTCCCAAAACCAGTGAAAACGGGAAGTAATCCCACCCTCAGAGATAGGCAATAGGTGAGAAATTTAGGCTCTGGATTGACAGTACTTATCTGGATTCCATTTGACCTGAGAGGTGGGCTTCCTATAGTTTATAAGAATCCTTTTGAGTTCACAGAGGGATATAAATTTCGCATCACCACTGTTTGAAATCTGCAGTGAAATACAATTAGACTTGAACACATTGTAGGAAAAGGCGGTAGACATACAACACAGTAGAGGCTTGGGAAAAAAAAAACTTTGTGTTAAGAACACAAATCCTCTGAGGTGAGCTTAGGAAAGGCAGAAGCCTTTTTGGCCTCTGTGGAACAGTAACATGGGGGAGGACAGAAATCTCCTGTAGAGCAGAATGTAAAATCTCACTTTAGCATCAGTACACATCATGAAAGAGGTCTATCCGGAAGACAGGATGTATATAATTTTAGTACAATGAGAAACATTTTAAGAAAAAGACAAAAGGAAAGTTAAAATCTTGAGCTTGGAACTATGATAGGATCATATAGTGGAATGTTTTCTATAGTTAGATTAATAAACTAGAGTTCCATTGATCAGTGTCAACACTCTGAACAATTAATACAACAATAGCATAGCAACAGGATAAAACATCCTTTTAGAAATTTTAACTTTCATAACTTGCATTTACCAATTTAAAACATCTTCTTAGACCTTCTAACATTCACAACTTATATCAACCTTAAAACACCTTTGAACACTTTAAGATATAGGTGAAACTGCTATAAGTAGTCACTGTCGTTTGGTCAAAAGAATGGTAAGTCTGGTAGCAAGGTAGAGTGTATCTAGACCTGACAGTTAAAGTTTGGTCTCCTGCATAAGAATATGACTGGAAGGTATCTGAAGCCGGTTTATCTTTAATCTGAGGTTAAGACAAATCTGTTCTTTTATATAGCCCTGGGTAGTGCCACACCCCCCGAGGCAGGTAAGCAATGACATCACAGGTAGGCTGACTGAAGCAGGATGCCAACATCAGAGGTAAAGAAAGAGACTACGAGGTAGGTTTGTCCTTTTATATAGACCTAGGCAGGGCCATGCCCCCAGGGAAGGTAAGCAGTGACATCACATGTAGTCAGACTGAAGCAGAATGCTAACACCCTGAGGGTCCAGGATGGCCAAACCAGGACACCATTCCTCTCCTATGGTAGCATTCCCCAATAAGAGGACACGTTATTATCATTTGCCTATTTTGTCTTTTTATTCCCAGCCTCCTCCACTTCCTTGAAAAATGGATCCAAGAGGTTTCCAGGGTAACAGCCAATCAGATGCTTCTTCACCCTAACCTCCTGCTAGGCACAGAACCATTGACTCTTGACTCCCCTAACCAAAGCTATCACTTTTCAGCAGAAGCAGGCTAATATAAACTCTTTGTCCATATACCCAAAGAGGTAGGGATGTTCTGTTGGCATCTCCAGTTGCCCTCCCCTCCTCTCCCCTACAGGGTCTGTTAAATTCCACTCCTTCTCTCCAGACCTGCCCCCTCAGGGGAAAACCTCCACATTCTTGGCATTCCTGAGGACTGCCCCAGCTCCTTACCTGGAGCCACCATTTGTATAGATCAGCTATTACTTTGTAGATGTTGGTCCTCAAACCTGTCAGAGAATCTTTAGAATAAACACACTTAAATGCTTAATTTAAAAGCATTAATATGACAGATCCCAAGGCCTCCAAGAAGATCTGGGCACAGCAACAAATGACTCCACCTGGATTGTGATACTGGGCAAGTCTGTCCCAAGTGGCTCACTGCTAAGGCCCTGCCCGAACTGTGGACAAACTGGACATCCAAAAAGGCAAAATAAGGTGGGTCATTCTCCCAATGTCCTCTTCCATGGAATGACCTCTCAGATTTCCTGGGCCAGGACTATGCTGTGATGCTGCATTAAGATCCGTGCCCAGAATGAAGCCACTGACACCACAGGAGCCTACTGGGACATCCATCTGTTCCATTAGTCAATATGCTGCTTGGATTATGCTCCCTGTGGTAATTTATCCTTCACAGGTCTCTGATGGGATTGAAGATCAGTTTAACAACAAAAACCAAGTCTTCAGCTGCCTTCTCAGAAAAGCGTAAAGTTTAATGCAAGTGAGGTCTGAGGATCTCCGAAAGTGTTTGAGGGTCTGAGGAGGTGCTGTAAGGCTGGCAGTGAGGAAGTGATTTAAGGTATATAGAAACTTCCCTCCACTGTGCTAGTGTTCAGAGCTTTAACATTAGTCAGATTGTAGATTGTCTCCCAAGCCAAGTCATCTCTTTCTGTAACCTTAAAAATATTCTTATAATCTTCAGGAAATCCACTCAAATCCACAAGTCATGCTCCATATAAGTATTTCCTGTTTCAGAGCATAGGATTACTCTCCCCACCCCTCACCCCGTTCCCTAGTTTTGGGACTCCTCTCCACCCAACTATGAAGACCATGAGCCTAAGAGTTTCAAATGCACACCTAAAATTTTTCTTATCTCCCTAATCTCAGTAACTTTATCTTCTGTCCCTAACACATATGTGTTCCAACATCCTGGCAGGTGCTACATCCAGAACACGGGTGCTCTGGCCTAAACCTCACAGACTGCATCAGCTGGACCTGCAGTTTCTTAGCTGCAGATGACCCCATAGATCCTAAACAGCAAATACAGCACTCTGCTCTACCTGGACTTGGCCAACATTCTAGCCTTCTGCACCCCTCCCCCCCCAAATACACACACACACACACACACATACACACAAACCAATGTCCCTATGTCAGCTGGAAGCAGACAAAGACCAGATTTCTTCATCCATTATCCGTTTATTATTAACGAAAGGGTAGGTTGTTAGGTCCTGTTGCAGGGAGTGGCTGGCATGCAATGCCTTTTACCTAGGCGCAGGCCTTCTCATCTCCCAGAGACTCACTCTATAAGCCAGATATGTTGGTTTCACTGCCCCTGGCCATTTTCCTACCTCCTCCCTGCCCTCTCTTCTTCCCTCACCCCCCACCCCCCACCAGCATGCCCTCTCCCTTCCCCTCCTCCTCACACACTGTTTCCAATAAACTAGCACTTGTATTTTATAGCTTTGTGCCATTAGCTCATTCCAATTATTTAATCAATCAGTCTGTAGTAAGAGTGTCTATTTGGATAGGTTAAGAAAGTGAGGATGTACTTCACTGACGGTAGATTTTGAGAGCTTAAAGAGTGGCACCATTTTGAGACTGTTCTCTTTGCTCCCTACTTGTGGTTGAAGATGTGGCCTCTCAGTGTTTGCCACCAGTGACCATGGCCACTTGCTGACGTGTTTTCTTGCCATGAAGATAATGGGCTCTTATCACATCAGAAACATGGGCTCCAAATAAACCCTTCTTTCTATAAGTTGTCTTGGTCATGGTGTTTTTAATCACATCAGTAGGAAAGTAACACAGATAAGTGTCTATATGACCTACTCTTCGGAACTTTCTTTATACTGACTTCAAAATAGCTTTTTGGTCATGTTTAGACCTTTCCATGAGCCTGAAGACTTTGTAAATGAGGTCCCCAGCAGAAGCAGATAGAAGTGGCATCTGTTATTTTAATTTAATCTTAAATATTAGTTCAAAATAAAATAATTTAAGTATGAACTCAATACAAGATTGGAAAGAGAAATAAACCAATTATACAACTAGATATCCTAGAAAAGGATATGACATCTAGATAACAATAAGTCTAGTTTTATAAATTAATTTCTCTTAAATTTCAAGAAATTGAAGTTGTAGAAATAGTTTCAGAGTACCAAAAAGGACAATTAATTTCCTTGTGATTATATAAAGTAGAAAGTTCTTTTTTACTTGATTAAATATATCAATTATATCTTCACACAATTGAATAAATTTTCATTAAATTCAAGAGAAAGACAAAATATCTATGGTAATTAGCTGTGTAAAGAAAGTTCAGATCATGCATTATTAAATATAATAACTAAGGTGGCTAAGAATTCAAAGAGATATAATAAATTTTCACTATTTATAGAAGAATCAAAGGAAATTTCCAACCTATTCAGATTTAACGGCTGAGCTAAACAACTGATCCACAGAGTCAATGCTGTGCCAGATCCTACGTGGGAGGCTTTGCTGGGGAGAGGTTACAGAGACTGTCTCCAGGTGAGAGTGAAAGAAAAGGCGTAGGGAAAGGAACAAGTCCTCTTATAAGGTGACACAGCGCAGACACAGTGAGAGCACATGTGGCTTATGGGGACAGTCACATTTTGGTGTCTGGTAATGAAGTGTCCTGCTGTTGCTGAGTTTCTGATGCTATCCTTAGAGATGTCTGGTGTCCCTCTGTCAAGTCGCTTCCAGCTGGGCAGAGTGATGCCTGATTGCTACCATTCAAGTCCCCTGCAGCTGTCCACAGTGGTGCCTGATTGCTAATACAACTTATTTACAATTTCAATACTTATAAAACGTATTCAACAAGGTTACTGTTATGAAAGCATCCCATTGTCAATATAAGAACTATTAAGCATTGGCAGGCACTGAGCATCCTCTCACTGCCAGGAGTTTAGTGTTTTGTCATTATACCTATTCACGTCTGACAAAACTGAAGCCAAATGACTTGCCCCCGAATCAGCTAGCCAATAACAGAAAAAAATCTAAGATTATACAAAGCAAGTCCATACCCTTAAAGTAATGTTTATAAACACGAGTAATAATCAATTACAGTATGTAAAGGAAACACATTTACTCTTCCTCCTAAATACCCATTAAATATGTGATGCTGTGGTAGTCAGCATTTTTGAGGTAATCCCCATTATTTTTATATATCAGTGTGCAAGACCAGCCAGGAAGAAGCTAGCTCTGTCCAGGATGACTTTGCACTTGATTAGATTACATTGTGTAGTTGATATGAGATGGACCAGTCCCATAAAACAGGTTTTAGAAGACGTGGAGGGAGTCACATTTCTATTCTTGTAGAATCACACACTTGTAGAGCCATGCTTTCAGAGAAAGGCAGCCTCTTCTTTTTCCTTTTTAACTTCTTTTTTTTGATATTATAACATAATTACATTATCTCCCACTTCATTTTTCTTCCTTCCAAATTCTCCCATATACTTCTCTTCAATCTCTTCCAAATCCATGTTTTTTCTTTTTATTAAATGAATACGTGTATGTATGCACACATATATTCCTAAATGCAACTTGCTCAGACTATATAATGTTACATGCATGTATGTTTTTAGGGCTGAACATTTGGTATTAGATGACCAGTTACGAGATCCTTCCTGGGAAAGACTATTTTTCCAATACCAGGCACAAGAAACCCTCTTTTGAGTTGTTGGTCAAGGTTGTCCAAGAGAGTCCCCAAACATCACAGGGTATTATGTTCTTCTTGGTTACCCTCCAGAGGTGGAAGGTAAGTCTCTAGTGCTTAAGACACCATGCACTTCAAACACATGGCCCAGAGGGACCCTGAGCTGGAGCTGACTTGAGCCAGCTTTGATCATAACAGAAGGCACTACGCAAGCTTCCAAAGGAGGAAAACAACCAACAGTTCTACCCAACTATGACACCTAGGAACCACACAAAGGACCAGCATGGAAGGAAAACCAAGAGTGTAGTAGTGCCTTGACTATCCTGGCAGCAACAGACAGCTCTCAAATTAGATAGAAGACCCACTTAACAATAGGGAAATTACCTGGTACCTAGCCTACTGGTAGTCACATTAAAGTCACGAATCTTGGAAAAGACCTACAGTAACCCGTTTACTAAACCATCACAATCCCTAACTAAATTACAAAGATTTGTCTTTCTACCATAGATAAATATAGTATAGTTCTTATCCTTCATCAAGGAAACTTCTTTTTGCACAGACAAGACCGTTGCAGAAAGCCACAACCAATCAAAATGCAGAGTTGTGGAGCCCAGTCCCAAGTGATACATGTACAAAACAGTTTATGTACCAAGGCTCAGTGATCATTGCAAAAGAAGGGAGGGAAAGGTTTTAAGACCCAGAGAATCAGGCATTTTGCTGTGCTATTGTGTCTCTTGGTAATGTCTAAAGCTAATCTCCATAAAGCCTCACCAACTTGACTGCCTAAATGAGAGTTGCACAAGGACAACAATAGACATGCTAAAGTGGCCTCTCGAACTAAGCTGTCTGCAGCCACAAAGCACTAGAAAATGAAATGGCCAGTTGTTTCACAGTCAGGAAATGAATTTTGTCAACGATATAAAGAAACCTGGGAAAATAATAGGCTATACATGACTTAGAGATAACTTAAAACAATCTACTTCTTCAAAGTCAACATCTAGAGGTATAAAGTCAGCAGCTGCCAATTTGTAGACAGCAGACTCAGCTCTGTGTCCACTTTGTGGTGCCTTTGGTGCTCCACTGCGTTCCCAGGATGAGAAACTCACCTGTGCGCTTGTGAATACTACTTTGGACTTTTGAGGAGTACGAACTTTGCCTTCCCTCCACTCACTATAGTAGGCTGCTCTTATTTATCTGTCTCCAAGAACAGAATTTAGATAAGGCAGAGGACACACAGTTGTATAGAGAGAAGTAAGCAAGTTCTGGATGGATGTTCGAGAAACAGCATGAAAGGGCAGCCTTACAGAATCACCCTGCTGCAAGAGGAGCAAGCTCTCCAGAACAGCTAGACTTAGTTTGCTCACAAGCTCCCATTTGCCTTTAGTCAGATGGAAAGGCAGTGTCTCTGCCAGCCCAGCAGAAAGGAATTCTGATTCTGTGTACGTCTTAGACTTTGAGGTATGAGGTTGACTTTAGGGATGACAGATGAAATGGCTTGGCTTGTCAATTAGAACACTGTGCACAGATGGTTTCTAGGCATCTAGAGAATCTTTCTCAGTACTATTTACTGCACCTTCATCGGGTCCCAGGAGACCAGGTGTGATATCCACCACTAAGCAGTTTTTGCTGTCTGTGGATTGTGCTGTTCCAAAAGGACCATGTGGCTGCATTTTGGAATTTAAAATAATGTCATTATAAATTAAAATTTCATTATTTGCTTGCCAAATCTGAAATGTGCTCTAGGGAGAAAGTTTTGCTCTCTCTCTCTCTCCCTCTCTCTCTTTCTCTCTCTCTCTCTCTCTCTCTCTCTCTCTCTCTATATATATATATATATATATATATAATCTTTTTAAAGATTATATTATTTAAGTGTCACTTAAAGAAATACAAGCATTCAAAATTTTGTATGAAAACTACTGTGACATATATATTTTTTCAAATATTCATTTTATTCTAATTATGTATATTTCTCTATGTGAGTTTGTACATGTGAGTGCAGGTACCTGTTGGGTCCAGAAGAGATCTTAGGTCTCCCTAAAACTGGAGGTACAGGAAGGTGTAATTTGCTTGACATGAGTGTAGGGAATGGAACTCTGGTCCTTGGTAAGAGCAGTGTTCTTAACTGATTAGCCAGATTTCCCATTGCCCTGAGTCCTATCCTAATTCAATTGAGTAGATATGGACAATTTGTGTCAATATTTCTAAAGATTCAGTGAAAAGCAAACTGGTTATTAGTATCAAATAGCACGTATAAGAAATGCAAGTACAGTTGGGGGTATGCCTAGGTGGTAGACAACTTTATAACAGGCACCTGGCTCTGAGCTCAATTCACAAGAATAGCAAATGGAAAAAGAAGCAATAAAATCAGTCCTTTTTGAAAGATGAGAGAAAGCAGAGTTTAGCAGCTGGGTGAGCTCAAATATAGTTTTAGGGTTGGCTACATGTTATGTTTGCTTAGCCTTAAGGAAGGTCAAACTTTTCCAAAGACAAACTGAAGGTGATCATTTCACATAAAAATCAATTTGTCATGGAGAGAACATAATATATGTTTTATACAGCAAGAAACAGAAAATGAATTTATATAACCAAAAAGCTTTTGTTTCCCTCAATGAACACGTTTTAAATTTTAATAATCTATTTCAGGAGAACTATTACTCTTCCATACAGAATTCCATCCACATGTCCCAGAGAAAAAGCAAGGTCTTGAAGAAGGTGATTGCAGCTAGCAGTTATTTTTTTTAATTTTATTAATTAATTTATTCACTTTACATCCCGGTCATAGCCCCCTCTCTTCTTCTTCTCCTCCAAGTCCAATCCTCCTTTCTCCATCCCATAGCCATCTTGAAGCAGGTCTCTGAGGTAGGCATGCCTTCACTGCTCAGGGACTAATGCACAGGGGCTAAATGCTTTGTCCAAAGCTACACAGCTCAGGACAACCCTTGTGCTTGAACCAGCGTGGATGGCACTATTCACTTGTTACATACATCACGTTGTTAAGGCCACGTGTTTCAGGATGCAGACTGCCACACTGTTTTCCATTTCCAAGGTTTCATCATTTTATTTCTCTTGGTTTACCAATTAAGCAGAGACAGAGGAGGGGCAGAAAACAAGGGTTGTGAAAAAAAGTTTAGGATCTATTCAGCAGACTTTGGGTGACTGATGGTGTGAAGAGAAAGTGCTGTTGAGGGAGGAAGCAGCAAGCAGAGGATGGCTGACTTAGAAGGCCTTTGAGAAGCTCAGGCTTGTGTGGCTGTGGCCTGCAGTAGAGTGGTTGCAGAGTCTGCACAACTGCCTGTGTCCAGAAGGCTGCAAACCGACTAGAAACAGAGGTGTCCTTGTAGAATTAGTTCCTATCACAAAAAAGTCTCTTGATTTTGAGTAGTCTCATATCTGGGGATCTTTGTGTGACGGGTTTAATTTTGGCTCTTTGTGCATTCTGATTTTATTTTATTGTTTTTATTTAAGAAGAGAAAAATTGTTAGTTTCTTGAACATTTTATGCATTTTGTTTCGATCATATCTATTGTCTTCCTCAACTGCTTCCACATCCACTACCTCCTTTTTTCGTTTTTAAAATTAAATTAATTTATTTATTCAGATTACATCTCAATTGTTATCTCTTCACTTTTATCCTCCCATTCCTCCTCTCCCACTTTCACTCTATTCCCCTCCCCTAGGTCTGTGACCAAATAGGACCTCTTCCTCCACTATATGGTCACAGCCTATTAAGTCTCATCCTGGTAGCCTGCTTAATGATTAGGAAAGCAACTCCTTAAAACATAGTTGCAATTCATGTTGTTCTTAGGAGACATTTGCCTCTGGGGTAGAATGAGAATACAGGAGAACAGTGAGTTCTCATACAAGTGAGACACAAGCTGCTAAAAATGGTGATGCTCTTGCCTTTTTTTTTTTGCCTGTCATCTTCCTTGTCCCTCAGCCAAGTCAGTACCCAATCACGTGAGCTTTATTAGTTCCATTGACTTGTTTGTCTCATTTAATTAAATCTGTCCACCAACCATTCATGGAGTTTGAGGATATCACGTAGAGTAGCACACACACAAAAAATATAGATATCAATGTGGGTTTCAGAAATAATATAGAGAACTACTCTATGCATCTGGGAATACATAGGCAAGAAATCACATGGTGTTGAGCACAGGGGTGCAACCCTGTAATCATGGCACTTGGAAGGCTTAGGCAGCCAGATCTCTGTGAGTTCAAGGCCAGCCTGATATATGAAGTGAGTCCAGGACAGCCAAGGCTACAAAAAGAAACCTTATCTCCAAAAACAGAAAAACAAGACACACACACACACACACACACACACACACACACATACACACACATACACACACACACACACACACACAAGTAACATGTTATATTTAATGACACAAATATAATCACAGTCCTCTACTACAACAGCTCATGAATGCCCACGTGATGACCTACTTGCCATTAAGTTGTTAGCTAAGTGTTTACGGTGATAAAGAAGTGAGCGCCATGATTGGCAAACTCAAGTGACAAACTAGTACATATATTCTACATACAACCAAGTGCAGCATATTTGTTAGGGCCAGGTACAGAACACCAAGGACAACACAAGCAATAAGGGCATACTAACAGAGAGAATAAGGTTAAGAAATGGTATTTTTTTTTCTTTTGTCTGTTTGGACTGTTATTTTGTTTATGTGATAAATAAGCCCTAAGAAAGTTTTGCACCCTGGAAACTAAAAGTAAAAGGAAAATAGGACTAGATTTTATTTTGCACATCAAGTGAATGGTAATCTATAAAAGAAAGCTATTAAAAAGAAGTGTTTTGAAAGCATCTCAGTGTTAGAGAACGCAGCATGAAACCAGGACTGCCCAGGTACCCTGATGAGGCTTAAAAGTTGTTTCTAGCCATCTTTCTTCAATCCACACAAAATTAGGGCCTAACCTCAAGATGGCTAAAACACATTAATCGTCTTGTTATTTGATTATGCTAATGGCACCTGGGCATTTTGTCCGGAAGACAGTCTTAAAAATGTGCTCTCACCTCAAAACCCTCTTCGGCACAGAGGCCATTTAAAGTTCATTTTGATCAGTAATGCAAAATAAGGTGCTTCTTAAAATTTGAGAGTAGAAAATGCGTTTTTAATGGTTTCCTGAATTTCAAATTAAATGCCCATTTTTGCACCTCTTGGAGTGAATGTTATCTTTTCACAGACATATGTAAGTCCCATGCAGTGCCACACACATAATTCTCATTGGATGTTTGGCCGGCTTGAGAGGGCTGAAGAGATTTGAAAAACACTCATTAATATAGAGACACAGTAACCTTTAATTGGCTCATGTCTTTAATAGTTAATTTTATGTGTCAACTGCATTTTACTTAGCACATTAAGCAAAGAATAACCACAACATAAGAGAAACAATTTTTAGGACACAAAAGTTTTTAAAATCATTTCTCCATTAGAGAAACATTGCGGAACATGGCTGCCCATGTACCCCGATAAGGACATAGGGTTCAGAGTTCTTTGTACCTCTTATTTCTCCAATCTACAGCAAACTCAAGTCTAACTTCATGATGGTGTAGTAGTACTGAGTGTTTGGTTAAATATTTCTTGGGGGCTTGCTCCAGATGAGGCTTGCATTTGAGTCAATGGGTTGATCCAACTCTCTGAGAGCCTGCTTATAGCAAAAAAGATACATTAAGGGAGACTGTATTCTCCCTGCTTGCCTGCTGGGCTGCCTGCCTTCTCTTGCACTCAGTCTGGGAGTCACACCATCAGCTCTGCTGGGCTCAGATTACACCACTTCCCTAGCTTTTCTGAGTGTCCAGCTTGTTGATGGCTAACGCTCCAACTCAGCCTTTCTAGTCACTTCCGACAATTTATCGTAAAATTTGCTGTCCCTTCTCTTTCTTTTTCTCATCACATACTTTCATTTTTCAGCATATATGAGAATATATGAAACAATTTATTCTCTTTCTTTTGGAGAAGCTAGACTAATTTATATTAATGGCTTTCTTTGGTGCTTTGACAAGTTTCCTGGCAAAAACTAAGAAAGAAGAAGATTGATGGTTTTAGGACAGAGCCCTTCATGCTGGGGAAGGTGCGATAGTTTGAAGACCAGGTCTGGCCGGGGCAGCTGGTCACAGTGCCACTGGAGTCTGGAAGCTGTTCCTCTGTCTATCTCTCTCTGTCTCTCTCTTAATTCAGCCTAGGAATTCAGCCCCTGGGATCATACTAGCTACATTTATGGTGGATCTCCTCTCTTCAGACAAATCTATCTGATAGTTTAAAACGGAATGAGCTATTGGAGAGACAAAGCTTATATTATATAAATGCAAGCTTATTGGAGCAATGCGGGAGGAGGAGAGGAGGGGGAGAGAGAGGCTTGGCTGGGGAGGGGGGAGGGAAGAGGGGAAGAAGTGAAGAAATCAAGGGGAAGACGGCTGGCGTTACCAAAATGTCTAGATTATATAGTCAAGGGTCTTTGGGAGAGGGGAACCCCCTCCCCTAGGTAGAGGGTGGGACATGGCAGCCACGCCAGTCAGCAGGACCTAATACTATCTAGAATCACTGTCAGTGACCTTCTCGGAGCTGGAGTGTCTCTTAGGAGGTTTGCTTACGTATGTAGTTGAAAATCAAGGTCGTCCATCACAACATCCTCTCTGCTGCCCTTGTTTGGGGCTTTCTGTGTGAATCCATCATAGGTGGTTTCCCTTTCTACATGTGGTAGCTCTTAGTTTACCTCCACCCCCCCTTTTTTTTTAATGACTTAAGTATGTCCCAGTCCCATTGTTATCTGAGGTGCAAATATTTGGTATTTGATAGCTTTGATTGGAATCGATTTCAATTCTCATACCTGCATTTAGCAGGTAAGACTTCTTGATTTTCCATAGATAAAATAAAGATAATCATATAAAATCCATCTTTGAAAGCATGACATGAAATGGTGTACCTTAAATGTATAGAACAGATCGGACAAAGAAAAACCATGCTCTGTTTAATGTAAATAAGCATGTACTTTTTTTTTTAATCGGGCCTTCATCAAATTTCGGGGTCCTAAGAGTTTATTTTTAAATAATTTTCTGCACTCTAAAGTAAGCCAATTATAGAAACAATACCAACAGAACGTCTATCCACAGACCACTCTTGAATTATAAGCACACGTTTCACAGACAGAACATCTGTTAACTATTCTCCAGCAGGGCCACCTCTGTCTCCATGAATTTTGATGGGGCGAATTTTCAGCCTCTTTTCTTGGTTCATTGGTTTCTTTGCTTCCTGTGTTTTGCTCTGGTCCGTCTGATGGCTAAGATTCTGCAGCTCCCAGGAAGTAGCACTGACTTTGTCTCCCACACAACATAGCGATTTGGAAGCAGGAAAGTGTGACTGAAATTATTAAAATGAAAGCCTTACATTTGTTGAAATTCATAACATATATGCATGATATTTTTTTTAAAAACCCTCCAAAACTTTAGCTATCATTGCACTAAATTATGTAACACGCTTTGCAGGTGATGCAACATCAGGAGCTCAAGGTGTGACTCAGTGGTTGGGAGTATTTTTATTTCAATGCTTTCTGTTTTTCAGAGGTCAGTTTTATTTGATCTTTGGGAGTATTTGACAGCTGCCTTCTCCATCTGTTCCTTTTAGAGCTTTTAAATAATAATTTTGGTAACCCCGTGCACCCCTTTCTTATTTGCCTTTTTGGGATTCTCAACATGGTAAATGCCTAGGCTGACTTCAGACTTTGTACAGTCCTTAATTCCCTGTGTTTTCCACCTTTCACTACAAACACTTCTACTGTAATCTTAACTTCTATCCCCCATCAGAGCACTGCACTTACCCCTTTGTTTCCTGTAGTTTCTTGCATGATGCGTTTTTTTTTTAAACATTAAGGGATAGAAGACAACCTTGGCAGGCAAATCAGACAGGGAATTAATTTAGCAGAGACGCAGATGCAGACATGGCCATTGTCTGAAACTGAGGCTGGACCTTCCTAAATACTGCATAACAATGACTCACAACTCCAGGATAATACAGAGACTTACAAATGAGAGTTTTAGCAATTTTGTTAACTATTTTGTCAAAAATTTGGTAATTTTTGAGCCATGTAGATGCTTCCCCATTTAGCCAAAATTTGAGCCTTAGATATTCTACTTTCCAGGACATTCTAGGCCTCTAACTTTCCAGGTGTTTGGCAACTGAAAATAGTTCAATGGCTAGCCCAGAAGATGACATTTATTGCCATCTGAGGGGCATTTTAAGGGGAACTGAACAATTTATATGGTCTGAGAAGTTGATTTTTGAAAAATCGCCTCTAAAAATCATTGCTGTGCTGGAGAATATACCTAGAGATTGGAAACTGTAGCATCTGGAGACCTCCAAGGTGTGTCTAACCTGCATCTTATCACATGATCCTAGGCCACAGCAAAGATGCAGTGGCCACAGTGAGGAGTTTAGTCATCTGCCCACTTTATCTACTTGTGTTCTAGGGCCAGGCTGGTGTGTTGTAGGAGCCTGTTGGCTGTGGGGGTTCCAGGTTCTGGTTAAAGCTATAGAAAATGCCATTAGTTTCACAAATGGTCAAGAGCCTTCTTGGAGTCAGTCCCTTGTAATGTACTATAATAATTAGATATCTGATGCCTTATCTTTAGTAAAAGTAAACATAAATGCCAAATTTAATCTCCTAATCGGTGATGGTATGCCAGCTCACATCTATCTCCCAATATGCCCTTGAAGAAGAAACTGGAACAAAAAAGATGGCAAGTCTGGCAGGGTGGTGAGTAATGGAGCACTCCCTTCTAGCATGTCTTATTTATCACATGATAAGTAGTTATGATTAAAGATTACTCAGGGATGCTTGCCGCTGGTAGGAACATGGTTTGGAGAATGGGTTCTTTGAAGGGTTGTGGAGTCATGTGAGATAGCTTATGGGTTTTGCTCATAAATGACAAGTAGTAATAATTCTGTTTTTGAGGTTTATTGGCCACAAGCCATAATTGTTGTCTAGATTATCTTTTCTTTTTCAGATAAAAATTTCTTCATAAAATATTTTTTTCTGATAAAACATCAATTAATAATTCCAAATAAGACAATTTCTTGAAAACAAAACGTCAACTATATAAACACAAATGAAGGTTTCTGGTAAAGAGTTTAGGCAAAACAATAACTGAACACATTTATATATAAAATATAAGACTAAAGTGTGAAGATAATAGGAAAATAACCACAATCTGCCTTCAGGAGTTTGTAGCTCAAACAAGAGAAGAAGAGATGTACAGAGTTACAATGAAACAGGAAGAAAACAAGTTCCCGAGTGAGGAGGAATTGGAACCTTTGGCGTTGCTTAGTTACCAGAATGAGTCTTTATTGGTGAACTTGGTGTTTGTTTAGTTACTACCATGACCTTATACACAGTAGATGAAAATAACTGTTCTGGGAAAAAAAGAAACAAATTATCAAAAACATTGGAGTCATTCCCTATGCACAGATAAACCATGTCCTAGAAACCAGAAAGGCTATCTCTGTTAGCAATTCTGAATGCTATCATACCAGAATGTAAATTCTAAGTTCTACTTCCCAATAAAACCCTTAAGGGTTGTGGCTATCAGTATAACAGATCTTGCTTCTGGATCCTTGATATGAGGACATCTGGGAAGCTTAGTGCAAAGTGGCATTTTAAATCCTGGAAAGAACAAAAATGCTGGACTCTATACTGTATGACTTATACTGTGCTAATTTGCTAGTGAATGTTTAGTTAATAAATGTTTTATAGAGACAAATTTGAGATTTGCTTTCCTTATAATTGGTATCAGGATGATAAGGGCGAGTTTATTGAATGCGAATTTCTTCCGTGAGAGCTGTTAACTCTCTAAAGACCCCAGCCCTTGGCGTTACTGATAAGTTTAGCACAGCCACAGAAAGCACCTTCTACAGTCTGACAGACAAAATAATTAAGCAGAGAATAGATAATAGATTGAGGTACCAGTGAATACCTTAGCTCATAATTATAGTCTTGACTTAGTGTTAAGCTGAGTTCCAGTTAATGGCTTTTTATACTTTCTGAGCTGTTCCCCAACAACTGAGAGTTATTTCCTGGCAGAAACAACTGTTTCACATAGAGCATTAATGCTGGCTATTTCCTGTGGCATATAATACAGTTACTGTTTTGCTGGAGAGGACACGGAGTTCTGAAGGAGAAATTCTATGAATGTGACATTGAACTCATTGATTTGTGTCATTAATTTGCATTTTTATATTGTATTTTATTCATTTACCTTCTAAGCAGGTTTTGCAATTGGATTTGCAAATTCGTAATGTTATTGTCTATAAGTTAGTTATCTAAAATCAGTAATTATGATGGCTTTCATGGAAATTCAAAAGGAAAGAGAAGAAGCAACCATGTGCTTGGTCTTATTATGTAGGTCAGTGGGAGTGCCTGCAAAGGACAGAGGGGAAAGTGTCTATTCCCACTCTCTCCACAGTGCATGGGAACAAATATCCAACACTGCAGATGCCAGGGAAGGTAATGGTGCTATCTGCACTCTTCCCTAGGAAGAGCTTTTACAGGGAATTCATTAAGTATTCTTTATCCATACCCTGTTAAGGTCATCTATGCTCAGATTTAACATGTAATGAACTGGGAGGGTGTTCAGTAACGGGATGTGGGATTAAGTGAGGATGTGCAGCTAAGGTTCATGCTGTTCAATGGCCCAGATTTGAAAGGGCTATTGAAAATAACACTGAAAGCTGAGCATGGTGGCACACACCTTTAATCTTAGCACTCGGGAGGCAGAGGCAGGTGGATCACTGTGAGTTTGAGGCCAGCCTGGTCTACAAAGTGAGTTCAGGATAGCCAAGGCTACATAGAGATACCCTGTCTCAAAAATATAATAATAAATGAAAATATAATAATAATAATAAAATAAACACTGAAAACTTTGGTCAGAATTGTTTTACAACTGTAAGTGTGTGGTAGAGCTATGAAGAAACACTGGAAGATACTGTCATTATAAAACTAATTACTTATGTACGTTTGCAAGTGGGACTCAGGCACTGATAGTTTGAAAATGCCCAGGTAATTTCACAGTTAAGCTAATTTTGGAAAACATGTTCCTCTAGGCTGATGGAAAAATGTCACATTTTTCTGAAAAACCAATGAAGAGGGATATTTATGGATGTTTACATTATTTCCAATAAAAGATTATATCTATAGATGGTTGTATTGCTGCTGAGATTTTTGTCCTAATATTACTGTAGCTAATGATATGAAATAGTAGTATTTTATTGATTGGTTAAAAAGAAACAAAAGAATCCACTCCAAGAGTTGTCTATACCAAGAAGTCTGTATTTCAGTCCCGTGGTTCTATAACCATTCATAACAGAGATTGGGCATAAATAAAACATTTCATTCTTATTTTTTAAAAACAGATTTATTTGCATGGGTGTTACTTACATGTATGTATATATCTTATGTGAGTGAATAGTGTGTGTGTGTGTGTGTGTGTGTGTGTGTGTGTGTGTGTGTGTGTG
>OU015745.1:81736677-81753313 GCA_907169655.1 Acomys percivali
GTGTGTGTGTGTGTGTGTGTGTGTGTGTGTGTGTGTGTGTGTGTGTGCCAGCAGAGACCGGAGGCCCCCTGAACCTGGAGTTATACATGCTTGTGAGCCATCTCATGTGGGTGCTTGGAAACAAACTCAGATTCCCTGGAAGAGCAGCAAATACTCCCCTTTTTCTTCTTCGATTACAATTGCTGCTTCTAACTGCTCCTGGATCCTCCCCCTCTCTCCTCGCATCCTAATATATAACCTTGATATCTCTCTCATTAGAGAACAAACAGGCATCTCAAATTAATCATAACGTAAAATACAGCAACAGCAAAATGGAATATGACAGAGCAAATACTTTTAACCAGTGAGACATCTCTCCAGTTCCTATTTTTATCTTCTTTAGGAAGCAAAAAGCCAAGACATTGGAAGTTTCTACTGATAAATGTAGATGTCGGAAAAACATATAGTAAATATTCCTGAAGTCATGTGAATGCTCCTTAACCCTTCTGTTTCATGGTCAAGCCATCTGGCAGGGGGTGGAGGAATGGCCTGTTACCCTTTGACAGAGAACCCACACTGCACAATCACCAAGGACTTACAGTCATGTCCACCATGTCTTATTCTTTTGAATTTCTTAGCATTTGATAAAATGGTGTGAAATTCTTAAACATATTTACAGAAGCACTTTTAGAGTACCTAATCTGAAATATTTTCACAAATAGCCAGTCAACTTTGGCCTAGTTTCCAATGAATTCTAAAATACTAATTAGTACCATCTGCTACAGTCCGTCCTGTGCCTCGCTTTTTTTCTCACAAAATTATAGGAGCTTCTGCCTTCCTCCTTCCTCCCACCCTGTTTTCCTAATTTGTTTTATTTGTTTGTTTGTTTTCAGTTTTTTTGAAGGTGGAAGAATGCACTTCATTCGGAACCAATTGCATACTTTTTTTTCAGTAATTAAAGCCAAATAGAAATTCTCTTATTCCATAGCAATAGCCGAGACAATGCCAGGGGTCCTTCATTAATTATCTCAGAACACAAGGGTCTTCCAAGCAATGGAGTGCAATGATTTTGCTGGGATTGTCTTCCTATGGCGGTGTTCTGTCATACACTCTGGCACTGATAGTGTGGTGGTATTTAGGTGAGCCTCTGAAGCCTGCAGTGCCCTTAAATGATTCTGGATGATTTACTATTGTGAAATCACCTCAAAGTGTGTCACAAAGAGCAAATGATGCCTGCTGAATCCAATAAGAAAGTATATGGCCATACAAAATTTCTGAGTTGCTTGAGCTCCACATAAGTATTATCCTGAGTATGATACAATTCACATTGTGTAAAAACCTGCATTGACTGGCTCTTTGAAGAAAACTGGCTTGAACTGGTTAAGCATAAAGTTGTAAGAAAAAAGGTGCAAAATTGCTTTCAATACTCTTATCTCTGAGAGGGTGCTATGAGTGTTTATATTTTTCTAGAATATCTTATGACCTAATTGAAATGGGAAACAAGTTTAGAAAACAAATAGGAAGAATATAAAATGAGCCACAACAGAGGTAGAGACAGGTTGCTATGAGTACTATGTGCAAAGAAATATGATTATCACTCAGGCATGTAGTGGAAACAGAAGGTACCTTATGAAAATAATCATTAATTCGCATTATTGTGGTACTGAGGATTGAACTAAGGGTCTCCCTTATGCTCTGTGAGTGCTCTACCACTGAGATATATCCCTAGCCTTCCAACTCTAGCTAAATATTAAGTGTTTTACTTGAACATGGAGAGGGAGAAAGCATGTCAGATAGAGATGGTTAATAGATAAATGGCTAAGGTTAAAACCATAGGTTAAGCTGGGACGAACCAAACATTCTATGTTTGGGTAGAGTGAATTGTGACAACAGAGAGTTAACAGTGGGCAAGAAAGAGGTTAACAAAGCTTAGATTATCAAGGATAGCAAATTCCAGGATGGCAAATAAGAAATAGCCATTGAATGACAGTTAGGCACAGCTAATCATTTTTGGACTATCCATGGGTGCAATCCTCTCCAATGACCCCAATCAGTAGCATATATTCATGCAGCGTGCATAGAGAATAAAATGACGGGAAGAAATCAAGGAAGGTGACTACTCCCCTCAGGTCCTTTGAATAGCATCCCAGAAGAGTGTTTCTCATGTTTACTCAGAAATCTGGTAAAATGCCGATTCAGCCTCAGTAAGTCCAACACATGGTCCAACGAGCTTCAGTCCTGGCAAGCTTCCAGGCACTAGACGCTGCGTTTGTTTGCCTGTTTTGCTAATCTGTAGGCTACACGTAGAGTCAAAATTGTTCCAGCTGTGTGATTTCCAAACTCCAGCACATGTCAAAATCACCGGGGGAACTTTTTAAAATTACCACAGCCTGGATGTTGTTTAGAGATTCTGATAGAGCTGGGTGTCAACATCAGGGTTTTAAGAAGTCCCCAAGAGATTTTGGTGCTGAGCCTCTATTGAAAAGCAGTGCCCCGGGGTTAGGTCTCAAGTTAGTGTCTCTCAAACCTGGATGCACAAAAGAGTGCCTCTGGGAAGTCTTAAAAATCCCTGCACTCAGGAGCTTGCCAGGCCATTATGAGACTCTCCACCATAGGAGCCTGGACATTAGGGCTTTCCAGTAGCCTCACAGATAACTCTGATAGATAAGATGGCTTGGACCCACATACCTGGTGAGTGGGGGAGGTTAGGGGAGCATCAGTAACTCTCCTCTAGCCTTTGCTGGATGCATGGTTGTTTAAAGCTGTTTAAGAGTCAAGTACCCATTGCTATCTATTCTACTATCAAATATATTTACATTTACTTCCTGTATATTTGGCCATGATTCAAATCCTTTAACACTGGTGTGAGTAGAAACCGTTGTCTAATGTTTCTGGGTTGGAAGTGAAATAATATGGATCCTTTCTGGGGAACTAACGGAGTTAAGGATAAACAGATGAGTAGAGGGCTGATCCTCTGATTGTGTTGACAGTCAGTGCATCTGAGGTTCCTCACAGGTGTTCAGATATTTTCTCAGGAAACCTGGAAACCAACCATAAACCACTACAAAATGGGAAGAAGAAAGTGCTATTTGGAAGAAGAAGCCACAAGCTGGCAGTGGAGATAGTTGAGCAGTAGATTAGAACCCCAAGGAGATGTGCTGCTGCCAAATGGAGGGAGCCATAGCTATTTACAGGAATATATAAAGACGTACCATACATGGCTGTTTTGATGTAAACTATAAACTATTAATAATTAAGTAGCATTACATTCAGACCCCCACAAGTGGTGATGAATAGCCTTGGTGTTGTACACTCCCCTTTTATTTTTGTTTGTAATCACTGCTTTCCAAAATGCAGGTGCTCCATGTTGGAGCTTACAGCACCGAGTTCAGGGTGTGAAGAACAATTAATTCTCCACACAGGATGATGGCTTAGGAGAAAATGGGAGGCTGAAAATTTTGGAAAAGTTTCCTGTCCTCATGCAACCTTTACATCTTTTTATGCAACTCAAGACGATTTTAGATTTGGGCTGTAAGATATGATTGCAGCTATAAAATGTAGAGGTCAGTATGAAGACATTCAGTAAGGACATCAGTATGTGACTTGTGCTGCAGAGGTGGGATAAATAGTAAATCCTGTGGTGTTTATGAACTTCAACATAACCTGAGCATGAAATCTGTTTGGATGTAGAGTTAGAACACAGTGGATGTTAATTTAAAATTGGAATACCCTCCTAAAAATCCAAAGGTACTAAGAAATAAAAGCAACAGAAGTGTTCACATGATATGATTGTATTCTGTTTTGTCTCTTCTTCTAAGTGAATTAGATATAGGTAAGTGAGCCATGATGTTAAACTTACAGAAAAACATGCTGAATGTGAGAAAGACTCTACAGCTTCATGGAGAACTGACTTCTTAATAGCTCTTTTTATTTTAATATGTCACTTCCTTGGTATTAATTACAAGGGATGACACCCAGTTAAAACTCAAATGAGCCATCTCACTGATGTGCGAAGTGCAGGGATGGGACATGCTCTTGAATGTCAGCTTTCTGACTCATCATCACTCTTGTAGCTGGAATCAACTCATACAACTTATGTGACACAGGATACTGTTCACAATACTAGTTACACAACACATTTCCCTAATCATCTCCTTTATTATTATGTCAAGCACCTGCGGAGGGCTTATTATGTACCAGGCAGTGCTCTGAGTTCTTCACGGCTGTTGGTTTGTGTGACACTGTAAACTCCATCTGAGGAAAGTGCTCTCTTTCTCACTTGTCTCATGTGGAAATTAGAGGATGTGTGTGTGGGGGGGGGATGCTTTACAAACCACCAGCTTGTGATCACCCAGCTAACCAATGACCAAGAGAAGATTTAATTCCGTATGGTTTGCTTTTGGAATCCACGAGATATTGATTTAACAAGCTCTCCACATCCCATATTAAAAGTTATTTTTAAAATATTGAATGTATTTTATTACTTTACATGAAAGTTTAAAACTACATTCAAGATATTTAATAAAGCCAGATATGTTCTTTTCTTTTTATTTATGTATTTATTTACATTTACATTTATATTATTCCACATATATACAGTAAATTACCTATAGCAAGAATAACCATGACACAATCCGGAATTATGTAAATGTTACATTCTTAGTGTTTTTTTTTTCTTCAAGGATGTCAAATATACATAGTCAAAGTTATTTTTGAAGTGCACTTTTCCATTAGAAAATGAGAGATGACAATTTTTTTTTCTGGAAACTAGATGTATAAAGATGAATAGAACATGCTATTAGTTAGACCTCACTGTCCACCACTGTCCCTATGCCACTACTGCTTTAACAAGAAAAAGGGAGAAAGAGACTAGACCATTAGTTAAGTGGACCCATTAGAGCATCAGTGAATTCAAAAGGTTATAGCTGCGCTCAGCGCGACTCATCTGGTTTGGGACTGAATCCGTGTTTGCTGTTCTCTTGAGTGTATATGAAATATTTGGCTGAACAAAACATTCGAAGTCCACGTAACTAACAACCCCGTTGGGTTTCTGTGTTTGACAGTGATGTCTCTTTCTGACTCCTATTTATTTTGTAAAAAACGGCAAAAATTGTTACCAATTCACTATTGCTCCAGTGTTCATGCTCATGTCTGAACACAAATAAAGCCGTCTGACACAGTGTATACTTTGATGGAGCCTCCAGAGTGGTAGAATACACTGATATGTCTGTGGAGGGAAGTCTGTGATGGGGAATGCCGATCTATGTGAAAAAGAGGGTGGGGAAAAACTCAGAGTCGAAGCATAAGGGGAAGAGTATAAACCTTTGAAGTTCTAAAAGGGCAGTGCCAGACCTGAGTCATTGATTATGATTTCTTCTTAACACAGCACCTGTTACATAATTAGAACTTTTTTCTTTTAAAGATTCATTTATGGTTACAGTGTTCTGCCTGCATGTACACCTGCAGGCCAGAAGAGGGCATCAGATCACATTATAGATGGTTGTGAGCCACCATGTGGTTGCTGGGAATTGAACTCAGGACCTTTGGAAGAGCAGACACTGCTCTTAACCTCTGAGCCATCTCTCCAGCCCCCATAATTAGAACTTAATAAATATTTTGGATAAAGATATGAGTGCAGAATAAAGTAAAGGTCTTTCCTTCACCATACGATATTCGGGTTCCCTGGAATGTTCTTTCTGACAAGATCTCTCCTCTTTAAGTTCTGAGAATGCCATGCTGAGCTCAAGTTCAGGGAAGAATGTTGTAAGGCAGCTTCCTGGAATTTCCAGTTCCTATTGATATCTGTCTACCCTGTTATCTTGGTCTGAATTTATCAAGGTCACTGTTCAGAAACAACCAATCCTACTTTTGATACCTAATCAAGGTATTCTAAATAATCTTTCATCCTCAGAGTTCCCCACTCTTCTCATTGGTCTTAAATCTCCAGCTGTGAATCAGACAGGGCAGAACGTGTCTATAATCCCAGAATTTGGGAGGGGAAGGTAAGTATACTGGGGGGGGGGGGGGGGTTGTAGCCAGCCTGGGTGATATAGGCAGACTGTATTAGTTAGGATTCTCAGGATAAGTAGAATATATGTAGAACTTGTAGAGTATATGTATATGTATGTGCATATGCATACACACACACACACACACACACACACACACACAAACACACAAAGGGATACTTTAGAAAAGCTTACAGGCTGTGGTTCAGTTAGCCCAACATTGGCTATCTACCAATGGAAGGTGCAAGAATCAATCCAGTAGCTGTTCAGTCCACAGGCCTGATGTCTCAGCTGGTCTTCGGTATATTTCAGAATTATGAAATTCAATGAGAGAATGGACTTATCAGTGAGAGTGAAAACAAGCAGGCAAAGAGAGAGCTATGTTCTTGCATACCCTTCATATAGGCTGCCAGCAGAAGTAGGGCCCAGATTAAAGGTGAATCTTCCCACCTCAAAAGAGCTGGAATAAAGGTGAATTGTCCAACTAAAAAAGATGCTGAAATAAAAAATATTGAATAACTACACACACACACACACACCACATGTATATACAAATAAAACTGGGGCTTTCTACATCAAATACTTTAATTATGAAAAATCTTTCACAAGTATACCTAGCTGCTTGGGTTTTAGTTAATATTTGATGAAGTCAAGTTGACAACCAAGAATAGTCACCACACAGATTCTGTCTAAACAGGAAATAAACTTTTTGTTGTGCTAAGTTTAGAGTTGGGGTGGTCTCTCGCTACAACCTCCCTAAAGGATTTCTCTACAAAACAAGGGTAACAATTTGTGATGACCAACAATGAAAACTTCTCAGTTTACACTATTTCTCTCTGCTTTCAGATGATTTTTTTCTGTAGTGGAAAAATTAATTTCTACCCCAACGGTTGTTCTACACATTAATTGAAAATACTATTGAGAAGTCACATATACAAAATATTAAAAATATTTGCCACATGACAGATGCTAAATAAGTAGTAGACATAATTCTCAATTATTATTTTCACAGGCTCTTGGCAATCCAATATAAGTTTACTAACCTAGGGTTTAGATAAGTACCTGAGTGCTTCCTCAAGTTGTGAACTTAAGCTTATTATGAGCCATTTTATTTCCGAGGGAGGGAGAAGATATATACCTTTTATTGTGTTTTCCTAATCTTTATCCTTCAAATATTACAAAGTTGTTTCAAATTTACTTTAGAACAGAGTGTGTCTCCTTCATGCCTCAAAGCAAATAGTGCCCAGCCACACACATCATATTCCAAACTCTCTGTTTTCCATTTATATTTTTGTTTCACTTAGACTCAAGCTCTGCATCCCAGGTCTTTCACCCCTGCTTTTCCACTGTCTGTGTCAAGGTGGCTTCTTCTCCTGAAGACATTTTAGTGATGCTTTGTACCATGTCTCAAGGCACACACCTGGCACTCATATGTAAATGTTCACAGTTTTCTTTTCTGTCCTCTGGAACAGTTATGCAGTTAGACATCAGCAACATTTACCTTAAGTTGCTGTTTTTTGTCAATTTTCTCTAGTTTCATTTACACTCCCTTTGCTTTGTACTGATATTTGAAAATAGACAAAAAGCAAAATAAGACAAAACACCCTTCTCACTGCTCTCCAGGTCACTATTTGATTCAGATTTAGTTTATCTTCAGGGGCATCAAGTAATGTATTTTATCATTAGCAAAACACTTTTCAGAGAACTCTCTCTTTCCAAACTCCTTGCTCAGCCTTGGTTCTAAATAACTGAGCATAGAATATTCCTTTAGCATTCTAATGTTTATTTTGACTTCATCACAAGTCTTGCTCATCTTATACACCTTAGTTTAATCTACACCTGTTTAAAAGAAGTATGCTTCACACTGTCTTTCCTGCTTTCCTTTTTTAAAATTAATGTTTTATTTCACAGTATCTTTCTTCACAGTATAAATGTCTAAACACACACACACACACAAACACACACCTACCACCAAGCAAACACTCAGTAAAGCACACACAAAATTATATGTAGTAACTTCAGTTTTCCAGTAAGAAAAATTATGTAGTAACATGCACTTTAGCTATTAACTATATATTACCTAAGAAATGAGTAAAAATAAGCCCTGGTACATGAGAAAGTCATATCCCACTCTCCACTCAAGTGTGGAGTCTGTTCTGACCACTGGCTAGATCTGGGTAGGGGTTTAAAGTTTACCGCCTGTATTGTCCTTGGCTGTTGCCTTAGTTTGAGCGGGACCCCTTGGCCCAAATCTGCCTATCATAATGTTCTATTTGTAGGTTTCTAGGACCCACTGGTCCCCTGGAGGGAGAGACCTGGTGGCACTCAGAGGAATGACAGCAGGTCACCGAGAAGAGACTTGATACCCTATGAGCATAGGGAGGTAATCTCTCTGAGGAACAGTCATAGGGGAGGGGAATAAGGGGTAAATGGGAGGGAGGGAAGAATGGGAGGATACAAGGGATGGGATAACCATTGAGATGTAACAAGAATAAATTAATAAAATTAAAAAAAATAAGCCCTGGTAATTTCAGAATGTTTGAGAGAAAGAAAACATGAGCCTAAGTGAGGTAATAGCTATTATTTATTCATTGCTTAGAATGCGCCTAGCTCTGATACACATTTGATATCAACTTTTGTTCTCCAATTCCAGAGTAAATTATATGATAAGACAAACTCACATACATAGTATATATAGGAAGTTAATAAAGCCATAGGGATCATCTATCTAAACGTAGTTTTATAATGAAGCTACTAAACTAGGAAATGAAAAATTATAGCATCCAAGGTCATACAAAGTTTAAAAATTGTTTTATTGGAATTAAATAGACAGGATTATTATAATCTTCATCCTCCAACTGTTAAATCAATTGGACAATGAAAACCATGGAATTTTCAAATACAGACATAACATAAAAGTCTGATGTAATAACAGTGGAGATTAGATACATAACCTTGGAGAAAAAATTATGTTATCACAGTGTCCCACCTAGTGAGTGGAGAGATGTATTTCCATGAATCTCAAAGCTAGCAAGATTTCTCAGTTGCTTGCTATGATTGTCTTCTGCTGTTGGTTGATGGTGGAGTTCATATCATTGAGTAATGAATATTATATAAACTCATGCGGAGTTTCCTCTTACTGTGTTTTTGGGAAAAGGTTAATCAGTGGGATAATTGTGTAATGTTGCATACTGTGGGCTATATTTTATTTTTAAGACTCTCACATAAAGGGCAGCTTATTCACAGGATGTTCTTTTTATGTCATATAAAATAAAAGTATTGTAAGGATTTATCCATGAACCCCTCTGCAAGTTTATTGATTTTGGTAATTAAATGACTCTGATGCACACTGTTAGCAAATACAGCCTGCAGACTCCACACTGAAGGGTTGGTAGATTTACATTGTATTGCAATGTCCTACACAATGTGGCTTTAGTTACAATGGCAAGCTATGCCAACTGTCACAGGATATATATTTTCACCTTGGTTCAGGAACAAAGGATTTGTATAATACAAGAAATTTTCTCAAAGTTAAAGCCTAAAAAAAACCAAAACCTTTTGGGACTTAATGAGACATTGTCAGGAGTATCACTTAACTCTTATTTTAGCAATCATGTTAGTCATCAATCATCACTTTTTCCTTTATTTATTGAGTGATATTTTAAATTTGAATAAGTGAAACACTTCAGACTGTTTACCTTTTGGGTATATCTCTGGGACCCTTAAAAGGCCTTCTAATTGTACCCCAGTGCTTCTAAAATGGAATGTGCTTTATAGACACACATACAAGCCAATGTAATAAAAGCCTCACTTTGATATTGACATAATAAAGGTCAAATTTTATTTCTACATCTGTATATCAATGTATATGCAGATATAAGTATTTATATATTACATTCCACTTTTATACTGTACCGTCAAAAATTTAAGATTTCTCATGTTCTCTAATTGTGTTTTTCTTATCATAAATGTCCTCTGGTTTGTTCCATGAATCAATCTCATTGAGAGAGAAATTTTTCTTGACTTGCATACTTTGTTCTACCCATGTGGCCCATCTTCAATTGTCTATATCTGTACCTACTCTTTAGAAGATTAATAAAAGGTGCTTCAATATTTAAGTGCTCCCCTTAATAGCACGTTTGTCTGCACATAACATTTTGATTTTACAAATAATTAAGGAGTGTCTCTTTTCAGAGAACTTCTTAAACATTGAAGCCCCCCCCCCAAAAAAAATGAAATCCATGCTAATGAAAGAAAGGACACAGGAGAGACTAAAGGAAGGGACACTTTATGCCAAAAGGTTGGTGAATCTAGTTATTCTTAGAACCATGAAACATTTCTCTTAAAATATAAAAGGTCAAGTAGCATATCTTACAATGCAGAAGGAAATCTATTTAATTTTAAATGTGTTCTTGTACCTTCCAGTGTTATTTAGAGGACAAAATGACTGAGGTTAATGAACTCATATATGTCACTAGCTACAGTGGCTGATGAAGATATGGATTTATGGCATTGGAGCAGATATTTAAGGCTTGTACTGACATGTCATCAGACTTGAAAGTGATTTTGTTTCTACTTTGTCTGAAGACTGGGGAAACACTTTTTTTGGTCAAGTTTTAACTCTACACATATTTGCTCAGAGCAAAGAAATCTAAAACTATACTTTAACCATCTGATCACAATCATAAAAATAAATTCTTATTCATTACTGAGTAAATAAGTGCTGTAGAATCAATAGTTATCACAGAAGACTCTGGAACGTTAGAAGGAAGGTGAGGGAGCTGGATTATCAATACAGTGTGACCTAATACCAACTAACCAGTTTTACTTCTCAAAAAAGTTAAAAAGAAAAAAAGAAACAAAAATACCCACATGCCATCAAATTACAGCGTGTGTATCCCAGTCTTAATGGATACATCTATAAAAGACTCTCACAGCTAAGTCTCAGGGATCATTGCAGATGAGGAGGCAGAGATGGTAAGAGCCAGGGGATCCAGGAACTTCCTATGAGACTGTGTCTTCTAGTAACATCATAAGCTACACTTATATATTCTCACCATCATGACTCCCCAAATATGAGTTGAACAAGAAAAATACCAATGCCAAACTAGAAAGGGCAAAACCTAAAAGGCCTCAACCCTAACGTCAGTTAATATGCCTTAGTGTCACATCTAAATTAAGACTAGGAACCCAGTGAAAAGCAGGGGAATGCCCGGCAATGAAGATTCTGAGATCCTGATACCCTGAGAGCCAGGCCACCTGGTGCAAGGTAACCTTAGCCACTTCTGCCACTGGAATGTGCTTAGCTGACTTGCAAAGACTTCAAGAGCTGTAGAGTCCCCCAGGTGCCCGACCTTTGTCCACGAAGCCCTTTCATGGATGTTCTTCTGCCCCTGCTTACCTCTGCCATGGGACCTTCATATCAGCTGATTCTCTAGCAGCACTCTTCATTCCTTGGTGTTGACTTGTTTCTCGCTGTCTTATACGCTCACGTAAGATGATACATGCCATTCGAATCATAGTCAGGGGCAACCATTTAGCCCAATCCTTATCTCCAGAGCCTAGGACAGGCCCAGGCATCTTCTATTTTCTGAGTTAAGTATTTCACAGCACTGAAATGAAGTAAGACATCATTTAAGGTTTCATTTTAAAGATACGCACAATGTTACTGAGCCATTATAATGAATATCTAATTTACCCCGTTTCTTGAAGTTTCCAGAATCAGTTGTACAGGCCTAGAGCTGCATTTGTAGCTATCTATAGTGGCACATGAATATCAGGTTAAAAAATTTAACAAACAGAAACTTCTCAGCCTCATGAGGTCCCATTTCTTAATTGTTGACCTTAAGGCCTGGACTGGTGGTGTTTTGTTCAGGAAGTTGTCTCCTGTGCCAACGAGTTCCAGGCCTTTCCCCTCTTTTTATTCTAATAGATTTAGTGTCTCTGGCTTTATGTTGAGGTCTTTAACACACTTGGACTTGAGTTCTGTGCATGGTGATAAGTATGGGTCTACTTGCATTTTTCTACATGTAGACATCCAATTAGTCCAACACTATTTGTTGAAGATGCTATCCTTTTTCCATCGAATAGATTTGGCTTCTTTGTCAAAAATCAAGGGACCATATATGTGTGGATTTATTTCTGGGTCTTTGATTCAATTCTATTGATCAACCATCCTATTACTATGCTAGTACCATGATGTTTTAATTATTGTTGCTCTGCAGTACAGCTTGAGATCAGGGATGGAGATTGCTCCAGAGGATATTTTATTGTACACGAGGTTTTTTTTTAGCTGTTCTGGCTTTTTTTTTTCCATATGAAGTTGAGAATTGATCTTTCAATGTCTTTAAAATTTTTGTAGTTATTTTGACAGGGATTGCATTGAATCTGTAAATTGCTTTTGGTAAGATGGCCATTTTTACTATGTTAATTCTCCAGATCCACAAACAAGGGAGATTATTCCATCTTCTGATGTCATGTTCAATCTCCTTCTTCAGATATTTGAAGTTTTTTTCAAATAAATCTTTTACTTGCTTGGTTAGAGTTACTCCTAGATATTTTATATTGTTTGTGGCTAACATGAAAGGTATAATTTCCCTAATTTATTTCTCTGAATGATTGCCATTTGTGTATAGGAAGGCTACCTACTTTTTTGAGTTAATTTTGTATTCTGCCATTTTGCTGAAGGTGTTTATGAGCTGTAGGAGTTCTCTAGTGGAATTTTGGGGGTCACTTATGTACACTAACATATCATCTACAAATATGGATAATTTGACTTCTTTTTTTCCCATTTGGATCAGCTTGATCTCCTTTTGTAGCTAGAACTTCAAGAACTATATTGAAGAGATATGGAGAAAGTGGGCAGCCTTGCCTGGTCCCTGATTTTAGAGAGATACCCTTGAGTATCTCTTCTTTTAATTTGATGTTGGCTATTGGCTTGCTGTATATAGCCTTTATTCTGTTTAGGTATGTGCTTTATATACCTGATCTCTCCAAAACTTTAAACATGAATGGCTGTTGGATTTTGTCAGGTGCTTTTTCTACATCTAAGGAGATGATCATGTGATTTTTTTTTATTTCAGTTTGTTTATACAGTGGATTACATTGATGGATTTCCATATATTAAACCATCCCTGCATGCCTGGGATGGAGCCTACATGGTCATGGTAAATAATATCTTTGATGTGTTCTTGTATTCAGTTTGCAAGTATTTTCTTGAGTATTTTTGCATCAATGTTCATAAGAGAAATTGGTCTGAAATTCTCTTTCTTTGTTGGGTCTTTGTGAGGTTTAGGTACCAAAGTGACTGGTAGTGTTCCATCCATTTCTATCTATTGGAGTAGTTTGAAAAGTATCGGTATTAGCTCTTCTTTGAAGGTCTGGGAGAATTCTTCACTGAGCCATCTGGCCCTGGACTTTTTTTTTGGTTGGGAGACTATTAATGACTGCTTATATTTCTGTAGGAGAAATAGGACTCTTTAATTTGTTTATCTGATCTTGATTCAATTTTGACAAATGAAATCGATTAAGACACGCTCAACAGAACAAAGCGACAGTCTACACACTGGGAAAAGATCGTCACCAACACTACATCTGACAAAGGTCTAATATCCAAAATATATAAAGAGCTCAGGAAATTAAACATCACCAAACCAAAAAGCCCAAATAAGAAATGGGGCTCAGAAGTAAATGGGGAATTCTCAGTAGAGGAATATCCAATAGCTGAGAAACTCTTAAATAATGCTCAACATCCTTAGTCACCATAGAAATGCAAATCAAAACAACTATGAGATTCCATCTTATACCCATCAGAATGGCTAAGATCAAAAACACAAGTGACACCATGTGCTAGCGAGAATGTGGAGAAAGGGGACCACTCCTTCATTGCTGGTGGGAGTGCAAACTTGTACAACCATTTTGGAAATCAATGTGGTACTTTCTCAGAAAACTAGGAACAGGGCTACCTTAAGACACAGCTATTCCACTCCTTGGAATATACCCAAAAGATGTTCCACCACACAGCAAGGACTTATGCTCAACCATGTTCACATCAGCCTTATTTGTAATAGCCAGAATCTGGAAACAACCTAAATGTACCTCAGTTGAAGAATGGATAAAGAAACTGTGGTACATTTATGCTAAGGAATACTACTCAGCCATTAAAAACAAGGAAATCCAGAAATTTGCAGGCAAATGGATGGAACTAGAAATGGTCATCCTGAATGAGTTAACCTTGACCCAGAAAGACTCACATGGTATATACTCACTTATAACTGGACACTAGCCCAAAAGGGATGTCTCATGAAAGTCTTCACTTATCAGGAGATTGGGATAGGTGCAGAGACTTCCTATTGGGACTCTAGGTGAGAGAGGTATAGGAGAATGGGGAAATAGAAGGCTTCAGAGGGTCCCAGAAGCCTACAATAAGAACATCATGATGGGAAGATATTGACCCCGGTGGGTCTACTCAAACTACTGTACCAACCAAGGACATTACATGCAGTAAACTTTGAGCCTCTATTCAGATCTAGCCAATGAACAGGACATTCTCCATAGTTGTGTGGAGAGCAGGGAATGACTCTGACATGAATTCTGGTGCCCCATATTTGACCACTTACCCATGGTGGGGAGGCCTGGCGGCACTCAGAGAAAGGATAAGCAGGCTACCAGGATGAGACTTGATAAGCTGTGACCATATGGTGGGAGAGGAGGTCCCCTTCTATCACAGACCTGCGGGAGGGGAATGGGGTGAAAGAGGGAGAGAGGGAGGGAGAAACAGGAGGATACAAGTGAGGGGGAAAATTGAGATGTAATCTGAATAAATTAATTAAATAAACATTAAACAAACAAACAACACCTATTTTGGCCAGTTATTTAGTCAAATGTAATCCTTAGCTGCATATGGTGGCAGATGCCTACAATTCTATCATTTGATTAGCTGTCAGAAGGATCACAAGTTTAAGGCCACCTTGGCCTACAGAGCAACACACTTGTCTCAAAGACACTTATCTATCTTTAATATTCTACTTATTTAGTCATACTTATCTTTTTGTGTGTGCATGTGTGTATCAGGAGGGAGGTGTCCTTGTGGAAGTGTGTAAATGTGGGCATGAAGGTCGAAAGTTGGCATCAAGTATTTCACTCAGTTCTTTATCATCTTGTTTTTATTGTTTATTTATGTGTCTGTCTGTTTATTTATGTGTATTGAGGGACATGTATGTGCCATGGTGCATGGGTGCAGGTACAGGTTGTCGGACAACTGTGGGAGGGAGACAGTTCTCTCCTTCTGCCATGTGACTCACAGGGATGCAACTTCAGTTCTGTGTTTAGCCACTGAGCCATTCTTCTGGGTCTCTACCTGGAGTTTTACAGATTCTGGACACTCAGTATCTGAGTTCAGATCTCCACATCCACGTGGCAAGCAATTTACAGACTGGACCTTCTTGTTAGCCCTTAGATCAATTTAAGATTTTTAACATCTTTTCTTTTAGTGGCAAGCATGTAGAGGCCGAAGATCAGCAGGAAAATAGCTAAGGAAGAAGCTAGTTAACATTAACATCAAATACCCTTGCATCAAATACTCAAAGATCCTCGTTGAACTCAGAGATGGCTTAGCCCTCTGTCATGTTCATGCGGTGTCAGAAAACTTGCATGGTAGCACACATTGGGGGATATAGCCTTGGATGGAGACTCAGTTTTGCTTTGGAGGAGGGTGCATGCCTTCATGTACTCAATTCTTAATATGCACAAGAGTTATCCTTGGCTGTAGACATGATCTGATGGCCTGGATTACTTGGGGAGAACCCAAAGCTATTCTTGCAGCAGAAGTGTGTTCAGTTTACCTCTGTACCCAAAAGTGATGCCCCACTGCAGATCTTGAAGAGTGGAAAAGCTGGTGAAAGTGCCACTGTGAGTTTCTTAATTTTTCCTCAGTGGTAATATTTCAAAAATAAAAAGCTACTGCTTTTATGAGTTTGGGGCTAACTCATTAGGGAGCTCACTTCCTCTCTCTGCAATTAACAGTTCCCTACCTATATTGACAGGTCAATTAATAGTGGTATTTGTAAAGTTTGGTTTAAGAGATCATATGGTTTTTCTGGGGGTAGCTTCCCTGGTATATATGACCCACACTAGTACACTGCCTTTCAGTCTTGACAATCTCTGTTCAACAATGTTCTCTGAACTTTAGGTACAGGGTTGTGTTGTAGATCTATCAGTTGGGTCTGCAGTGAGTTGATATCTTCAGTTTGTTCTGTTGTGGCATTCTATAATGCTCTTCATCTGCTGCAACAAAATCTTTGTTGATGAGGGATGGGAGATTTATTTTCCCCTGCATATCTCTCCAACTTTTCACTTTTTTCCCCATTAACCCCTTCCAATTTCCTCCCCCACTTCTTGTGATAAGTCTAGTTAGTGGTGTCCATATGTACTTATGTTTGGGGCCATCCACTTGGTACACTACCTGTTGCCATATTCTCAAAAGACAATGATTCAACTTCCATGAATTATTCACTGTTGATATCTCTTCAGCAGTAGGTGTTTTCAACTTGAGTTACATCTCCAGAGACACATAGCTTTAGTGGGAATCTTCATAAATCACTGTTGATGCTTCAGAGCCAGAAGGTGTGGAGTTTGCACACCTAACCTAA
>OU015745.1:81773313-81783681 GCA_907169655.1 Acomys percivali
AAAAAAATCTTGTGCTCATATGAGTGAATTTTTGTCTGGGTATTGAATTCAATTCTACTGGGGAAAATGTGTGTTTTTGTGTCAATAGCATGCTGTTTTTATTAATATAGCTTTGTAGCACTTGAAATTAGGGATAATGATACCGCCAGCAGTCCCTTTATTATTCAGGATTGTTTTATTTATTCTGAATTTGTTGTGTTTCCATATGAAGGTACAAATTTTTCTTTCAAGGCCTGTGAATAATTCTGTTAGAATTTTGATGGAGAATGTATTAAATCTGTAGATTGCTTTTGGAAGGATGGACATTTTTACTGTATCAATCTTACTAATCCATGAGCATGAGAAATCTTTCCATTTTCTGATACATCTTCAATTTCTTTCTTCAGTTACTTGAATTTTTTATCATATAAGTCGTTACATATAAATCTTTACCACAAGATATTATTTGAGAATACTGTGGAAGGTGTTGTTTCCCTGATTTTTTCCTCAATCCATTTGTCATTTGTATATAAGATAGATCCTGTTTCTTTTTGTTTGTTTGTGTTAATTTGTATTTAGCTACTTTTTTGAAGTTCTGTATCCACTTTAGGAGTTCCCTGGTTGAATGTTTAGGTTCACTTATGTATACAATCTTATCACCTGCAAATGAATACACTTTGACTTCTTTTCTTTAAAGTATGTCCTTCTTTAAAGTATTTTTCTCTAAAGTATCTCCTTCACTTGTCAAATTGGTCTAGCTAAGATTTTAAGTATTATATTAAATAGGTGTAGAAAAAGTGAGCAACCCTGTCTTATTTCTGGTTATAGTGAAATTGCTTTGAGTTTCTTTCCATTTACTTTTATGTTGTTTATGGATTTTCTGTAAACTGCCTTTATTATGTTAAGCCATGCCATTTATATTCATAATCTCTCCATGGTTTTTATCATGAAGGGGTATTGTATTTTTTCAAGGGCCTTTTCTGGATCCAATGAGATGATCATATGGTTTATTTTTCTTTTAGTTTGTTTATATGGTGAACTAATTTATTGATTTACAAATGTTGAATCATTCTTGCATCTCTGGGATATAACTTATTTGATCATAGTGAATGGTCTTTTTTATGTGTTCTTAAGTTTGGTTTGCAAGTATATTATTGATAAATTTTGCGTCTATTTTTATAAAGGAAACTGGTTTCCAATTCTCTATCTTTGTTGGGTCTTGATGTAGTATCACAGTAACTGTGGCTTCACACTGTGAGTTGGGCAATGTTCCTTCTGTTCCTATTTTGTGGAATAATATAAGCACAATTGGTATTAACTCTTCTTTAAAAGTCTGGTAGAATTCTGCACAAAATCTATCTGTCCCTGAGATTTTGGGGTGGAGATTGAGAAATCTTTAATTTCTATTTAACTAGGGGTTTATTTCACTAAGTCTATTCAAATTGTTTATCTGATCCTGATGATAAATTGAGAAAATTCTTCATTTATTTTAGATTTCCCAGTTTAGTGCAGTACAGGTTTTTAAAGTACATCCTTATCATTCCCTGCATTTTCTTTGTACCTGTTGTTATGTCTACCTTTTAATTTCTGATTTGATTAAGTTGGATACTCTCTCTTTTCCTTTAGTTAGTTTGGATATGTGTTTGTCTATCTTGTTGCTTTGTTTCCCAAAGAGATGAATGTAACAAGTGGCAGCTCATACTGAGGCTGACATGGAGTAAGAGGAACACTCATCAATCCTGGTAGAGGTGTGAACTTGTATATCTGCTATGGAAATCAATATGGCAATTCCTCAAAATATTAGTAATGGTTCTCCCTCAAGATCCAAGTATGCCACTCTTAAGCATGTATCCAAAAACTACTTAATTCACTACAGGGACACTTGCTGAACCATGTTCACTGCTGCTGTATTTAAAATAGCCAGAAATGACAAACAACCTAGATGTCCATCAACAGAAGAATGGATAAAGAACTGTGGTACATTTAGTCAATGTACTATTACTCAGCTGTTTAAAAATGATATCATAAGGGGAGATCAAAGACTGCAGTGCCAATCACACCCTATGTCTGAGCAATGGGAGAGCAGTGACATTGTGTGGAGCACAGGTGAGTCCAGACTTGGGCCACACAGTTAATCCATAGAAAAGTCTCTGCAGGCTTGTGTGCACTCAACAAAGCCTTGCCTATCACCTGCCTACATTGGCACCTGTGCTCTGTCTATAAGATGGAACTGTTGCCCACAAAATACCAGTCACTAGATCTTCTGGCCCAGAGGATCCGCCATGGTCTGGAACATAAATGAATCTGACCTCAGATCACCTGGACAATCCATGAAAAGTTCCCAGGTAAATGTAGGCATGGGTGTGGTCCCTAAGGTCTGGCCACAAGCTTGCCAGCAGCATACAGCACATGCATTCTGTATATCAGACAGAACTATAGCCAACAAAGCACCTGAAGGCCCTAGAAAAAAAGAAGCAGATATACCCAATAGGAGTAGATGTCTGGAAATCATCAAACTCATGGCTGAAATCAATAAATTAGAAACAAAGAGAACAATTCAAAGAATCAACAAAACTAAGAGCTGGTTCTTTGAGAAATTGAACAAGATAGACAAACCTTTAGCCAAACTAACTAAAAGGCAGAGAGACTCTATGCAAATCAACAAAATCAGAAATGAAAAGGAAGTCATAACAATAGACACTGAAGAAATCCAAAGAATCATTAGGTCTCACTTCAAAAGTCTATATGCCACAAAATTTGAAAATATAAAGGAAATGGACAATTTAATCGATCAACTCTACTAGCCAAAGTTGAATCGTGACCAGGCAAAGAAATTAAATAGTCCTATTTCTCCTACAGAAATAGAGGCAGTCATCAAAAGTCTCCCAACCAAAACAAGTCCAGAGAGAGATGGTTTCAGAGCAGAATTCTCCCAGACCTTCAAAGAAGAGCTAATACTGATAATCTTCAAACTACCCCACAAAGTAGAAATGTAAAGAACACTACAAAACTCATTTTGTGAGGCCACAGTCGCTTTGATACCTAAACCTCACAAAGACCCAACACAGGGAATTTCAGACCAATTTCTCTTATGAGCTTTGATGCAAAAATACTCAATAAAATACTCACAAACTGAATCCAAGAACACATCAAATGTTTCACTCACCATAACCAAGTAGGCTTCATCCCAAGTATGGTGCAATATATGGAAATCCATCAATATATGGTAATCCACCATATAAACAAACTGAAAGGGAAAAAAACCACATGATCATCTCCTTAGATGCTAAAAAGAACATTTGACAAAATCCAACACCCATTCATGTTAAAAGTCCTGAAAAGATCAAAGACACCAGACACATACCTAAACACAATAAGGGCTATATAGAGCAAGCCAATAGACAAAATCAAATTAAATGGAAAGAAACTGGAGGAAATTCCACTAAAATCAAGGACTAGACAAGGCTGCCCACTCTCTCCATATCTCTTCAATATAGTACTTGAAATTCTAGGTAGAGCAATAAGACAACAAAAGGAGATCAAGGGGATTCAAATGGGAAAGGAGGAAATCAAATTATCCCTATTTGCAAAAGATATGATACTGTACATAAGTGGCCCCCCCAAATTCCACCAGAGAACTTCTACAGCTGATAAACACCTTCATCAAAGTGGCTGGATACAAACTCAACTGAAAAAAGTCAATAGCCCTCCTGTATACAAATTGCAAATGGGCTGTGAAAGAAATTAGGGAAACTATACCTTTCACAATAGCCATAGTAATATAAAGTATCTTGGTTAACTATACCAGGCAAGGTAGTTCAGTATTTGTCACCTTTCTGGATCAGGATGCTGAGATTTTATTATATAATGTGTACATACTGATTTTAAACATTTTTGCATTCCTTCTACTTTAGCATTTATGTGAACCTTCTGGGTGTTGAATAAAAATGCATTCTTCCAGAAGTATTAGTTTTGCCTTTTCCTGGAGTCTGTGGATAACACCTACATGGAAGCACTCTAAAGACAACTTTTAGTATTCTGCACCAGGGGAGGTGGGAAATCACACTCACGAGCAGTGCCCTCTGCTGTGAATAACTCTAAAGAAGCTGTCACTTTGTGCGTTTGCTTGTTTTTGTTTGTTGTTGTTGTTGTTGTTTTGTTTTGTTTTGTTTGTTTTAATCTCTACTTAGAATCAAGGACAGGTGAACATGTCTATAAGTGCCTAGCGGGGTTTTGACTTTCCGAACTGTGATTGCTCAGAGTTTCTGCATTTCCCTGAGTTTCTCAGAGCTCAGGTGTTGTTGTTTTAGTTCTTCCCGCCATCCTCTCCTTCCTCCGAGGATGAGTAGATGTGAGGTCAACTGTGGGCCACAGGTTAAAGCAAGCTTCACTGCTCACAGGATCCATGCCTGCTCAGAGGCAGAATTTTTGTTGTTTCTGCACTGTATGTGATGAAAGCTGGGGAGCTTGCGGAACAACAAGGCCACTTAAGGCATGATTTTGTGGAAAATGATACAGTGATTACTCAAGCAGCCGTGTTCCTAACAACTGAAAGTGTTGGTATTTTTCTGTTTATTTATATATTTTGTGTCTAAGCATAATCTATATGGAGTACTATTTAAAGATAACCAATACACGTAGTAGATAAAAGTCATTTATGTGATAGCACATGATATCTGACTTTTTATGTAATAAAATGTTATATATTCCTTCACATTAAATGAAGTTACATCATTTTAATTGTAATGGCTAGAGAAATTACTATACCCAATTCATGCCGGCCTGTTTTTAAAGCTTGAAAGTATTTTCAAGTTATGCTACATGACAATGGTCATTATGCCTTCTACTTAATTTTACTTTCAGACTGAATTAAGAAACCCAAATTTGAAAGTATTTTTGAGATGGCATCTTACTTTTATATGAAATAAAACACAGTAGAGATCTTATGCACAAAAACTACAATACATAACTTTTTTTTGATTGAAATAATTTATTTCACATGTGCTATTCTCAATTCTGAATGCCTGGAACATCTCTTTAAAATCCTTGCTTAAATGTTGTGTTTCATACAAATTGGATAAAGAAATTGAATTTTCATAAAGGAATACTTCTGCCTCTAATATTTTAACAGCTGTAAAAAATAGTTCAAATTTCAAAGCATACAACCCTTTCTATGAAATAAATATCCAACAATTTTTTTTCCTTCTCTTACCTAAATGACTTGAATACGGCCATGAGCTGCAATATGTGGTATGATGAAAAACATTTCTGGACTGGATCTTAATACCCATAAGTGACTCTTCTGACCATCCGACAATAAATTACTTATAGTTAGTTTCTGGAAAGATCCACCTACCAAATACAATACTACATTGCTTCACACATTTTTAGCAGAAGTTCATTTCATATTCCATCTTTTTAGTTACAGTACTTCCACTGGCATTTTGGCAGGATAATTATAGCAAGTATAAGTACCTCACTTTCTATAGCCCACAACCCACTATAAAAGAAAGCATGCACCATGATACCAAAATCTTACATGTTTAAAGGCAAATGTATTTGGTTCCTTTTCATGTAACATATAATACGAAGGTAACTACATGCTGGTATTCCAAATCAAGTTTGGGAAAGGATCTTACACAGGGGAAAAGGAGCATGTGGCTAAGCTGTACACCAACCACATAAGAAGTGTACTGGAAAGTTAACATGTATTGTCTCTTCCAACATGTCAAGCTCATGAGAAGGCTTGTATTAACCCTGAACCAGGGGAAGCCTATGGTAGCCATTTGCTCAACAGGAATGAGACACAGGAGAAGAGGAGGAAAGGGAATGCGTAGAAGCTGCTGGCAAGAAACAAACAACAAAAACACAACAATGAAGTGAACTTCTTCTTAGGATGCCGTGCCCAACAGAAAGCCTCCAAAAAAAAAAAAAATCCCCCAGGCACTAGAACATTCTTTGTTACAAATGTCACAAAATCCTCTGCTTTACTATTGACTTCAGTTGGTATTTGGTTATTCTTACAAATTTTCAACTGCTCTTTGGCTTTTTTCATGTCCCTTTCTACTCGTTTCCAGTCTACTTTGAGGTACCCAGTATGGTTTGCCAGCTGAAGGAGAAAGAATCCACCTCCTACAGCTGTTGCAGGCAATTTTCCAACCTTCTGGAATATGAATCCAGTGCACTATCCAGCAACACCTCCAATTAACAGCTGGGTTGCTACACTATACTTTTCAGCTGATGGCCCAGATTTTTGCCCAAACATCTTATGCCACCATGGTTGCTTTTTAGCTAATTCTGCAAGATCCAGTGCTTCAAATTTTCCATCAAACTAATGACAATAGATAATTTTATTTGCTCATTAAATTTAAAATGTATAATGCCAGAGGGCCTACATTAAGGATGCTACCTAACTGTTCTTAATCTTTTTTTTTTAAAGCTTCTGGATTTGAGTTATTTTTCTGTGACATGATGATTTCTAAAGCAGAAATAATATAACGTGTTGTGGGCTTAATGGAAATGTTTGTATGCTGGGGTGTAGTACCACCCATCAAGGAAGGCCCTGGAACACCTCATTGTGTCATACCCAGCTAACACATTAGTCACCCTCTAACTCCTCTCCTACAGACCATTTAGTTTCCACTTGGTTTCACTAATGTCACCTTTTTAGTAAACCTTTATAGCAAACTAATCTTCAACAATGCACAAAACAGTTGCAATTTGTATGTGATACACACCCCCATAAGCCTATGTGTTTGAGTACTTGGACCCCAGCTGGTGGTGTCATTTGGAGGACAGTTAGGTAAATCTCAGGAGGCAGCAAACGGCTGGTGTAAGTGTGCCGAGAGGTTTTAAGGCATGGCCCATGTCTGCTTCCTCCCTCTGCTTCTGAACTACAAGGGCAATGTGGCAGGCCAGCCTCCCGCTCCTGACACCTTGCCTGCTTCACCATGGTAGACTGTGTCCCCTCAAGACCCTGGAGGGGGAGACCTAGTGGCACTCAGAGGAAGGACAGCAGGTCACCCAGAAGAGACTTGATACCCTATGAGCATATACATGGGGAGGTAATCCCTCTCAGGAACAGTCATAGGGGAGGGGAATAAGGGGAAAATGGGAGGGAGGGGAGAATGGGAGGATACAAGGGATGGGATAACCATAGAGATGTAACAAGAAAAAATTAATAAAAAAAATTTAAATTAAAATTAAAAAAAAAAAAAAAGAAACCTTGAAGTCCCAGGGACGCCCCTGGCCAACAAGCCAAACTCCAAGCTGAATGAGAGACCCTGCCCCCCCCCCCCAAAAAAAAAAGACCAAATGCAGCTTTCCTTCCTGCCGTTGCTCATGTCAGGGAGCTTTAGTGCAGCAAAGGAAAAGTCACCAACACACAACTTATCTCCTTCTTATCCTATTAGTCTATTTAACGCAAACACAGGAAAAACAAGTGTAAATTCCATCTTCTTCACAGAAAACAGAAACAAATACTCCCAAAGTGAAATTACTGAAATAATTAGCTTTAGATCTCACAGGAATCTGTGGGCTAGGCAAGCATTGTTGTATTACCACGTAGATTCTACTCGAATCATTAAAAAAAAAAAAAAAAAAATCACCATATTGATCTGAGAGAGATTTGTGGGGACGTAATGAAAACTAGAATTTTTTTTTAGGATGACAAGACCTTACATATATCTAAAATATTAAAGAAAAAGTTGATGGAAAATTGTTGGTGACTATCTATAGGAGCTTTTTGCTTCCAAGCTCTATCTGCAGCAGCTGCATCTTTTAATGTGCTGTGTTTTAGGTTGGTGCTTCTCAAATGGCAATGTGCTTTGACCGCAGTGTGACCTTGACTTCCCTCGCTTATGGATTCCTTAGCTGATAAAACGGAAGATAATAGCTTTATAGAACTTTAAAACACAGGCATTGTGATTACGAGATGAAAAACAGTGCCCTTTTTTGGATAAAGGCAGAAATTTATTAACTTAAAGAAGCATCTAGATGTACTTAAAATATTTAAGCTAAAGAGAAGCTGACTATTGAATTAAAGCATGTCATTTTGTTGCCCTTTGGAAGGAATCCAAATGGAGCTTCCAAAATGCTTTCCTTGGTTATGAATAAAAGCACAGACTGCATAGCGATTGTGATCAAAGGAATTCAGGCAAATAGAATGGGGTGAGATGTGAATTACGTCAGCTCAGCAGGATGAGTGTCAGGTTTATTGAACTCAGCAAGGGCAGCCTGTGAGCATCACTTTCCCAGTGATTGGGGCACCAGCCTTTACTCTTCTCTATCTTAAAAAACAAAACATGGAACATTATTAATTCTTTAATTTTTAAATCTTACTAATTGTAGGAACAATACGTAGTAATTTGCTACTATGTTTTTCTATTCATTTAGGGTTTTTTTTTTAATTTGAAAACGATGTTAATTTTAACCTCTGAAAAATTATTTTTACTTTTGTCTCATAAAATACATCCTGAGTGCAACCTCCCCTCCCTCTATTCTGCTCAGTTTCCTTCCCACACCTCCTCTTTCGGCAAGATCCACTCCTTCCCCATTGTTTGACTTCATGAAAGAGCAAGCCTCCCGAGGATATCACTGGAACACGGCATAACCAGTTGCAATAAGACTAGGCACAAACCCTCATATCAGGGCTGGGAGTGGCAACCCAGTACCAAAAATAAATAAATAAATAAATAAATAAATAAATAAATAAATAAATAAATAAATAAAAATAAAAAAGTGCCAAGGTCAGGCAAAACAGTTACAACACCAAGCTAATCAGAATCAACCAAAGCATATACTCACAGATACTGAAATAACGATCAAAGACCTTGAATTGGTATGCACTAAGTCCTTGGCAAATATGTTGTGCTTGCTAGCTTGGTGTTTTGTTAAGACTCCACACTGTAGGAGTGGGGTTACCTATGAATCTATGCCTACTCTTAGGACCCTTTTCCTCCTGCTTGGTGGCCTCAACCAGCCTTGACATGAGAGTTTGTGCCTAGTCTTATTGTAACTTTTTATAGTCTCTTGATCCCTTGTGGCACCTACAATTCTTCCTCTCCCAGTGTGTTTGTATTTTCTCAGAAACTGGTCAAAGTATCAGGTTTCATGTACAGGAGTGTGGGGTTTTTTTGGTCTGGGCAGAGGTCTGAATCAGCTCCCTCGGGAGAAGCCAGTTTTACCTGCATGCAGATAAGGGGGATCACTCCATCCTGTTCTAGAAAGAAACTGTAATATCCCATTTTGGCGAATGGTGTGACTACCCTGGTTCCATTCTGACTTTTCGAAGCAACCTCTGAATTAACAAAAGGATCCATTCTGGAGGCAGGCTCCAAAAGATATCCTGGGTTAACCTGCAGTTTACAACGCATGGCTTAAAAACCCAGCGTCTCCATGTGGGGGAGAGCCTTTTAGTCCCCCTCCCCCTTTTTTTCCCTGTTCTTTCAACCCAAAGCGATTTTTCGCCTTTGTTGTTGTTGTTCACCTAGGCGTCTCTTTATCTCTCCTTCTGTCAGCTTAGCTTAGACTCTTCCCTCTAGACCAAATGTCTGGGATTTAGTGCATGAATTAAAACCTAGCTCTTTGAGTCCCCTTGGTCTTATTTTTGGCCAATCACGCTAGGCTACCCTGTACTTCCGCAAGACCCAGGGCTCCCTTTCCCCCACAGAGAGTATAAGAACCTGGCTCCCCTCTGCCCACATTCATCGCTGCCACCACCACCTCCCCCTCATCAACTCTCAACCCTCTGTGTGCCTGGATTAAGGAACAAAGGCTTCACCCTGACAGTTTCCCAGAGCTCATAGGAGCAGAGGCTGAGGGAAAACACCGCGAGCGGGCGCGATTCAACACAGGAATATCACACACATCCTGGGTATAGTGTCAAGACTATACCTATTTCTCCTTCACTGAAGAAAGTTGGGGTTTTGTTGCTGTTGTGTGCTTGCTTGCTTGGGGAGATTCAGTAAATATGTCGGCAGGGCCATCTGGCAAGGAAGAAGTGCCCAGCAGCAGCTGTTTGCACCATCCTGAGGACTGCTACAGAGTACAGTTATCCTGAGCTCCACTGACTGACTTGTACCAACATGAACACAACCGTTTTGTTTTATTTTTAAAGAAAGCACTTGCCAGAAACTTTTTGCCAGAATATTGAACCACATTGAATTGATATAGAAAAGTCTGAATATGATAAACAGATATTTTAGCTATAAGAGTTGTTAATATCCAATCTCATATAAAGTCATTAGGCCCTGGTCTAGAGGTTGCCACTTGCTACTGGGCAGAAGGAGTACTTTTTCTCACTAGAGCTGTAATTTCACAACGATTAGAAGATTCTTCTTCTTCTTCTTCTTCTTCTTCTTCTTCTTCTTCTTCTTCTTCTTCTTCTTC
>OU015745.1:81783848-81808349 GCA_907169655.1 Acomys percivali
CTTCTTCTTCTTCTTCTTCTTCTTCTTCTTCTTCTTCTTCTTCTTCTTCTTCTTCTTCTTCTCATTATGATCCCCAAGCACACTCACTTCCCAACCTTCCAAAGTCCTCCAACCTCCTCAAAAAAAAAAAAAGGAGAGAGTTGGGGGAGTTTTAATTTGTGTTGCCCATATATTCACAGGAGCATGTAGAAGTGATTATAGATATTGTTTATATATTGCTTTTGGCACAAGCTTCAAGAGAGACACACTAAAGAAATAAATGGCCAGTGATTTTCATCTGATTTGGGTGATATCCAGGCTGTTGTGGTTCTTGGAAGGTCAATGATATTTAAGGTCGTAAGACCAGTCACTGTCAGGGGCTAGCCAATGCATTCTGTGTGGCAATAGTTCATGTATGGCAACTGGGAATTTGGGTATCGTTTTATGCTTTTCAAATTGGTCTTCTTTGGTTTAATCTATTTTATGCACACATAAACACACACACACACACACACATACACACACACACACACACATACACATACACACACATACATACTGACTAGAATAAAAGGCGAGAACAAATATTGTCAAGCGGAGGCCCTGTACATTCTCAGGACATGGACAAGTCATCACTAGCTTTTCTTTCTACCCTTCATCCAACAGTCCTCATTCCTAGTGTCATTGAAAGTATGGGCTTAGACATTCTTTCCCAAAGTAATTGATCATAAAATGACGTACGAGATGATTCACAGAGACCTTCAGTTTGTACTCTATAGGCAAAATAAATAAAATGTATATAAATAAATATAGATTGTGTAAGCATCATTTCCTGTAATCGTATTGAATCGATGGGGTTACTGTCTCATAAAGTGAACAGTACAGAGTTATGTACAAATTCTACAGTGTCAATGTCATTAAAATTATATATATATATATATGCAGGTGAGAGATGGACATGACCTGAAGAGAAATGGGAAAATTACAGATATTTTTAACACAAACAAGTTGATGTTTTCTTTGAGGACACACCTGCTGTGCTTCCACATAGATATCTTCACTTTCCACGTTAATTAGAAGCCAGGTGCTTCTCTTTTTTCCCTTTTATTCAAAATAGGTATTTTTTCCTCACATAATATACCCTGATTATGGTTTCTCCTTCCCTCCTTCCTGTCCTGCTTCAAGCTCCTTCCCACGTCCCTTCCCGTTGAGATCCACTCCCTTTCTGTCTCTCATTAGAAAACAAAGACGCTTCTAAAGGATAATATAAAATAAAATGTGATAAGATAAGACAAAACTAACACATTGGAAAAGAGCCCAAGAGATAGTACAAGAAACAGAGAGCAACTCATTCGCAGACCCGGGTAGACCCTACGTGTGTCACTTCAGTCTCGGCTGAGCTCACATGAGCTTCGATCAGGTTGATTTAGAGGGCCGTGGTTTTTTGTTTTGTTTCTCTCTCTCTCTCTCTCTCTCTCTCTCTCTCTCTCTCTCTCTCTCTCTCTCTCTCTCTCTGTGTGTGTGTGTGTGTGTGTTCTATTCCCTATGTTTCTTACCTTTGTTCCCCCTCCTTTTCCATGGGGTTCCCTGCGACTTGAAGGAGGATTTGATGGAAACATCCCATTTAGGACGGAATGCTTCGAGGCCTCCCACTTTCTGCATATTGTCTGGCTGTGGATCTTTGTATTTGTTCCCATCTGATGCAGGAGGAAGCTTCTCTGATGATGGGTGAATAAAACTCTGATCTATTAGTATAGCAGAATGTCATTAGGAGTCAGTTTATTGCTTTGTTTTTTAAAATTATTAGAGTTATCATCATCATCATCATCATCATCATCATCATCATCATCATCATCATTCCTTTTTGCCCTAGGTGCCTGAGTTATCTAGTCTCAGGTTCTAAGTCACTCAAGAAATTCAGGTAAATATGGGTTCTTTCTCATGGAATAGGCTTTAAGTCAAATTAGATATTGGTTGGTTACTCCCGCAAGCTCTGTGACACCATTTTACTAGCATATTTGCAGGAAGGGCGTCATTAAGAAATCATGTACTTCTTAATGATTATTTATCTGGTCAAGGTAGAGAGTGATAAACAGATCTCACAGTGTTTTCTTCAAATCCAGTATTCATAGTTTTCATAAAATATTTAACAGTATTTTTGATTTTTTTAAACTGTGATTTTTCTTACTAAACTGGCTAAACTAAAAAAAAAGAAAAAAAGAAAAAAGAAAAAAAAGCTGATGAATTGTAGGCAACCATAATATTTTAGATAGATTTCTTTTTCAAATGGCAATAATTTTTCCAAACCCCATCTTCTCCTTTTACTCCTTCAGAAAACATGTTTGAATGCAAGTAAATGTACTATTATTTAAATAAATGACTTTACATTGTGGTTACCAATAGAATAAAAAAAAGATATTCATTATCTTTGAATATACACTCCCAAGCAGCATTGTTGGCTTAGAAAATGGCTCTGTTTTTGTTTATTTATTTATTTTATTATTAAATATCCTTGCCATGTTGTGTAACACAGCATCTCTCTTCAATTCAGTCCTCTGGTTTGATACTTCATTTAACTTACAAATTCTTCTTATCACGATTCTGCATATGTAGGACAGTGCATGTGCTAAATAAGTTGATATCGACCTTCATGTTTATGTAGCATGTTATATGCCATCAATAAATGCAATTTTTCTTGTCAATGAATTTTACAAATCATAGACTAATTGGAGTGAAGTCTTGGTTATCTCTCTGGATGTCTGTAAGTCTTGGTTATCATCTCTCTGGATGTCTGTAAGTCTTGGTGATCATCTCTCTGGATGTCTGTAAGCCTTGTTCATCTCTCTGGATGTCTGTTTGTTTCATATTGAGCAAGCCCTGCTTCCTTGATTCTCATTTTTAGCAAGATGAAAGCTGTGAACCCAATGAGCTTTAAGGCTTCTCTGGGTTCCCTAGAAAATCCTGAGAGATAATACTAAGAACTATAGCTAATAGGGAAAAAAGATATAACAATCACAAACAAAGTTATTTCTTAAAGTACATTATTTGCAAATTAGGGAGGAATACTTGCTCAGATTCAGAAATAAAGTGACTACATGTTTTCTTGATATTTTAGTAACTATCTATGACGATCCTTTGATACAATTTTCATTTTGTTTCAGGAAATATTAATCATCACTACATAAAGTAACATGAGATTGTATAATAGTACAGAAATAATATACTATGATACATTAAATTTCTTAATGCTCATCTACTTCTTATGTTTTCTTTCAGTGGTCATATAGAATATATGAGAAAAAATCTATATAAGTATGGTTCGCATTATAATAATTCGACTCACAGTATAGTGGAAACCCAAACAGTGCCTAACTCTAATAGAAGATGTCAAAATTAATTATTGCTGGAAAGTGATGGCACAGGCCTTTAATCCCAGCATTCAGGAGACAGAGGCAGATGGATCTCTGAGTTTGAGTCCAACCTGCTCTACAGAGTGAGTTCTCACACATCCAGGGCTACACAGAAAGACCCTGTCTTGGAAAAAACAAACAAACAAAAAAAGTGAATTAGTAGTAGATGGAGCTGAAAACTGAATTCTAAATAAGTATTAAGAAGCCAATCACTTGATCATGGTGAATACTCCTTTGATGTACTCTCAAATTCATATAGTGAATTTAAAACCATAATTATGTATTTGTTAATATAGCTAGAGAATTTTCCTAAAATTAAATAAGTTGATATAGGAAATGGCGCACGAGATGCCATTATCAATTTCTTATATTTATTTATTTATTTCATAATGTACAAATATTAAAATTAAATAAAACTTTAGATAGAGGTAAAATAAGCTGACTCTTAAATAATTCTGCTGTAAGTATGTATTGGAAGTAATTTGTAAAAATAAATTTGATGAGCTGTCAAAAATCTTTAAATATGAACATATAAGCATATAATACTTCACATAATTATAATGTCCTGCTTGCATGGCTAAAAGGAGACAACTATTCCTATAAACTGATCATAATATAAATTCACACAAATTCACTGGGAAGAAATTACATATGTTATTAAATATTATAAAAATTAAAATGCAAATATGAATTACTGGTTTCATTTCTAGGAATTTGTCTCATAGATATTATAATACATACTCGAATAATGTTTCCAGCAATATTATTTACATTAGGAAAGGTATGCAAATAAATACCTCCTAATAATGGGCATATTGAATAAATGCAACAGTTGAGGGATAATATGCATGCTAAGTTTCAAAATATATTAAGTAGAACTTCAAAGTCCAAGTGTTGTCTGCAGGCAATCTTTATTTATCTGCAATTGTATAAGTATGTTTGCATTAAGACTTTTCTGAATGTGTTTGTGTGTGTGTGTGTGTGTGTATGTGTGTGTGTGTGTGTGTGTGTGTGTGTGTGTGTGTAGTAGACAGGAATGCTAGTCACTATTTCTCCATTCTGATTTGGTTATATACCTTCCATACTTTGAGGTGGCTCAGAGCTATGGAACTAGCAATAGAACATAAAGTGTTAGTGGAGTTGACAAAGATGACAAGCTGCACTGAATCCCACTGGCCTTGTCCTAACTCCCCATATCCCTATGATGGTTATGTGCCGAGAAGGTAGAGCTACAAGATAAAAAGAGCTTGGATGATGGACTACATTATGAGGACAGCTGTTATTAGAACAGCTGACAGATGTCATCCTCAGTTTCTTTGTGCTCTGGGGGAGCTTGCTGGCCACATAGCCCTATTCTGGTCCCCAATATTTCTGGAGACAAGGAAAAAGACCTGAGTTCCCTACTCTCAGAAAAACCCTATCAAATAATCAATCCCTTCCCTGGACCTCACCATTTAAACCTAAATCTGCTGCCACCTATCAGTTCCTCTAAAAACCTTTGTCGTCCTGGATTTCCTGGACATTAACACCTTTTGCATAGCTTATCTAACGTGTTGTACTTCCAGTCACTCTTGCAGGCCTCGGAATGGTAACAATGGTGCTGAAGGTTTCTTTGAATCACTTAATCTCTCTGTCTCACCAGCTCTCGCAAAGTCCTAAGGACATTTCAGATCAACTTCAATGCTCTAGAGGCTGAACAATAATAGCGTTTGGCTGTTATGATCCTCCAAAACCAAAGCAGGTATGCCTCACTGCAGCCAATGGAGGGAATTATGTCTTCTCCCCAGGACCAATGCTGCTACTACACCAGTAGATAGAAACTTGTTTGAGATGGCTTCAAAGACTTTAAGGAACAGGAATAGAGAATTCAACAGCCAGCCTCCTTCTCTGGATAGGCTGTGGTTTCTTCCTATTCTAGATTCTCTCTTTTTATGCCTTTGCTATTTATTATCATCACACTTATATTACTTGCCCTGTCTTTTAAACCTTTTTACAGAAAGTCCTGCTGAATTTCATTGGCATCACTAGGTCCACCAAACAGCACAAAGTGAAAGGAATGCATCCCTTGGAGTCATTCCAGACCCAAGGACCTCAAAGTGATGCCATCAGCACTAAGTACACAGACAGAAAATGACACTTGTCTATCCTTTATATACAAAGTGTCTAATATAAAGGAAAATTTTACTAAAACCATGGCCCTAAAACAGTAGCCAGCCTCCAGGAAATCTGATACCCCTCAGAATTCTGGATAGAAGCCAACATCCACGAAATGTGTTAGAACCCAGGGTTGCCAAAACAGGCAATCTGACTTAACTCCCACCTAAAAGTCTCAGAAAGTAGTTTATGCAGAGAAACAGGTATAGTTCTTGTGAGATCACACCCTCCCCCTCCCTACTCTGTACTACAAAAATTGTTCCCAGATCTGTACACAGCGTTTTCCTGTACCCTCGGATGCAAAGCCTCAGGGCTTCAGGGATGACACCTCTCAGATCAATAAAGGTCTGCTACTGCTGTTGAAGTCTACCTGAGTTCTGTTTCTTTGATATCCCCTTGCTACGGTGTGATTTCTTACATTTACTTGTTTCTTGTACAAAGAGTGTGGGGTCTCCCACGTGGGGGATTTTTTTTTAAAGCCTAGAGATGGTACACTGCCATTTTTCCTTTTGGCCAGGGAACGGCTATGTGGCTCTACCTAAGCGCTAGTGGGTCTGAAAATGTATAGTTTCACTGTGAGGCCAGGAACAATAGTCAATGAATGTTGCTCAGCAGTTAAAAAGTGGTCTATAGAGCAAGGGGCTTGCTTTTCGTTATGAGGGCAGTTTTTTACTGTTTGGGTGTAAAATGATGAGTACCTACAATTTTTAATAAGAATGATCATAACAGCAGCGGCAGAATATGCTCAATGCTATGCCTCTTTAAGTTAAATATTGTTAGTTTTTTGTTTATAAGAAATAAATGACTGTTATAAAAATGTAAATATAGAACTAAAGCAAAACAATATGAGATTATTCCCAATCCTCATGCTCCCCTTACAGTAATCTTACTAGGACAGATGCTGTTACCCCCACTTTACTACTGAAAATGTCAACACCAAAGGACTCAGTAAAATATAGAAAATCTCACAGTGGTTTAAAGAGCTGCAGAAAAAATCCTTCTCAGGTTACAAGAAAAGAGGAGGCTTTTAAGGAAACAAAAACTAGTTTACCAGTGCAATGCCACAGAGGACACTAGCAATAAGAAACACACCGGGGCAAAGGTGGCAGTGATGTAAGCACAGGCACTTCTCATTTTACGTATTATTTTCATTTACAGGACAGCCAGGTGTTACTTTCCAGAAGGCAGTATGCACCTGGGCGCTGGGTGAACCTTGTTGAGGCTCTTGATATGTGTCGCAGAGGTTGTAGATACGAAGGCTAAAAGGCAGAATCCTAACACACAACGCAATTTAGGTGTTTCACAGGCTATTGGAGGTTGGGGATGGCTTTTGTGTCTGTTCTTACACCACAGCCCATTTCCCCCCACGGCTCCTTCTGGAACAGCTGGAGTCTGATACACCATGATCCTGGCCAAGATCCTAAATAGTGATTATGGCAACCCATTGGCTGACTGCAATTAAACACACGCAGGTGTTGAATTCTCTTGAGCCTCAAGGCTAACTGTACTTAGTTATTGTGAACATCTACTCTATAAAAATATATAGACCTCAAAAAACATATTTTGCTCTTGGGTCGTTTGCTAATTAGCTGTACAGAACAGAAAAAATTGTCTTTCTAAACTAGGGCTATGTGTGATTTTTCTCATGTTTAAAGAGAAGACAATGTTAGTTCTAAACTACTTCTTATTTCTAAACCCAGACTATGATAAAAGTAATTAGACTTTCCAAGTAGCTATACTTATATCTTCTGTATTTATAGATAATATTAATTTCTACTTTTTCCTGATGATTGTATGGATAAAGGCTTTAACACTTCTACTCATCATAACAACCATAGAACAGAAAAGCCGTGTACTCTCTTGTCTTCCTTGGTATCTAGTAAAGACTTTTAAAAATAGTACACATTAATACAAACTTAGACAGTGCACAAAGACTTTGTTTTTCAAGTTGAAAACACAGTGTGCTATGCTAATGATAAGTCTGTAAAGCTTGAGGGAATATTCTAGAACCATTATACTTAATGTATGAGGCACTCTGGACAACTGGAGAATAATAAGCTTTGAGTAGCCCCATAATTCTCTCCATTCCTAGTATGACTAATGGCTTTAAAAATCTCTGAGACATGCTCAGATATCTATGACCTGGCGAAGCCTCCTGATTGCAATATTGTATTTAATGTTGCAATTTTCTTTTATATTCACTCCTTGGAACTTCAGTCTACACTCTTCTGACAGCTTGTCAGGCGTAAATCTTGTCAAAGAGTGTATTCCCTTTGGAGAACTTCACACAGCTTGTGTCGCTGGTGAGGAAGAAAGAAAAAACATAGCAAGCATGTTCCATCCAATTAGCAGAGATGTGTAGGCTCTCTGGCGGTGCAGCTGGGCAATTGACAGTGGAGGGAGGGAATTTTATGGTCTAGGAAAGCCTCTCATTTGTGGTGACAAACTTGGGAATGCAAAGTGAACTGTTAACTCTGTCCTGACCTTTTTTATAACTACAGAAAAAGTTCCTTCTCTCTCATATAAGCATTAACAATATAGGTAGTTGTTCAACACCAATTTTAACTAGGAAAACTATTTGCATTTGTATTTTTTCCTGTGGCATGTGGAATTTCTATTGTTATTTAAAACTCTAAATGTGTAGTTGTAAGAGCTGGAATAAGACATAACATCTAACACATGCATGTTATGAAAACAAGCTCTCTGTGTGGAGGGTCTTACCTCAGTTTCTCAGAAATGAGAGATTTTGATGGTGGAGTTTTTTTTTCCATATGACCATTAGGGAGGTCATCATATTATAATCTGTGAAATCATAAAATCTAAAACAACATACAAATTTATATAGGTATGTAGACAAGATAATACCACAGTCAGAGAAAGATTGCCCCTAATAACTTCTCAAAGACAGTTCTACATTTTACAGAGCTGGGCATTTTAAAAAATATTGCTTTGGGTCTTTCCCCACATTTACACTGATGCACTATCTCTCTTCCCACGTGATTGATGAAAAAGGTGAAAGACAATCTAGAGTGATTTTCCTTGCATGGACAGATCATCCTGTGAGTATACCTATTTTCCTTGTTGTGATGGTTAATGGGCACTATGTCTGATAAGATGAGGTTTTTGCAAAGCATGGAATGGCATATGACAGCCATATGGATGAAGTTTTGGAAGAAGGAATCTTAAAAGGGAAAAGATCTATGTAAAGGCTCAACACTGGGGGAAAATAGCTACTTTCTTCAAAGGATGGGAGTGAATATGGTGAAATGAATAAAAAAAATGGAAGAAGAGAGGAGAGAAAAGTTGAGTGGCCACACAATCCCATACAGACTGTGTGGGTGGTTTGCATTTTACATTAAGAGAAGTGAAGCTGCATCAAAGTCCAAAGAGAGAAACAACATGACCTGGTTTATGTTTTAAATGGATTTTTCTAGGTCTTCAACGGCAGAGTTATTTTTGTAAAAGGTATGCACTATTGAAAAACAGGACATTATTTTCTAGAAATAGTCATTATGAATTTGTATTTTGTACATCCCTCCTTGACTTTCAAACTAGTAATATTAAGAATTAAATTTCAATTCTATAAAGGATTCACGGTACATAGATGCCATCTCTTTGCATCAGCTATTTCTACAACCAGAGGGGAAACAACTTAAATTAGCAGGGGAGATTAAAGAGAAACTTTCAAAGAAAAATAATGAGGAGCAGTTCCCTTCAACTGCACAGGCTCAAGATTCAAGGACAGTGTTGTGGTGTAGGCAATATTGAAGAACATGTGGTCACCAGTGGTAAGCTGATTACACATGGTGAGCAGAATATTATGTACCTCTGACTCTAACTGCAGGCAGCACAGGATATGGTGCACAGGTGGGCATTTCGTGATCTCACATTTTTGCATTAGCCATTCTATGGCATGGTGTTCTAAATTCAATGTCTTATTAGAATCAGGCCATGAAATAAGAGGTCACAGTTCACAGTGAGCAGAACAAGACCAAGAAAATCTATTTGTGTGCTAAGATTATCATTAAAGCATGTAAACGAAGGCTAATGACATCTCTTTCTTGTTCACTATGTATTTAAATTTTGTTCATTCTGATCATGATGTAGGGGTTCAAAAGAATGTAAAAGAGGTGGGATATTTCTTGACCAAGAGTTACCGTATGCTGAAAATAATGGTTATTTATTTTCTTCTCATGTATTATTTGTTTTTTATTCACTTTACATACCAATCACAACCCTGTCCCTCCCCTCCTGCAAGTCCTACCTCCCATCCTTTTCCCCAATTCACCCCTCTCCTTCATCTCAGAGAATGGACTCTTCCCTCACCTTCCTGCCTCACCACTTCATGTCCCATCAGGAGTCAGCTGTGCCTCTAACACCGAGGCCAGACAATGCTGCCTAGTTAAAAGAACATGATCCAATAGCAAGCAACTGCATCCAGGTCAATAATAGCCCCCACACCAGTTTCTAAGGGACCCACATGAAGACAGCTTCTATCATCTCCATATGTGTATTTAGGTTGGTGGCTCATTCTCTGTGAGCGCCTAGTTTAGTTGGTCTTCTTATGGAGTTCTTGTCCCCTTCAGTTCCCTCTATCCTTTGCCTCAACTCTCCCACAAGGTTCCCAGATCTCCTTCTAATGTTTGCCTATGGGTCTCAGCATCTGTTTCAATCCCCTGCTGGGTGGAACCTCTTTCCTGTTACTTCAAAAGGAATCTTTTTTCCTGGTTCTTTGTATGTAAGGTGATTTTTTGATTGGACTATGGAAATTATGATATTATCTACGTCCTAGTTTTTTTTTCATCTTGTTTTAAATGAAGCTGCTTTTAAAACTATGCACATGTCCTTATTTGAAGTAGTGTCATGCCGTTATAGGATTACTCCACTTTTCAGAGTCAGGGTAACATAATGGTCCTCAGAACTGCAGCAAAGAGCCTGACACAGCACTTCTTATGTGCACTTTCCCTTCTACTGAGCATAACTCTTTGGTATAGGTGATATTAGCGAAATATATTGTATCCTTCGCGAACTTGGCTTACCCAATCTCATCTAACTTCCAGGTTCCTTCCTCTTGAAAGTGTTACATTCAGCAGCATTTGGCATTTAAGGAGAGTTCTAAGATATCAGTTTCAAACAATAAAACCATATTCAACTAACCTCCAAAAGACAGAGCCTTTCATTTGCTTACAGTTTGAGGGTGAGGTGGGCATGACAAGGACCGAGCCACAGCCACTCTCTAAGGCTCATGTGATGGTTAAACTGCCAAAGTGATTGATGGGAGATGAGCCTCTGGGCACTCTGCCTTGATCTTCTTCTTTGAGTCCTCATCTGATCACTCTGCTTTCCTCTAGCAGCCTATATTCCGCTTTCATGACTTACACCTCCAGTATGTGTACATATATAAAGTTCAAAATCTACCCTCTGCTTAAGGGATAAAACATGTGATATGTGCCATCCTGAATCTGGGTTCCTCACCTAATACAATAGTTTCGGAGTCTATTCATTTTTTCTATCCATGACAACAAATGTCATGATTTCATTTTTATTTACAGCTGAATATATTTCCATTGTGTTTATCTGGCCACTGGTTGATGGACATCTGGGCAGTTTATATTTTCTAGCTATTATGAGCATGATAAGCACATATGTTCACGTATAGATACAGATTTTAAATGCATTATGAATAAAGATGATAGTGAAAGTATATAACTCCAACCAAGTGTACATGTGGTTTATGCATATATTAAAATATGCATATATTATATTCAATTCTCTCTCATGTGTGTTTGTTTGTCTGAATTTGTGTGTAAGCATAAGGTAATTGTGTAATTCAAATGCTGATTTCTGTATCCCTCTGTTCTGGTTGCGATCCTTGTTTTGAGAATCTCTTATCTTAATGTTATCTAAACAGTGTTCCCCAATTGTCCCCTGATATGTCAATAAAGCAGCTTCAGCTGATCTCCAAGCAGGGAAAAGAATAGGGCTGGACTTCCTGCCTGTGAGAGGAGAGTGAGTTATAACAGAAAGTAGGGAATTCAGCAGGTGACTCAGCCACGGGCAGAAGGGCAGGACAGATGGAAGCAAGAAAGAACTTAAAAGCAAGTAACTCGGGGATTTTGGCAAAGATGGAGTCAGGATCACACAGAGGGTTAAGAACGACATAAACTGCTCAAGACTGTGTTGTAAACAGTCTCGACTATTTGTGTGATAGCCAGGTTAAGAGAGAAACTAAAAGAAACAAAAATAGAGTTTTATAAAACTAACTATAACATGTGTGTGCATGCACATGCTAAGAGGACTACTGGTTCTCATCTTCTCCTGTGCTCTCCTTGGACCTGAATAAGGAAGGCAGATGTAGGAGGAAAAAGAAGCTATCACAGACAAAGACTTAAGGAAGAATACAAAGAAGTGTGTTTTACAGCTAAGTATGATTTAAACCAACTGAAGCACATTATGCATTTTCAGGATAGCACATTTCTTAATATTTGTCCAAGACTATTTGAACATCTCTGTAGTTCAATGATTAATAGTAATTTACATTGTCCCTTTCCAAAATACATTTTTATAGTAGTTTCTGTGAAGACAGAAAACTTGTCTTTTGGTTCACAGGTCTTGGGCCTAGAATAATATAGCATATAAAGGAAAACAAAAAAAAAATCTATCATGAAATTATGATATTTTCCTCTGACAATGAAGTAGAACATTTTGTATGAAAGTTGAAAGTGACAACTAAGCACTTGTGATCGAGAAAGCAATCTTTGTAGATGACATTATTTTTTCAAGGATTAACTTTGAAAGAGGGTTGTAGGTGCTCAAGTGTTATTGTGTTATGTGCCATAGCCCTGCTGAGGTATTTACATTCTACGTGGATTGACATGGTGCCAAGAGCCGCCCTGTTGAGGGGTTCACTAGGCATGTGGGCTGTCTAGGAGGTGATCTGGTGTTTGCAGGGTCTTATACCACGATGTACCCTGAAACTTCTTCTAGCCTTTGACATGCTGTCAGGAGCCATTGATTGGGGAAAATCCAGGAGACATGAGAGATCTCTGGAGGTGATCTGATATTTGCAAGGTCTGTATCGTGATGTGCCCCAGAATTGCTTCCGACCTCTGACTACCCTGTCAATTGTGCACTGCTGCATCTCTCTAAAATCTGGCATTAGAGCCGGGTATGGTGGCACATGCCTTTAATCCCAGCACCCAGGGAGGCAGAGGCAGGTGAATCACTGTGAGTCTAAAGCCAGCTTGGTCTACAAAGTGAGTCCAAGACAGCCAGGACTACATTCATGGCCAGCCCGGTCTACAAAGCGAGTCCAGGATAGCCAAGATTACACAGAGAAACCCTGTCTCAAGAAACCAAAAATAAATACATCTGGCATTGGTGTGAATTGTTGTTTTCTGGGTACTGACCAGCTCTGATTGAGCAAACTTCCTAGAGGATCTTATTGAAGATGTACTTTTTGTTTTCCAGATGAATTAATCCCTGATTATGGAATTCCTGATTTGACTCAAATAGTTTTAAAAGTTAAAGTTAGTTTATGGCTGCAATAAATACCTTCGTGGACCTCCAGATACCTCACTTAGGATAGCCTACCAGCAGATTTGTGGCTTCAGATAAAGCCTCCACTGCAGATGGCACCACGAATCTTGGTATTTGACCATAAATATAGCCAAATTTGTTTAAACTCCATGTGAACCTATATGGAATGAAGTTACCTAGAGATGTCTGAATTTACTCTGTTTCTTAGAATGAAAGACAGACAAAATTATTGTCCTGAGCTCATAACAAACTAAGAGATAGCTGGATAATGTATAGTCAGGTCTGTCCTAACTGATAAGTTGTATACTCTTTTAAGTTTCAGACCCTGTTAACCTTAGACCCTGCCAACTTTCGTCATTCTGAACTCACCATGAACTTATGTAATGGATACATAGATAAGAAATGTTTAGATTTAAAGCATGTAACCTGTTGTATTTTAGAATTCATCTGCTTTTGTGATTAATTGTACTCTTCTGACTATGAGGTAATTCCCTTTTCTCAGAAGTATAAATATGGGCTACAATAAACGTGAGCAGGAGAACAGAGGAGAAAATGAGGGAGAACAGAGGAGAAAATGAAGGAGAAAATTGAGGAGAAACTTGAGGAGAGCAGAGGAAGAAAGATTGAGCAGCTTAACTTCAGTTGAAGTTAAGATGCCAGACTTCATCCACCTTTTCTCCTGATCCTCTTCTCTTGAACGTATGTGTATGTGTGGTTTATTTTCTCTCTCTCTCTCTCTCTCTCTCTCTCTCTCTCTCTCTCTCTCTCTCTCTCTCTCTTACTTCTTATTTCTCTATAGATTCGCAAATAAGTTAGCAGACTCAGGGGCATCATCCTTCTACGGCTAATAAGCCTAAGTTTACACCAACTTATTGGAGAGGCCTATCTACAGATCAAAGAGCCTCCTTTTACGACCCCCATGCAGTTTCTAGCCAGAAGCCTCTTTTACAGCCTCAGCCATAGGAAAAAAGGTGGTCAGTTTAAGTTCTCCTCAGCCACAGTACAGCCAGTCCCTAGAGAAGAAACCTTGGGCTCTTTTTCCCCTTCCTTCCTTTTTCTTCTTTCAATTCTGATCGGTTGCCTGAGCCATCAGCTCTGGCCACCCAAGAGATAAAGTGAACTAGAAGGGCATCCGCAGTCCAACCCCAGAGAGAAACTACCCTGGACCCTCTCCAGAGCACCAGCCAGGCATTAACAACATGGTGGCTAGCTGTACATCATGTGGCATTCAGATACTACATGGAGAAAATGATTCTCCTTATACATAGTCAAAGTTTTACAGGCATCCCAAGGTCCTGCCTGCTCTCATTTCTGTCTACATTAGACTAGTCTAACTATACTTGGGAGATGACTCCTCCTCCTCTTGTGTTCCAGAATGAGGTGATTCAAAGGAAAGAGATGAAACACCCAGATAAAATAAAAAAGAAGCCCCAAAAGAACTATGTATGAAACAAGGGAACAAATATTTCTTTTGCATATGTGCAAAATAAGAAATGATTTTTTTCTTCTACAAAACCACATTTCTTCAACAAATTTCAATAGAAGGCATGAGATTTTCATAAACCTGGCTCCTTTAAAGAAAGTAATTTGTTCTCTTTGAAATATACGTGCACATGTTTATAGGCTGTAATTCAAACCAGGGTACATATCATGATAAAGTCTGTGCAAGAGCAGAATATAGGACCACATCTCAACCTTATAGTTAATGCTGCATGAACACCCTTCTGTAAATCAGATTTTCTGGGTTTCAGATCCTCCATATATTAAATTCAAATATGTTCTGTTCTAAAACCCTTGAAGACTTTTTGAAGATCCAAAAATAAATGCAGAGAGTCAAAACATTTTGTAAGATTTACATTAATATGCAAATTTTCCTATATGCAATTGAAAAGATATACTTGCCAACAACTTGGACACTAGAGATTGCAATTTTCTTTTTGAAAATGGAGTAGTTGTTTGAATTTAGTAAAGGTAATATGCTTTCTGAACATGAATACAAATACACAAAATTTCCACAAGAAAAGGACAGGAGCATACTCACATCACATATCGTCATTAGGTGTTGCATGTAGATCAGCAAGTACCTTAAATGAAACAAGTGCTTACAGTCCAAAGAAGGCTGCCAATTGTGCTACCTTTAAATGCAGTACAAATTGCAATTCATATAAAAGTTCCTAAGATTTCATTTATAGATTCAGGACAACAAAATTATGATTTTCATCACTTTATGAATTTGACCTTTACTTTTTCAAAGAAAAAGAGAAGAAAATTTGAATTAGGCTTTTATCACTCCCATACCAATGCCTCATTATCTGCAATTACAATGGAAAGAGGATTAGCTCTTTCACCTATGTCTTTGTCATATTATGCTATATGATTGAAGACTCAAAAGAAGTGAGGAAAACTGAATTGCAATTATGTACTGAATACTGAATTAATAAAAAATTATATATATATATGCTGGTCATTTATTGTGCTACTGAGCTTCCCTTTAGAGCAACAGTTATTGCACCATTATTCACTATATCTGTGACAGATATGACAGTGAACTCAAGTATGAGTCTGTAGATGGACGAGTTGATAAAGAAATATGACAGACATTGCAAAGTGCAGAATACGTCCCAGCCACACAAAGCTCCTATTATTTGTATAGTATTAATGATCACAAAGGATCTTATAGTAAGTGCTGCAAGCAATATGCACAATGAAAAATACTTAATACTTTCAATTACTAATACTTTAATACAGATAGAGTTTATGGATAAATGTACTATTCTCTGAACTAATGTCAAGGAATATATACTTTAAAAGTCACTAGAGAAATTCATTTTCTAAAAAAAAATTATCCATCTTTAAACAAATACAAGCAAATACCTCCCTGAGAAAACATAAGCATAACATGTGAGATTGAAAGGAAAATGAGAAATAGTACTGACTGGTATAATTCGAGGCTTTAAAGTTTCATAGGTGTAGAAGGACTTCCAGAATGGCAGAGAAAACACTCTGCAAATCAGGTCATGAGTACAGAGCAGAAACCTTCCCAGCTATCTTCTTGAAATATGACAATAGTAAGCCAGGACTTGAAATATCCCCACGAGGGTCATGCAAGGTAAACAGCTGGCTGGTGTAATCACATTGAGTTTCCCGGTATTTTCATATTAGCTTCACTTTCCTCCATCTCTGCAGCACTGTGTCAGCATTGACAGTCAACAGTGTCATGGTAGCTGTAAAACTAACACACTTGCAGCCACTGGAGGAGAGAGAACAGTTCTGAACACTCCAGAAGGCCCACCTCTGGAGAGGTAGGATGATTTGACCTCTGGCTCATTGAAAAGAACCACTTTATTTTCAGCACTTGCCCTTAGCTGACCTGTTTTGGAGCTCACTTTGTGTGAACACCTCACTTCCATGCATTTTTAAAAAATAAATGAGCAGCATAGTTTTAACACTTCAATGCCCCAACACAGCAATATCAGTTGGGGTTTTCAAGAGGGTGACTGCAAAACTTCAACACAAATGAATGGTTGACATGTTCATGAAGTGGGAACCCCCACAAAGGAGAAGGAAGGAAGATTGTATGAGCAAAAGGGATCAAAGACACCACAAGACCTCAGCCCACAGCATTAAGTGAGCAGGGCTAATAAGGGCTCACAGAGACAGAGTCAACAATCACAGACTCTGTGTGGATCTGAGCTAGGTCCTCTGCATATATGTTATGGTTGTATAGTGTGGTGCTCTCGAGGAACTCCTAACATGGTGAGTGAAGGTGTCTCTGACTCTTTCACCTGCCCTTGGGACCCATTTTCTCCTACTGGGATGCCTAGTCCAGTCTTGATATAAGGGTTTGTGCTGAGTTCTATTGTAACTTGCTATACTATGTTCAGTTGATATTCCTGGAGGAGGAGCAGGAGGAGTTAATCGGGGGTGGAGTGGGGTAGGGGTTGAGGTGGAGAGAGGGGACTTGTAGGAGTGGAGGGAAGGGAAACTTCAGTCAGGATGTAATGCATGGTGTGTGTGTGTGTGTGTGTGTGTGTGTGTGGGGGAGAGAGAGAGAGAGAGAGGGGGAGAGAGAGAGAGAGAGAGAGAGAGAGAGAGAGAGAGAGAGAATAGATAGACATAAAGTATTTAAGAACTGTTTCTGTACTTTTTGGAACCTAAAAATCCCATGCCTGAGTAGTGCTGAACATTTGATATGCCACTAACATCTTCCTTCATATGAAAAGGCATGGACTCAGGATTCTCAGAGCACCATGACAAAGAACAATAAGGGTCAACTCACACACATATTGATTACAAGTCTTATCACCAATCTACAGTAGCATCACTTAACCCAAGACCAGGTCATTACAATGCTCACGTAACTGCTAACTTAAGAATCAGTGCAGTAGAATTAAAAGTTTGTGAATACTGGCATATATTTATAATGGATTGTTTTCAACTAGGGTGCCAGAGTTCATTCAGTGAGAGAAAAGTATTTCAACAAACAGAGCCGGAGCAACTAGATACCCAGCAGCCAAGCAATGGAGGGTCTTATTAACCACACTGGTATAATAACCTGTGTATTGTTTTTGTTTTGTTTTGTTTTGTTTTTATTTAATTTTAATTTATGTACATTGGTGTAGGGGTGTCAGATCTTGGAGTTACAGACAGTTGTGAGCTGCCATGTGGGTGCTGGGAATTGAACCCAGGTCCTTTGGAAGAGCAGAAAGTGCTCTTAACCACTGAGCCATCTCTCCAGCCCCTAACCTGTGTATTGTTAACCAAAACAAACAAACTTAAAATATATCCCATACTTCTACATAAAAAATAAAACTTCTATAAAGAAATGTAGAAATAAACATTTTAATGTTGTTATACACAGGGCCTCAAAATCACAAATAATAAAAATAAGAAAATGGGCTACACCAAATTTGAAACTTCCCTGTTTCAGGTGATATCATAAAGACCGTGAAGAGAGAGTCTGCAGAATACTAGTTAAGATCTGAATTTCCTTGATTAAATATGTTATTTACTGACACTAGACAGTGAGGTGCTATGGACTAGCAATAAACAGATAAACCACTAAACTCTCAGTGGGGTTGAGAGACTAGGCATTAAAGAAGCAAGGCCAGCAGACCACACAAAACAAATAAAATCTGAAAATAAAGAACAAGATAAGAAAAAAAGTCATGAAAAATAAGGCAAGGAAAGAGGAGAGGAAGTGAAAAGCAAGCAGAGAGGAAGGAAAGGAAAGACAGAAAGAGAATATTTAGAGGACACAAGAAATAGATCTCTTTTTGTGTAAGATGATGAGGTCTGAATATGTTATCCATAAGGACAAAGTCTCAGACTGAGAAACAAACATATCTATTCCATGAATGAATGAATGAATGAATGAATGAATGGACCTAGAAGATACATGTGAAGCATCACAACAGGCAAGTCTTGAGTCTCAAATCTGTTAATGTGAAGTTTTGCTGAGAAGTATCAATTCCACAAGACACTAAATTCTATGAATCAATGTTTTCAGAAGGAAGCTGGGTGTGCATTGGACATTCTAAAAATGGATTACAGACTAGAATTATGATGATTGTTGGGGTTTCGGAAAGTGACAATTCAAAGCCAAATGATCTTGGGCTATCTTAGTTTATTCTGTGTCTGACGCAGCACCCCTGTGACTATCATGTGGAATGTTTTCAGCGGTATTAAATTAACAGACCAGCAACTTCCACCAACCCCCAAATCAAGAATTTGGTCAGACAGCATCTGAGGCCTATAGCCGAGATTTTCTTTCTTTGGTGTAACCTGCCCAGCTGATGCTTCAATGGGGTATTCGAAAACTGTGTTTACTTGGGACTTTCTTTGTTCTGTTGTTAAATGCACTTCAGGAAACTGGCACTAATTTGGGACACGGTGTTTGGTGTAGCCCGAGTCTGTGCTCCCAGGTGATGGCCACTCATACTCAGCTGCAGAATCAACTATCCTTCTGAGGCAAGACCCATACTTTGTTATTCTGAAAACAGCCATTAGGAAAGACTATGGAGTGACCTCTGAATCAAAATGAATGTTATACTATGCAAAACTGTCTGAAAGCTATTTATAATGCATGCAGTAAACCTAGACCACTTGTTGAGATCTAGCCAATGAATAGCTCATTCTCCACAGCTGCAGGAGGAGTAGGGACTGCCTCTGACATGGACTCTGGTGCCCCCAATTTGATCACTTCCCTTTGGTGGGGGAGGGCCTGGCCTTACACAGAGGAAGGGGAAGCAGGCTATCCAGATGAGACCTGATAGGCTGTGGCCATGTGGTGGGGCAGGAGGTCCCCTTCTGTCAGAGGTCTAGAGGAGGGGAAATGGGAGGGAGGGAAGGAACAGCAAGATACAAATGAGGGTATGACATTCAGGTTGTAATCTGAATACATTTTAATAAATTAAAAAATGTTTTAAAGGAAATGTAAATAGAAAAAGTCCACCCCTCTAGAGATAATGCAGCAAAAAATACTGAATTTACATGCCCAGTAGAAAATACAAGCAAATGTTCAATGGCATAAAACACTTATTTCAAGATATCTAAGAACAGAAGAGATAGGAACCAACCCTTAAGAGTCTCCAGCTTATCACCTGTTTGTCACTGCCACGTGACAAAGATCCTAACAAACAGCTGAGCTGAGAAGAGAGACAGAGATAAGAGTCATTGAAATGGAGGTAGTGAGAGGTTCAGGATAGGGCCAGTAAGGGGTAGGACAGAGCGAACCTGGTGATGCTGGCAGACACACCGGCCTATGGTGACCACTGGAGAGGCTTTAGACTACTGTAGGCCAGAGCATAGCATGCCATTAGCACCAAGCAAAGCAAGGGGATTTAATAAGGAAGAAGGCACTTCCGAGAGAGGAAGCAAGGAAAAGCTTAGAAGTTCAAGGGGTGGTGATGTACAAATTGGGAATTCATAATCATTCAATAGTGAAGGCTTGTGAAAGGCCTAACTTTTATAGGTTAGTCTTGTGGGAGCTGTAGATCAAGCCTTCCTCTTGGCAAGAGGTTTGTTTCCTGCTCTGATTTTACAGTTAAGATCAGGCCATGTCCCACCGAAATTATTCCATATTGTAGGAAATTGGCTTGCTTTTTGTTTTGTTTTGTTATTTCTTTGGTTTTTGTTTTGATTTGCAGGCAAAAAGGAGACAACATTTTACTTTGAAACTCCATTTTGAGGGAGACAGATGCTAAAGCCAAGAGTGAATGCAGAAACAGCATCACTTGACAGGCACCACCCATATAGAGCAACCTAATAAATGACTTCCTGCAAGGAATAGAGAGAGAGCCACCATATCAGTTCTTTGGGACCATGTGAGCATCTGGGCATATTACAATGGTATCAGGAAAGCTAGGCCAAAGAACTTATCAGACTTATCAAAGCAAACAAAAGTTGTTACTCACCACCTAGACCCACAAACTAATGGATGACTCACAGTGCATCTTATTATCTGAAAATTGGTGTGTGTCAGGGACCTAAAAACAGAGGACTTCCCAACTGTCACTGGAGCTTTGGACTCTCTTAGTCCCTGCTGTTGATATAGCCTACTTAGCTGTCTGTTTGTCTACATTTTTGTCCATCTTGGACTCTGGTTCAGCCTTTCCTCTTACCCGAAGCAGCTCAATTCTGTAGCTTCACTCTCAGACGCTGGCTCCAGAAGCCCCAACAGCATCTTGCTTGCTGTCCATGGAGTCCATGGAGGCCAGAGGAAGGTGTTGGATGACCTGGAACTTGAGTTAGGGGCAGATGTGAACAGTCACATAGATGCTGAGAAATGAGCCTGGTTCTTTACAAGAACAGTAAGTGTTCTTTAGCTGGTGTTTTCAACTGTGATCCATTTGTCTGGCCCCATTGTTTTCTTTGGTTAAATTTTTTAAAGTTTATTTTTAATTAAAATAAAATCGTATTATTACATCTCATTCTTTTCCCTAATTTCTCCCTTTATTCCTTTTCAAATTTATGCCATCTTATTATTTGATTACATATGTGTATATATGCATATATATTAAATAAAAATACATAAATAAAAATTTCTGAGTCCATTTAATGTTGCTTGTATGCATTTTTTTTAGAGTTGACCATTTCAGTTTGGTTAACAATCTCTGGATTAGAACAACTCTGTCTCAGAAGTTGTTTTTTTTTTAATTTTTAAAAATCATCACTTTTATTTTTCATATTATAATATAATTACATTATTCACCCCTTCCTTTTCCAAACCTTACCATACAACACTACCTGGTCTCTTTTAAATTCATGACATTTTTGTCCAAAAATTGTTGTTATACACACCTACACACATTGCTAAATCTATAAATATAATCTGCTCAGTCTGTAAAATGTTACTTGTATGAATATCTTTTCAGAGCTGACCATTTAGTATTAGACAACAATATTTCCATGAGGAAGACTATTTATCCTGCCCTCAGCATCCCTTAATTGCTTGTAATTCTCTTTGTAGGCATGAGAATTCCTGGGCTTTTCTCCATACGTGTTAGTATATATGTATTGTTGTTTTACTGGTTAAGCAGCCATATTAATGAGACATTTCGGGTGTAGCCTGTGACATTCCTAGGATATACAAGTATTGCAACAAACTTTATGATCCTGTGGCATTTGCAGTCTTTTTTAACCCAACTCATCAATGACCCCCTGAGTCTTAGGTTCAGGAGTTATGTTTTAGATCTATCAATTGGGGTTGAACTCCACACTCTGAATTTTGACTGGTTGTGGTTTTCTGTAATGATCTCTGTCTGTTGCAAAGAGACGTTTCCTTGATTCAAAATGGGGACTACATTTATTTGGGGATTTAAGGACAAATATTTAAAACCTTTTTGAGAATGATACTGATTGAGTAAATTGTCACTTGTAGGTTTTCATAGAAGATCCATCATTTAATTAGCTGTGATGGTTGGCTAGGTTTAGATTGTGAGTCTTGGTTTCTCATGTTGTGTGATTCTTAAGTCTAATTGGAGAGCTGTTGGTTTCTGCCCACGTATTTATACCACGATTGCACCATTAGGCTTTTTGTGCCATGCTTTCAATGTTTTTTAATTGCCTTTAACTCTTCATCTAGGAGTGAGGCCCCAAGCTGTTTCTCCCAGCCGTGTTGTCATGTCAGTTAGGGCTGTCATTGTTCAAGTCTTGTTTAAGCAGCCAAAATTTTGAGATTTCATTGCTGTAGCTTCCTTATTTTAGCTGGAAGATACAACCTTAACAGCAGACAATGTTTCTACCTCTGCTCTACACGGTTCCTGAGGCTTAGGTTTAAATGTTGTATTGTAGATTTATTAACTGATATCTGCCACCCCATTGTCAGCTGTTCTCTGGCTTTTGCTTAGTTTTTATGCTTTCTATAAACATCTCCCTGTTCTGGAGAAATAGACTTCTTTGGTTAGAGGTTAGATCTATATTTACTTGTGCATATAAAAAATAAGTATCTGAATTATTCTGGCTTAGGATAGTGACAGTAGTAGAGTCTCCTCTGAGATCTATGACCTCACTGTTGGGTGTAGTTTCAGTACCAGGCATGATTTCCTTCTTGTTCAATGGGCTTTTAATCCAATTAGACACCTGTTGGTTACCAACAAGTTGTAATTCTTGTACCTTTAAAGATATTTTGAAATGATCATGATTTTTATTCTTCATATCTGGGTAAGACTATTGAATATTTTCTTCTCTTGATTTAATTTCTCTTTAATTATTTGGGTGTATGTTTGTGTGTATACCTGTGCATATGAGTGCTGGTGCCCAAGGACGTCAAAGGTGTCAGAGCCTCTGGGAGCTGAAGTTAGAGGAAGTTGAGAGCCACCTGATGTAGGTATTGGGAATTAAACTAGGTTCCCCTGTAAGACCAGTGACTGCTCTTAACTACCGATCCATCTCTCCAGCCTCAAAGCATGTTTTTTCAGGGACTTTTGCTCATAGTACTAATGTATTGTTATAACAGAAACTCCATTAGTTAGCCTTCAGGTGTTTTCCAAGTTGTGCTAGGCAAGAATAACTTCATATACATAGCCTGTGATTTCCTTTGGGTGAAAAACTAAAAGAAATTACTATTTTAATTGCTATACGATATATTAATTGTGTAGATATTGTACCCTGCAATATTTTAAAACACGCAAACAACACATACTGAACATGCCCACCTAGACATTTATCATTCCCATATGCTCAAAGCATACAAAATCCTTCACTAAAGGATTTTGAAATGTATAGTGCCTTATGTTATTTATAATCACTGTTGGTTTGTAGCATACAAAAGTTATTGTTTTTATCTAATTTTTCATTCATTGATGATCCTCCCCACATCCCTTCCCCCATCCTACAGTCTATAACCTCCAAAACCACCATTCTAATTCTAAATTCAGTAGCATTTAGTTGTTTTGTTATTTAGTTTCCACGTAAGTGAGGTCATGTGATACTTGTCTTTCTGTCCCTGACTTATCGCTATTACTGTAATGATTTTCTATTCCATTTACATTGTTTCCAGTGACAAAGTTTTACCCTGTTTACTGTTGACCCTATTCCATTATGGATGCTTCACAGTTTAGTTATCAGTTCACAACCTAGTGATATTTACTTTGTCTCCATTTCTTAGCTTTTGTGATCAGAGTTGCAGTAAACAGGCAAGTCCATATAGCTCTGAAATACTGATTTCACTTCCTTTTGACATATAGCCAGGTGTGAGATTGATTAATCATATGAGGATCTTTTTTTTTAACTTTTGAGAGTCTGCATACTCTTCTCTACAATGGCTTATTCTGTAATTTAAACTCTTAACAGTAATGTACATGCCTGTGTTCTATTTCCTGCTGTCTATACCATCCCTGGCTATACCTCTTCTTTTGTTATTTCTTATGGAAATGTCTCATTGTGATTTTAGTTTGTACTTTTCTTATAATAATTAATATTGAGCATTATTTCTATATACCTGCTAGCCATTAATGTGCCTTGTTATAATTTTTTTAACTGTGCTTGTTTCTCACACAAATAATTGAGTCTTTATATTATTTAAACAAGCTTCACAGCACAAGAACTGAGCAGTTATTACTCTATTCTTAACACTCTAAGCTAATTTGACTTTCTCTCAGCATACAACCCAGAGATACTTCTACTTTGTAGCTTTACTTGCTGAGCTTTCTCTCCCTTCTGTTCTCTCCTGGACATCTTCCTGTGACTGTTTCACCTACTTCCTCTTCTAACTCCTCCTCTCCTGGCTGTCAGGAAGTCTAGCCCTATTCTTTCCCCTGCCTACTGATTGTCTGTAAGATGCTTTATTGGTATATCAGGGGACAATTGAGCATCAGTGTTTACACAACATTGAGACAGGAGATTCTCAGAACAAGGATGGCTACCAGATATGTGTGTGTGTGTGTGTGTGTGTGTGTGTGTGTGTGTGTGTGTGTGT
>OU015745.1:81810601-81839934 GCA_907169655.1 Acomys percivali
ATATATATATATATATGAGATGCATGCATATATGATATATATTATCTTCAATAATCACAGGTAAGAATTTATTTTGTCTGAAACTTCTATGTATTTTAACAGAAACCTTTATGAAATACTATACATTTAAAGGTCTTTTCCCTTCCCTCTTTTCATTTCCCCTGCATTAAAGAGCTACTTGCTTTTATGTTAAGGGTATAGTGAAGGAAAAGCTAATGTGATGTGGTAAACTAAAATTCACAATCTCCATCAGTACTTTTACACATTAAACAGTCAAGCTCTGTAACCAATAAAATCTACATTTGTAGCTAAATTATTCAAACTAACATGACAATGTTGTGTAGCACTCATGGGAGACACATATGCAACCACTGTAGAGAATACATACACCTTAACACTGATTGTTCATGTGAACCTCAGAGTCCTAACAGAGCCCAGCAGTGTGCTGTATGCAAAGGGGAAAAATAAAACACCTGATCAGTTCAAGCACAGCCTCCAAATGGAACGCCAAATCAGCTGGCTCCTTGAATTATGGCAATGATTTGCTGTGACGCAGCTGCTCGCACAGGCAGAGCTCCACAATTCACTGAAGGGCAAACACAGCAGTGTGTTTAATCATGTTCCTGAATGTTCACGGAAAGCCATCAGGGAGAAAGGTGTTATTTAGCACAAAGGTGGAAAGAGAAGACTTTTAACTCTTGCATGCATAAAAACAACACTGAAAAACTAAAACAAAAATGAAACAAGCATATAGCATAGGAAAGTGTTTATAGTCATTGGGAAGAAATGGCAAGGGATCAGGAAGAAAATACTGTATTCACAGAAAATTCAAAGATATTTTTAGAGGTTTAGCAGTCTTCATTGTTATTCATCATGTGTTATATATATTAGTATTCGGTACCTACTATATCTAAATATTTAATGAATTATCATAAGTGAAACAGGCATAAGGAATGAAGAAGCAAAATTTCATTGATGAGAAAATACATGAAAAATAACAATGTGTTTAACGATGAGGGGAATGCCTGGTCAAGCCTAGGGAAGAACCACTACTAGTCCTTCCTCATTCCAAGTGTGGACAGTTGATTGTCTGCAATCATGAGCATCTAATACCACATGGTAATTCTCTCCTGATGCGAACATAAACTGGGGCCATTCCTTTGGAATTGATGAACAAACTTAATATGTAGCAAATTTTGGTGCAATGATTTATGTATTTTATACAAAAATCTATATAAATATTCCATATGCATACCCAGGGACAAATAAGCATGAAAGATAATATTCATTGTTACGTCTTTTGAAAATGTAACACAAAATAGCTCAAATAGAACAACTATGTACCAACCACACATATGCATTCAAGAAAACACTAAACAGTAGTAAGATAGTAATAAATTACATATGTAGGTATGAAGATAAAATATCATGAATGTTTTTATCAAGAAAAATTGTGCACATATTATTTAATATAATGTTTTAAATTAAAAGCTCAATAACATTCAACCAAATAAATACATATGCCATAAACATTTAGGGATATGCTCATAGAAGTAGGATTATACAGGTCTTGCAAATAACTAATTTTAGAACTGTGGATGACATGTGTGAGCATACCAGAAGACGTGAATGGGGACAATACTCTGAATAGTGGGAAATCATGTCATAATCTGGATGCTGTAAAAGTTGTATATTCTATCACTTTCAGACTTTACATAAATGTTCAGATCCTTTTATCTTTTCCCCCACACTTCCACTTATAAAACACAACAAGCTGCTCCTGCCAACATGTTGCTCTGTATCACTCTCTGGATAACATGAACTGGGCAGCAAAGAAAAGCTAATGAACTTTGCTCCACGATAAATTAACAGTCTTACTACCATGGTGATTCAGATGAAAAACCACAGCTACAACCACTGAACCTCCTTTCGTTTGATTGTCATCTGATCAGAGACCACAGTATCATTTTACAGATGATAACACAATCAGAAAGTGTGAGTCAGTTCCATGAGCTGGCACAGGTTTACAATAACCACATGGTGACTGCATGTAAACCACTTTGTATCCTTGTGATGCGTCTAGATCCATTGCAACATGTATTTTTAGTACATTGCTTTGCTCCGCTGACTATTTTTAAAAAAAGAAGTTTGTTTCCATATTTATGAAGAACCCTGGGTGAAGGTTAAGAGGTTTACTTCTAGTCATGTGTATGTAGTTAATTTATGTTTTAATTGCATTGTTGTTAAACAAGTTATATGCAGTTGTGTTAGTCACTTTTCTGTTTCTCTGATAAACACCATGGCCAAGGCAACTTATAGAAGGAAGGATTCATTTGTACTCAATTCTAGAGGGATAAGAGTTCATTGTGTTAAGGAGTGTGAGAGCAAGCAGCACGCACGAGGGCTGGAGAAAAGTTGAGGACTCACATGTTAAGGCACCAGGATGAGACATAGAGAGTGACTAGAAGGAGTTCAAGTCTTTAAAGGACTAAGCCTGCCCTTAGTGACATACATCCTCCAACAAGGCCACACCTCCATCACCTACCCAAACAGGCATGAAAACCACGTAACATTTCATTCAAACCAACAGAGAAGTCTAGCATGGTTTTTAAAAGTCTAACAAATACTCAGACCTTATGATAGCAAATATAAACTTAAAAATAGTGCATAATTTTCAGTTTTGGCTACAAAATGCCAATATGTATATGGATTATAGAAATTTTATATATTTTTAAATTATAATTTATTCAGATTATATCCTGATTGTTATCCCCTCGCTTGTATCTTCCCACTTTCCTCTCCCTCCCCTTTCTGCCCTATTCCCCTCCCCTAGACCTGTGACAGAAGAGGATCTCCTCCCCACACCATAGGACCATAGCCTCTCAAGTCTCATCCTGATAACCTGCTTCCCTTTTCTCTGAGTGCCACCGGGCCTCCCCACAAGGGGAAGTGGTCAAATTGGGAGCACCAGAGCTCATGTCAGAGGCAGTCTCCACCTTCAACACAATGATGGAGATTGAGCCTGGTAAAAACCAAACCAAACCAAACAAACAAACAAGCAAACAAACAAAAAAGTCTACTGACTGCTGATACATAGCATGCATCATGGTTAGAAGCCCAGCATCCAGAAGCATACCTTCGACCAAATATTACTCTGAGTCCTGTGAACCAAGTAATCTTGGACAACTTAAATAGCTCTGTTTTTTCATCTTTAAATACAGGATACTATTATCTTAAAGCCATAGATGCTTTGTGTGATGAATAAATATATGAAAATGTTGAGAAGTATGTGACACAAAAATATACTTAAGTGATAGTTTCTGGTAACTCTTTCACAACATAGTATGATATTTGAATTTCTTCTCCTTAACCTAGTTCATACTCTTGGAATAATGACTGTGGATTCTATATCCATTTCAATTACCTACTAATAAGCAATCCTAAATTTTGCGCCCCCAAAATATCAACCATTGTTATTCTGTATGATCCTCTCAGTTTGCTGAGCTCCAACAGGCAAGTCTTCTATTCTATTGATTCCTAACTTCAAATTTATTTTCACAGTGTTCCACACATTCTAGACTCCTTTCTGGTCCTATCTTGTAACCTTCCTTTTATATAAATCTTATTTATTTATTATTACTGTGTGGCGTGTATGTGAGGGCATAGTCATTCCATACCTTGCATGCCTAGGTCAGTGGGCATGTATGTGGAGTCAGTTCTCTCCTTTCACTTTTACGTGAGTTCCAAGATTGGTCTCAGCCCATGGATTTGTATAGAAACTGGTTCTGCTCACTGACTCTCTCGCTGACCCTACTGAAACTTTCTAAGCTCATCATCAACGTTTTCCCATCACTTCTTCCACTACTGTCTCAGCTCTTGGAACCATCACTTTCTTGTCAACTTCCACAGAAATCGAATTCTTTAAATTGCACTTATAAGGGAGATTTTGTGTGTATCAGCAGTATTTACAACTTATTTTCCAGAGTAACTTCCTATCAGATATGCACTTTGTCAGTTTCTCCCATTCTGTATATTATCTTCACACTATTTATTGTTTTCACTCTTGGGCAGAGGTGTTTTAGTTGATAGAATCCCATTTGGATGTTTTAATTTTCTTTTCAAAGTCTTTGAAGTTTTCTCTCAACTTTCCTTGTCCATTTCCATCCTGAAGCATTTCATATATATATATAAATTGTCCAGTGGCTAACATAGTCTTTGGCCTACCATATAGGTCTACAATCTATTTTTCTGGTTATTTTTGTGACTAGTGGAACACAGAAGTATAACATCATCCTTTCTTTGTGTGGATATATATTTTCAATCACTGCTTATTTGAATTAACTACTCTTCTTCCTTTGGTCCACACTCTTAGTGGCTTCAGCAAAAACCCTTGGCTATGGATGTGTAGGTTTTCTTCTAGGCTCTCCATCCTCTTCCTTTCCTAGATCTGTATGGGGATACCATTCTGCATTGGTTGCTCCGGGAGCAATTTGAAGTCAGACGCTAGAATGCATCTTGCCTTGTCCTTCATGCTATAAATTAGCTTAGATATTTTATGTTTATAGCTATACGCACTTCATTAATTTATTCAGCATTTTACTGTTGAGAGTTTTTGCTCTATCTCTGAAATTGTAGGTTGAGAAATGGTGGGTTATAAAATCAGTTTTGGTAGCAATGAATAATATTTTCACTAAGAGGATCAAATAAAATACAGTAGAAAATACAGGGTGAACTATATATAATAAGAGTAGAACTGTTTTTGTGAGAAAATGGGCATTCCTCACTCTTGTTCAACAACCACCTCATTGTGCAAATTGAAATTGTGCTACACTGGATGAAATTTTAAAATCTGTTTTAGAACTGTCTTTAGCAATTAATGTATTCTGGATATTTTAGTAATCATGATTATTTTCATGGACTCAAAATGCAAGTGTCAATCCACGCATGATCCAGAATACTTGAACAAATTGCAACTCTCTGAGTTTTCATGAAACAAGATGTTTTCCCTTGGATTGTATAGCCTTTGCTATTTGTACTTGAATGTATTATTTAGGGATGTGATTTTTCTTAAGTAATAAAGTGACAATTGTCATACAATGTGTGTTCTCCAGCAGTGCTTGAGAAACTGCCATGCCCACTGGCTGTATTACTGAGGCTGTTTTGAAAGAGATGTATGTATCAGACTCACAGGCAAGGAGCCCAGTGTGAGGCATGAACTCCATCATTTCCCCAGCTCCTTGCAAAGGAGATTCCTTTGCAGATGGCATTAGCCCATGTCTCCCACACTCTGCTGCTATTTCTAAGCGGAACATTCCAGAAGGTGTTCCGTGGAGGGCCAAGGGTATCCCCCTTTGGAGGGTGCTGTTGTCTCTGGCTGCCAAGTGCACCTTGTGATAGAGGCGTGGGATGGCTTTCCCAGGGGTGCATGCTATTCTGAGTAGCCACCCACATCCTCATGAATGTTTCAGATCAGGCTTTGGCACTGCTGACTCGTCTGTGTCCTGCTCTACAAAACAATGCATAATAGATACTGCATATGCCCCTCCCCAAACAAGCACAGGGCGACTCTCTGATGTTTTTATTTCTGGAATCTATGCCAGCAAGGGGGAGGGGGGAAACACAGCAGACTGCACACTTCAGCAACTCTCTGGTATTTTACAATCACATTTTATTAGTTTTTCTTCACAAAATCCCATGACATTGACCCAGCTAACTTTCTTAATAGAAAAATAAAGTTTTCTAGATATTGTAATTTAAGTTATGGGAAAAGGAAATTTTAAACCATTAATTTAGAGCGTCCAGTGTCTGACTTTGATAGCAATCATTTGGGAAGAAGTGGCTATATTATGTCAAAATTAGTATGTTTGCTTCCTCGGGTATAAAGTGGGAAGAAGGCACTTTGGTTTTTTTCCATGGTGGTATGAAAAAGATGGAAAAATATTATCATACAGAAATTCCAACAGTGCTCAGTGAAGAGGTGGGTTCAGAGAGCTGTTAGCATGAGCAGGTAACTCACCTGCTCAGTTTATCGGTTCCTCTCCCCACCATGACAAAGCACTATTTATTCACAGGAAGGATGCTTTTGGAACTGAACCCATTAATATGGGTGTGATATTTAAAAGAAAGCTTGTACATAACAGACTCTCAGTAACGGTTAGTTCTCACTGAAGACACATAGAGATGTTCAGTATTATAATTGTTTGGGGATCTCCAATGGGTTATAAAGATGTAAGCTTCTGGATGACAAAGGTGTTTCTATGCGCAGCTCAGAGCACATTGACAGTGGGGGCTGAAAGCCCGTAGGCTTAAAATGGAACCTTAAGCCTGAAGGATAAAAATGTGACCCATATTTTTCCTGCTGCTAAGCAAAATGTTATTTTTGTTCTTTGCTCAGGAAAGCCCTCTGTGATTACTGCATGATGGGCTGCTTGTGGATTTGCCTGCAGCTTCGTGACTTGCATTTTCTTCAAGGCTTCTCTGAATAGGCAATTTGCTGGTTTATGTCTTCTTTCATAACTCCCCTGACGAGGGGGCGAGGCTATTCCCCTTTTTTCTAGAACTTGGAAATACAACCTTTTAATAACATCATAGCTGTGATGAGCAGAATAGACGCGGAGTTCGACTGGAGTTATGGAGCCTGCGTATCTGCAGCAATGGCTACTCAAGCAGCTCTTCTCATTGTATTTCTTTTCTTTACAAGTCTCATAAAGTTTTAAGACATGCTAACCTTAGGGTTTGGAATCTGTCCTTTTTTTAAAGGAATCTGTGTTTTGCATTATGAGTTGTAAAGAAATGGGGTGCATCTTTCAGCTCTGTTACTATTAATTAATCTATTAATAGCCTGAACTTTTGTTTCTTTGGATCACTTTTATTCAGTTTCTACCTTGTGCTCAGCAGTATGACTGGTTTCTATCTTTCTCCAAGGCATAGGTCCATAGTGTCAGTAGAATTCTCTCCTCTGTCTCTCTGCCTCTCTGTCTCCGTCTCTGTTTCTCCATTCCCCGTGTGTGTGTGTGTATGTGTGTGTGTGTGTGTGTGTGTGTGTGTGTGTGTGTGTGTATTCCCCCTACACCATAATAGGGTTACTTGAATGAGCAGCCATGCCTGGCTTTTTACATGCAAGTGCTGAGGTTTCAGACTCAGGTCTGTATGTCTGTGTATCAAATATACTTACCTGTTGCAATGTCTGCTCAGTTACATTGATTATCTAAATGTTATATGAAAGTCTATCATACTTTCATAAACGGATATTATTTTTATATGGTCATCTTTATTGATCCTTAAATCTTAATCAAGAATGTTTATTGTCTTATCTTCCTGTGGTCATGTGAGTTAATATCTCTTTGGGACCTGACAGACAATAAAATCTATGTGAACTTGAGGACATTAAGGAGAACCACGTCTTTGTGCTTGTGGTTATGTCTTCTGATGGCCAGAATGTCCTGTTCTTCATGTCTTTGAAGCTGTAGTTATGTTCTTCGTAATATGTGAGAAGTTTAAGCAGTATAGAATTTTTCCAGTGGTCACACACAGGCACCAACAAAGGTTCTGTAACTTCAGAAGATCCCTATTTCACTATAATATTACCTATTGTGTGATTTTGACTTCCTCTGCAGGCTTTTCAAGAGAATGGTTCCAAGAAGCACTCTATAAGAGAGATCTGGCCTACGTTGTAGCATCTCTACTCTTTCTACTGTAGTGCACATTGGATTTATCATAAAGTGTTAACAAAATATAATAAGTATAGTGGTAATAACAAAGAAAGACATAACAATAAGCATTTTTCCAATTATAGGCTGTCAGAGCTAGGTGACACCTTGAGTTCCTAGAAACGAATGGGCATAGAAAGAACCATTGCCATTCCCGCAATTTCTTCATGTCCAAGCACTATTTCCCACTGGGATTCTATGACTGTTTCAACACTACCCATTGGGACCCTACTCAGGTCCCAGAACTATCCCATTGGGGGTGGGGCCCCACCTCTATTACATCGGGTTTCTGCTCATGTCTCAAAATTACCCTGTTGTGGCTCTACTTGTGTCCCAGTGCTATCAGATTATTTTAGCCCTTTGGGTAGCTGCAGCTGTTTCTGATCTACCTACTTTGCTGCACAGTCCTTATTTACTTCTGTGGATCATTGAAAGGGAAGACGCCTAATTTTGGAGATACAGAAAATGAGTGATCATATTGCTTCACTGCTCTATCAATCTCAATTTGAATTTTATGTATGTTTCATCAAAATATTGGTTCCTTTCCCTCTTTTCATTAAAACAGGGTAATGTTTTGGTCCAAATGCAGAGTAAAGTCTTATTCCCATTCTGCTGTGGTATTGCTCTTTTGGAAGGACACACATCCATCACTGCAATCTGGATATTACTTGTGTTGTGCCAACGTTAGAATGTTAAAAAATAATCATGGGTTTATCTATATAAAATGAGTCATGGTTTTGAACACAATCTCATTTACCAGATGATGCTGAGATGTGTTGAATCAGATCCCCTATGATGCTGAAAAATATACTGCAATATGGAAAATCAGACATTCCTTTAAAATGTCCCATTAAAAACAATTAAGAGCCTATTAGTGCTTGCACTCAAAAGTAATGCAACTATTAATCTTCATGCTTAAGTAGTGACAGTTGTGGGGGAAAGTCGGGGACCACAGGATAGTTTTCTTTCAGAGGAGGGAAGCTGTCTTTCTGCATTTTGATACACATATTATACAGAATTAAAATTTAACTATCTTGTCTACACCACCACCATCACCCACGCAAATACTATAGAATTTTATAAGGTGAAAACAATAGCTTAAAGCTCAACTCCCTGTAAGATTCAATAACTCAGAAATAATAAAGTCAAGCTTTCCATTTCACAACTAACACCCAAAGAAGGACATCTCAAGGTTGCACAGTGAGCTGGAAGCTGCCAAGGCATGAGCCGGGTCTCAGGTTGTTCCAGAAGCTACCGGATTTTTCTCTAGAAAGCTTGCATTTTCTTCAGGAGTCTAATCTCAGAATAGCATAGATCAGTGAAAGCAAAGATAGTTAAGAGCTTCCCATTGAAACAATTGTTAGGAAAATACCTGTATCATTTCACAGACATGGCAAGGACTTCATGCTTTCTCCACAAAAATATTAAATGAATACATGAAAATTACCCCTATTAGAGTTTCCATGATTAGGAGATAAACTGCTGACTAACCGGCTCCTCTGTTGTGCTATTATTTCTAAAGGTTCAAACATATGAATTACTATTGCCTTAGATTAACTACTGAATCATACACCCCCTTATGCATAATCCGCAACAAGCAATTTCCTTTTGAAAAAAGCTGTATTCCAAGAAATGAGGATTGGAAAATATTTAGGTGACACACTATCCATGTGAGCAGGACTAGAGAACACTGAAGTGAGGCAACAGAGCATTATAGTCTGTGAGCCATGAGTCTGGTATGAGTGGCCCAAATCATGTTTTATTAACAATAAATGCTTCCCTTTATATAGTAGGCTTTGATTTTAAAATGTATATGAGTTACTTCTGTATGGAAGAATCGTATGTTGGCATATTTATCATATTTCCTAAAATAAAACCCTTTATCACATTAAGATAGTGTTTTATAACTCCCTAGGAAGTTTCTTCATCTTAAATATTTGATCTTTTACACAGTCCTGAGAGGAAAATAAAGCAAAGATTAATACTTTGATATATGTGAAAGGAAACAAATTATAAGAATGTGATGGAAGGTCTGCCACAAACAAGTGGAGAGGCTGAGACGTACACTGTACTTCACTCCCCTAATAATTTCATTCTCTCTTCATGGAATCTTCTAGCTTCAAACTTTAGGCCATCAGGGTCCTACTGTATTAGAAAAATGTGTCTTGCTCAGACTTTTCCTGGATAGAACAACAAGGTATCAAAGAAATTATATCAGATGAAGACACTGTGGTTCCATTTCTAGTTTCACTGAGGAAAATTACAGTCCCTAGAGATTGCTGATCCAGTAAACGAATGATGTCCCTCTGCAGACTTATGGTAACCCCATCAATAAGACTGTTGGATTGACTTTTATAGACTTTCTCTATATAGCAACTGAGTCCTAACACAATAGAACACAATGCAGCTCAGTGAGGTTCCTTGTCAGGGTGAAGGCCACTACGACCTTTTATCCAAAGGCAATACTCTAGTTTTCATCATTGAGATGATTGGTTCCCAAGAGAACACACAGAGTTGAGTAAGGATAAATGCATAGATTTTCTACCAAAGTGCTTATAAGAATCGACCATGTCTTTGTTTCATCAGTGTTTCATCAATACATACGTTTTCCCTACTTTCTTTTTCTTCTCTTCTGTTTGTTTGGTGGAAACAAGATTACATTTTAACCTAAGCTGGCCTGTAACTTGTGGAGATATTCCTGCCTCTGCCTCCTGTGAACTAGAATTACAGGTGTGTGCACAGCTCTGAGCTTTCCCTGCCTTTCTTACTCATCCCTGTGACTATCACTGTTAACCATAAGGTGGCCTATTATATTTTTTTGTTGACATGATTGGATCAAAGTTGCATAGAGTTTTTCTTCCAGATTCTATGTCTTCTGGTATTCATGAGGATAATAAACTGAGACACTGGGCCATCTACCACTAAATGCAAGCAGATTTAAGTGTGCAGGTATATATAAAAAGCTTTGTGTGTGTACACAGATAGTCTAAGTATGCATTCATCATTACTAGGAGTGGCTATCATATTAGCCTGAAAATGAGGCGGTGTGTATCAGTAATATGTTGTTTGTTTAAACTATAAACATCCTGTCCTAGGATCAGAGCTTTCCTTTGTTATCTCTGGTCCCAACTCTGAATGCATCTATATACTCTCATAAATTGATGTTAGATATAGTCTACTGGCTTGTGGCTAATTATTTTGGTTTTGAAAGCTCTTTGTGCTAAGAAAAAACAATTAAGACATTATTATGAAGTAAAATGTGAAAACCATTACTTTGAAAATCAATTAGCATTACGTATTATGTGTTGTGAACAGTGATGAAAATTTGGTCCATGCTGACAGTTTACTGAGTTTTAAAAAGCTAAGTCTTAATGTCCTAGGAATCCCCTAAGAAATCTAACGTGAAATCCACTTTGTACACACTCTTATAATGAATTTAACAAAAAAGACTATTTTCTTCCAGTTGGAAAAGTAATTAGAGATTTGGAGTTTCTATTCGCCTCTACCCACAACCCATCCCAACTAAGGTAAAAGGGGGTTACACTTGAGACAAGTCTACGTCCTGACTGGCTTCCTGGGCAGCCATCCAAGCAAACCTTCCCAGTGCACTCTGAGGGATGACAAAGAAGCAGCTTCCCCAGGTGGTGTCGCAGCAAGACACTCTCACACTGCAGTGGAATCTCATCAAGGAAAACCAGCTTGGTGAGAAATATCACTGAAGTGATTTGGAGTGATGGTGTTCTAGAGGGGATTGCTTAGATAGAATCAAAAGAAGACATAGCTCGACAGCTGCGATGAAGAGTGAGTCTCCCATTGGGTAAAATCCACCCCTAGTACAACCCTCCCAGATCCAGGATTTTGAAAGTCAGTGCAGTTCACTTAATACCAGATGCATCAGTAAAACAAACTATGACGTTACACTTGACTTACATTCTTCCTTTTATCTGAAACATTTGTGAAGTATTTTTGAGAACCCATTTATTTTTGTTATTTATATTATGGTTATCAAAATGAAAGTCATAGAGGCAGACTTTTATTAATGAAAGGATTTGTGAACATAAATATAATTTGATTAGATTTTTCTTGAAAGTTTTGGCCCAGCAGGAAAATCATTGCTTCTCTCAATTCATGCAAAGAACATTTATGATCAGCTGCTAACTTAATACCTACTCTTTTAAATTCTTCTAATGGGACTCTTTTGTTGCTTATTTTTGAGATTGTGTTCTGATAACAACACTTCTTCCTTTCCTCCTCTAGGCCCTCCCTTAAACCTCTCTTTGCTCTCCTTTAAATTCATGCCCTCTGTCTTTCATCAATTGTTACTGTAATGAGCACCACTGATTTTTAAATAGGCATGAGTGTATCCGCTGGGATTATTGAGTCCTCATGCTCCACTGTCAATTGAGAATGACACAAAGTGCACATTTCATTTCAAGAGATGCTTACTTTTAAATCAGAGGAGAGGAAGGAGCACAATTAACCTTACAAAGTAATGTTTGAGCAGTGTGATGATTTCACGGGGTGAGACATTTTAGTGATAGACGACTGCTACTCTGTTAGCTTCGTCCAATTGCCCCTGTGCCTGAGGTGGCTGGGACTTGAGGAGTAATAACTAACATGTATGCACTATGTATATATCTACAGTGCACCTGCTTTCTTAAAGACAATCATTCTGTGATGCCATTATATCCCAGAGCTTTATCTCTAAGTTTTCAAATAATATATGGACTTCCTCAGAAGCTTTCAACTTTTATAGACTTATTTATATCTATCAAGAATATCTGAAATCAAGAGAACAGATATGTGATGATATAAACTTTTTAGAGATAATCTCTCTCCCTCTCCTCTCTCTCTCTCTCTATCTCTCTCTCTCTCTCACACACACACACACACACACACACGCACGCACGCACACGCACACGAACACACACACACACACACACACACCCTAGGTATTTGGGGAATAACTTTGATAATTATTATATTAGCTTTTTAAAATTAAAAAGTATTCTACAGAGCAGACAAACACACAATAAAATATGATCACTCCTGCCCCCATTTACCCACTCTCAACCCCATGTATGTCTCTCCTGAATATGATCCCCTCCAAACTTTCTGTCTCATTCTTTTTCGGTAACCATTAACTGCTTTCCATATGTTAATAGGTGACATCACTAGAGCACAGACAACCTACCACTGGCCATATCCTCAAAACAGAATGATTCTCCCTCCCTGTATCTAGCTGCTTCCAGTAGCACCTCAACATAAGAGTTCAGCCTAGAGATGCCCTACCTGCAGAGCAGTGGATTTGACCTGCTTAATCTACTACAGGCTCATGCAGGTAATCACAGCTGCCATAAGTTCATGTCTGTATTAGTTTGCATTCCCACCAGCAATGTGCCAGCATGTTTTTTGATCTTAGCCATTCTGATGGGTGTAAGATGGAATCTCAGAGTTGTTTTGATTTGCATTTCCCTGATGACTAGGAGGTTGAGCATTTCTTTAAGTGTTTCTCAGCCATTCAATATTCCTCTGTTGAGAATTCTCTGTTTAGTTCTAAGCCCCATTTCTCAATTCAGTTATTTGGTTTGGTGGTGTTTAATTTCTTGAGTTTTTTTATATATTTTGGATATTAGACCTTTGTCAGATGTAGGGTTGGTGAAGATCTTTTCCCAGTCTGTAGGCTGTCGCTTTGTTCTCTTGACAGTGTCTCCTGCCTTACAGAAGCTTCTCAGCCTCATGAGGTTCCATTTATTAATTGTTGACATTAAGGCCTGGGCTGTTGGTGTTCTGTTCAGGAAGTTGTCTCCTGTGCCAATATGTTCCAGGCTCTTCCTCACTCTTTCTTCTATCTGACTTAATATCTCTGATTTTATGTTGAGGTCTTTGATCCACTTGGATTTGAGTTTTGTGCAAGGTGACAAATATGGGTTCAACTGCATTTTTGTACACGCTGTCGCTATCTCAGAAAACTGGGAATAGGGCTACCTCAAGACCCAGCTATTCCATTCCTTAAGGAATATACCCAGAAGATGCTCCAGCACACAAGAACATTTGCTCAACCATGTTCATCACAGCCTTATTCATAATAGCCATAACATAGAAACAGCCTAAGTGTCCCTCAGTAGAAGAATGGAAAAAGAAACCGTGGTACATTTACACTATGGAATACTACTCAGCTACTAAAAACAAGGATTTCCTGAAATTTGTGAACAAATGGATTGAACTAGAAATTATCATAATGAAGTGAGTTAACCCAGAAGCAGAAAGAGTCAAATGGTATATACTCACTTATGTCTGCACACTAGCCCAAGGGATGTGTCCCATGAAAGTCTTCACTTACCAGGAAAGTGGGACAGAGGAGAGGACATCCTATTGGGACTCCAGTTGAGAGAAGCACGGGAGAATGGGGAAATAGAAGGATCCATAAGGTCCTAGAATCCTACAAGAAAAACATTATGATAGGCAGATTTGGGCCCAGGGGTGCTGCTCAAACTATGGCACCAGACAAAGACAATACATGCAGTAAACTTCAAACCCCTACCTAGATCTAGCCAATGGACAGGACATTCTCCACAGTTGAGTGGAGAGGGGGGTCTGACTTTCACACGAGCTCCGGTGCCCCGTATTTGACCACGTCCCCTGGACGGGGAGGCCTGGTGGCACTCAGAGGAAGGAAAGCAGTCTCCAAGTAGAGACTTGATACCCTATGAGCATATAGAGGGGGAGGTAATCCCCCTCAGTCACAGTCATAGGGGAGGGGATTAAGGGGAAAATGGGAGGGAGGGAGGAATGGAAGGATACAAGGGAAGGGATAACCATTGAGATGTAATATGAATAAATTAATAAAATATAAAAAAATAAGTTCATATCTGTGTTAGTCATGTCATACCATGCCAGAAAACAGCATTTTCACAGTACTCTGCCTCATTATCTGTCTCTCACATCCTTCCTCCTGCACTTCAGAAGTGATGCCTGAGCGCAGGTAGTAGTGAGCTTAATAAAGATGTCCAATTAGGGCTGAGCACTCTAACCCCTCTCCTCAGCACTTTCATCAGTTAGCTGTGCATCCTGACATCTCTGTAGCTGGATATACAGGCGAGCCAGTGCATGCATGCAGCAGTGGTATAGCTGGATCATGTGAGAGTCCTGTTTCTAGCTTTTGAGGAACCCCACACACTGATTTATGCAGTGGCTACACTAGTTTACATTCTCATGACATCCATCACAGAATTTATTGTCATTTGTGTTTCTGGCAATGGCTTTGGGTTGACATTTTAAAGTCACTCTAATCTGCATTTCATGGACAGCTGAGCGTGTTGAGCACTTTATGTTTCCTAATCAGTGGTATTTCCTCTGTTGAGAATTTTCTGTTCAGTTCCATAGTCACTTTTAATTGGGTATTTAGCTTTTTTTTTTCTAGTCCTTTCTCTGTGCTAGACACCAATCCTCTGTTGCATGAATAGCTGGCAAAGATTGTTTCCTATTCTGTGGGAGGCCTATTCACTTCCTCTAAGAAACTCTTTAGTTTCATGAGGTCCTGTTTGTTACATTTTGGGTCTTGTTTCCCAGGGTACTGGAGTCTTATCCAGAAAGTTCTTACCTTTTCCTGTAAGCTGATGCCTGCGTGCGTCGTACATTTTACTCCAGCAGTTTCCAGGTTACCAGGCCTTTTGTTGGGGTCCTTTAGTGACTCTGCATACATTTTGGAGTTGTTTTTCCTGTGTCTGTGAGAATGATTCTGCAAATTAATTGGAATTACATTTCTTTTGTAAGTTGCTTTTAGTAGGAAGGTCATTTTATATAATTATTTTTTCTAATCCATTAGCATGGGAGATCCTTCCATCTTTTAAAAGTGTTCTCAAATATGGTTCTATCCATGAGAAGCATGTGACTACCTTGGACATATCCTATTGTTTGCTTACATTTTTTTCCCTCACTTTAATCCTGACTCTCATATGGTCATATTAAATTATTGCATTGCTCATATCAAACTTGCTTCTTAAAAAGTAGTTGAATGGTGTATTTACAGGAATTAAAAATACCCCTGCTAATTTCAATAAGACTAAGAAGAATCACATTTGTTCCAAAACAGGTGCTCCCTTTACAAATCTACATTATATAATGCAGTTCTCTTTTTATCTAGATTTATTATCACTACTCCATGGGCATACTAAATAAAATTGTGGCTTGTGTGAAGGTAGCTGTCAAGTTTGTCAGTGAAGACAGGCTGTTTCCTTGTTTGATTCTAGCTCCTGATTTGGATCAGAGTCTAGACTAGAGCCAAGCTCCTAGGAACAGCGAGGACCTGCTTCTCTGGACCAGTCAACATATACATTGTATTATTATTTATGTATTTATTTATTTATATTTTTTAATTTTAATTATTTTACATTTTATTTAAAATGATATTATTGAACTGGTGCAATTGATACAGGATCTTTATAAAATAATCTATAATTTAGAATAATAGGATCCTTATCGTTTTAAGGAGACCTCTTAAAAGAACATTTATCTGTGGGTTTACATAAGGAAAGAAGTCTACTTAATACACCCTTTGGTTTTTGTACTCAATAAAATACAATAAAACAGAGTCGATTAAACAAGTTCACAGGGGAGTTTTTTTTTTAAATCTGAGACAACAGGCTGAGATGAAAAGACATCTTTCTGAGAGGCAGAAAGACAGTGAAAACCACATGAGATGAGAAAGTGTGAAGAAACAGAAATTGCTATCACGGAAGGGAGGAGTATCTGAGCCTCAAAATCTCGCCTGGCTGGAAGAGCCTAATGGATGTTGTTCAGCTTTTCACCGAGGAATTTATCAAGACCTTCTTGTCACAAGTCTGAACTGTAGTGATAAAAAAACTAACTCACAAACTCCTGAGAATACAGTTAAGAGACTGTATTTTCTGGAGATTAAATGAAAAGAACGTACATACATTTCTGACCACAAAAAAAAAACTTTGACAATCACTGTTACTTCTGCCTGGAACATTGTTTCTGTCACAGTATTATCGATGTGGTGATGGGTGAACTCCTACTGATTTTTCCCAGTCCTACACAGGTGTCCCAGAAACCACAGCTAGGCACTACAGTACATCGGTTATCATTGTATACGTTCACATTATGTATCATCACAAAGACCTTATTCATCAGAATAAACCAAAACTAATTTAACAAGCAGGAAGATTGTTTCCTTCCTTCCTTCCTCCCTCCCTTTCTTTTTTTCCTCTCTCTTTCTCTCCTTAGTTCTTTTTGTATAATCTTTCCACAAAATTCTAAACCAGTGTTTTGCATCAAGAAGATATGCAGCTATGAATGTAATATTAACACAATTCCTGATGTGTTGTAGTTTTTCTTGCTGTATGTAGTTTATTTTATATATGTGTAACTATATATATACAATATGTATATACTGTAACTATATATATATATATTCAGCACATATTAGTTAAAAGAGTTAATGAGTGGTATCAGTCAGCATCTTTAAGTATATTTGTGAGTATATATCATTGATTATTGACATATACTGAAGTTAAGGTCATGTTCCTTGTCTACCTTGATCATTGCTGTATGAGGACACAATAGAATACTTACAGACAGCAAACAATTAAATACTTTAAAATATTTATTGAACATTTGATACTCATCATTGGCAAGCACAGAAACACGAAGAATGCTAGTAGGTCTGATCCGTGCAAATTACAGTTCTTCAACAGCAATAGATCTCCCTATACAGAAGAAAATGAAAATCATGTTTCTGAAGAGTAGACATTTCTTGGGTGGAAGACTTTTAATTTGTTCTCTACTTGAAGTCTGTAAGTGGGACTTAACTGCGAAATCAGTAGAGTGACACAGGAAAAACCCACTATCCAACCTTACAGAAAATTAATTTGCATGGACTCCACATTGCCTGAGCATATTTAGAAAGGTCTCACAATGGCTAATCAATTTATTTAACTTAATGTTTGTATTAATTATTTGGAAATTTCACATAATGCAGCCTGATCATGTTCACTTCCCAGTCCTCCCAGGACCACCCTCTGCCCTGTGACCTCTTCCAAAAACATCATTAGAAGAAAAAGAAAAAAGAAAAAATACCAATTTGTGTTACCCTACTCAATGGCACCTGGTCAAACTCCCAATGTCCAGGCCCTTAAGTAAAACTGAGTCCTTCCTCCTGCCCCATCAGGAACCATCAACTGTTAGAGCTATACTTCAGCACCCTTATTGCAATTTTTTTTTATTTTTTTTTAATTTTTTTTTAATTTTTTTTATTTTTAATTAATTTATTCTTGTTACATCTCTATGGTTATCCCATACCTTGTATCCTCCCATTCTCCCCTCCCTCTCATTTTCCCCTTATTCCCCTCCCCTATGACTGTTCCTCCGAGGGATTTTAAGAGTCTCTTCAATGGCTTCCTGTCTAGACTGTTTCTTTCTCTTTCTCCTTCTCCTCCTCCTCCTCCTCCTCCTCCTCCTCTTCCTCCTTTTCCTTCTTCTTCAGTGGTAGAGAGTGTGGGAGAGAGGTTGTCAAAGAAGATTTCTACATCTCTCATTCTTAACTGTGAGTCTGCAGTCATCGATATCACTGCAAAAGAGGCTTCCTTGCCTTTTGCAGTCAGCAGGAATAGGAATCATGATTTCCACATGGCCTTTGGTGGTAACACTGGCTGTGGACATCAACACCCACCTACCTACCACCTGACTCCACCTCCCTCAAGCAGGGAACAGCAGGATCATGGATATCAACACCTCCCTAGATGGCCCCATGGACCATGAACACTAATGTGGCCTCAGGCTGCAGCACGGACCACTGACATTACAAGGTTTTTACTGCCAGTTAGGGGCCACAGACATCAACATGGCCCCTGGCCACAGCAGGGGCACTAACACCAACTGGTCCTCTGAGGCAACATACAGCATACACATCAAATCTTTCACTGTTTACTAGGGATTTCCGTGGACTAATTATTTTTTTAATTAGAGGTGCATACCTGTAATTCAAGCATTTGAGGGGCTGAGATAGGAGTACAGCCAGTCCTAGGCTAACCTGGCCTTGATACTGAGATTTTTCTGACAGTAGGTTTTTCATAGTTGGGAAAGTAATTCAGTGAAAAATTGCTTACTTGGCAATTGCAATGGTTGCACTCAAGGACTGGCTTTAATGCCTTCAACCTCCACCTCAAAAAGTATTCCATGACCCAAGGGCAAGATTAGAAGATAGAGTTCTGGAAGGAACAATTTAATTACTTAAAAGTTTTAGGGATATTTGAATTCCTCAGAAAATAGCATGAGGACAGGCATATTTGTCTGCATGTGGGTTTCAACTCCATTGAGAGAAGGATGATCCTTTCACAGGGGTCACCTAAGACCATCAACAAACACAGACTTTTTACATTATGGTTCATAATGGTAGCAAAATTAAAGTTATAAAGTAGTAACAAAAAATAATGTTATGTTGAGGGGATCATCACAACATTGTGATTAAGGTTGCAGCATTAGGAAAGTTGGGAACTACAGCACTAGGAGCTAGAAGTCCATGAGTTAGTAAGAAGGCTTCTGTAAGGAATTCCTGGAGAAAAAGTTCAATACATAGTGAAAATTAGTCAGAATTGAACATAATACACATCAAATTCTATGCTGGGGACATGGGCATATATGCATATTTGTACATAGCTTCCAAAGATGTACTAAAATTAAAAAAAAAAAGTTTATTTGTTAGAAAAGAAAAGCTGTAACTAAGCTGATAGAATACTTGTAGAATACTTGCCTAGCATGCTCTAGGCCAGACTTTGATTTCTACTACTGAAACCATTTTGGTGTAGTGGCACATGATTACACTCCCAGAAGTTGGGATGCACAGGCAGTGGAACAAAATCATCCTCAATTAAATAGCAATTATAAAACCAGTCAGGCTACATGAGACTCCAAATTAAGAAAAACGTAAGTAAAATAAAATATTAAGAATTATAATTGTGGAATTATTTACTGAAAATAAACAAACTCATTTTGAACATTCTTTTAAAATAAAAACTCAGTTATTCCACTTTTTGGAAAATACCCAGAAGATGCTCCTCCACACAACAAGACATATGCTCAACCATGTTCCCAGCAGCCTTATTCATAATAGCCAGATCATGGAAATAGCCTAAATGCCCCTCAGTTGAAGAATGGATAAAGAAACTGTGGTGCATTTACACTACGGAATACTACTCAGCTATTAAAAACAAGGAAATTCAAAATTTTGTGGACAAATAGATAGAACTAGAAATCATCATGATGGGTGGATCAAGGCCCCGGGGTGTCTGCTCAAACTATTTCACTAACCAAGGACAATACAAGTAGTAAATATCAAACCCCTACTCTGATCTAGCCAATGGACAGAACATTCTCCACAGTTATGTGGAGAGCAGGGACTAACTCTGACACGAACTCTGGTGCTTCATATTTGACCACTTCCCCTTGGTGGGGAGGCCTGGTGGCACTCAGAGAAAGAATAAGCAGGCTACCAGGATGAGACTTGATAGCCTATGACCATACAGTGGGGGAGGAAGTTCCCCTGGGCACATACCTAGGGGAGGGGAATAGGGTGAAAGTGGATGGGAGGAAGGAACAATGGGAGGATACAGTGATGGGATAACAATTGAGATGTAATCTGAATAAATAAATTTTTTAAAAGGATAAAAAGAAGATCCATTCCTTTAACATCAGACAATGCTGATCAAAACAAAAATATCTTCAAGTGGAAAAAAAATAGTTGTTCCAAATGACCTCAGGCAGAACACTTAGACACATGATAATTTTTAAAAGTAAATCATGCAGGCAAAATCTCTGATTTTCAACAACATGAAATGATAAGAGAAAAGAACAATTTTGAAGACAATGATTAACACTCTTTTATAAAACAGTGTCTGTTTTTCTTAGCTTTTTTTATAACCCGGCTATCATACAAATAATTGAGACTCTTTTAGAATACAAAGGTTCATCACACAATCTCAAGCAGTTTAAATCTATTCTTTTTTTTAAGTCTTTTTTTATTTAATTAATTTATTCAGATTACATCTCAATTGTTTTCCCCTCACTTCTATCTGCCCATTCCTCCCTTGTTCCCACTTTCACCCTATACCCCTCCCCTAGGTCTATGACTGAAGGGAACCTCCTCCTCCACTATATGGTCACAGGCTATCAATCAAGTGTCATCTTTGTAACCTGATTATCCTTTCTCTGAGTGCTACCAGGCCTCCCCATCAAGGGGAAGTGGTCAAATATGGGGAACCAGAGTTCATGTCAGAGTCTGTCTCCACCCTCCACATAACTGTGGAGAATGTCCTGTCCATTGGCTACATCTGAGTAGGGTTTCAACGTTTAGTGCATGTATTGTCCTTGGTTGGGTCTTTGTGAGGTTTAGGTATCAAAGTGACTGTGGCCTCATAGAATGAGTTTGGTAATGTTCTATCCATTTCCATTTTTTGGAGTAGTTTGAAGAGTAAACAGTATTAGCTCTCCTTTGAAGGTCTAGTAGTATTCTGTCCTGATACCATCTGGCCCTGGCTATTTTTTTGGTCGGGAAGACTGACTGCTTCTATTCCTGTGAAGGAAATAGGACTATTTAGTTTGTGTATCTGATCTTGAATAAATTTTGGCAAGTGGAATTGATCAAGGAAATTGTCCATATCCCTTAGATTTTCAAATTTTGTGGCATATATGCCTTTGAAGTAGGATCTTATGATTTTTTGTATTTCATCAGTATCTGTTCTTATGTCTCCCTTTTCATGTCTGATTTTGTTGATTTGGAAAGCGTCTCTCTGCCTTTTAGCTAGTTTGGCTAATGGTTTGTCTATTTAGTCTATTTTCTCAAAGAATCAGCTCCTGGTTTTTTTGATTCTTTGAATTGTTCTCTTTGTTTTTAATTTATTCATTTCAGACTTGAGTTTGATTATTTCCAGACGTCTACATTTCTGGGTGTTTCTGCCTCTTTTTCTCTAGAATTTCGAGGTGTGTTGTTAAATTGCTTATATGAGATGTTTTCAATTTCTTTTTTTAAATATGTTTTATTAATTTATTCATATTACATCTCAATTGTTATCCCATCCCTTGGATCCTCCCATTCCTCCCTCCCTCCCTCTCATTTTCCCCTTAGTCCCCTCTGCTACGAATGTGACTGAAGGGGTCCTCCTCCCCCTGTATATGCTTATAGGGTATCAAGTCTCGTCTTGATAGCCTTCTACCCTTCCTCTGAGTGCCATCAGGCCTCCCGATCCAAGGAACGTGGTCAAATATGGGGCACCAGAGTTTGTGTGAAAGTCAGACCCCACTCTCCACTCAACTGTGGAGAATGTCTTGTCCATTGGCTAGATCTGGGTAGGGGTTCAAAGTTTACTGCACTTATTGTCCTTGGCTGGTGCCATAGTTTGAGTAGAACCCCTGGGCCCAGATCTGCCCATCATAATGTTCTTCTTGTAGGTTTCTAGGACCCTCTGGATCCTTTTATTTCCCCATTCTCCCATGCTTCTCTCAACTAGAGTCCCAATAGGATGTCCTCCCCTGTGTCCAACTTTTCTGGTAAGTGAAGACTTTCACGGGACATGCTCCTTAACTACACAGATGGAAGCCCTGGAAAAAAAGAAGCAGTAACACCCAAGAGGAGTAGATGTCTGGAAATAATCAATTTATTTATAAAAACACTTAATGCTATGAATTTTCCTCTTAGCACTGCTTTCAGTGTGTCTCACAAATTTGCATATATTGTTCCTTCATTTTCATTGAATTTCAGGAAGTCCTTAATTTCTTTCTTTATTTCTTCCTTGGCCCAGTTGTCATTAAGTAAAGAGTTGTTTAGTTTCCATGTGTGTATAGACTTTTTGTTATTTCTCTTATTGTTGGATAGGATACAAGGTCTTATTTCAATCTTCTTGTATCTGTTTATGCTTGCTTTGTGACCTAGTATATGATCCATTTTGAGGAAGGTTCCATGGGGTGCTGAGAAGAAGGTATAATCCTTTGTGTTTGGGTGAAAAGTTCTGTAGATATCTGTTAGATCCATTTGATTTATGATGTTGGTCAGTGTCATTAGTTCTCAGTTTAGTTTCTGTTTCAATGGCCTAGCCTTCAGTGAAAGTGGAGTATTGAAGTCTCCCACTATTAGTACATGGGGATCAATGTGTGTTTAAGCTTTTTTAATAGTTCTTTTACAAATGTAGTGCCCTTGTATTGGAGCATAGATGTTCAGAATTATGACATCATCTTGGTTGACTTTACGTTTCATGAGTATGAAGTATCCTTCCTCATCCCTTTTGACTGAGTTTGGTTGAAAGTCTATTTTATTAGATATTAAAATGGCTACACCAGCTTTTTTCTTGTGTCCATTTGCTTGGAATATCGTTTTCCAGCCTTTTACCCTGAGGTAATGTCTATCCTTGTGAGATGTGTTTTTTGAATGCAGAAGAATGTTGGATCTTGTTTATGCATCCATTCAGCCAGTTTGTGCCTTTTATTGGAGAATTAAGACCATTGATGTTGAGAGATATTAATGACCAGTTACTGTTAAATCCCTTGATTTTTGTGTTGGTTGCAGTAGAAAGTTTGTGTGGTTGTGTTTTTGTGTTGGGGTAGTTATCTACTTCCCATGTAATTTTGGTTGTAGCTTGTCCCTTTGGGGTGAAGTTTTCCTTCTAGTAATTTGTGTAAAGTTTGATTTGTGTATATGTACTGTTTGAATTTGTTTTTGCCATGGAATATTTTGTTTTCTCCATCAATGGTTATTGAAATTTTTGCTGGGTATAATAGTCTGGTCTGGCATCTGTGGTCTCTTAGGTTTTGCAGGACCTCTGTCCAGGCCTTTCTAGCTTTTATGTCTCTGCTGAGAAGTCAAGTTTAATTCTGTTAGGTTTGCCATTAAATGTTACTTGGCCCTTGTCTCTTGACATTTTTAATTATATTTTTCTTTGTTCTGTATATTTTGTGTTTTGATTATTGCATGATGGAATGTTTTCTGGTCTATTCTATTTCATGTTCTGTAGGATTCTTGTATGTTTATAAACATCTCCTTTAAATTGAAGAAAGTTTCTTTTCTGATTTTGTTGAAAATAGTTTCTAGGCCTTGGAATCAGGAATCTTATCTTTCCTCAACATTTATTATCCTTAGGTTTTGTCTTTTTATACTGTCTTGGATTTACTGGATGTTTTGTGTCAGGAATTTTGTAGATTTAGCATTTTCTTTGATGGTTGCTTCAAAATCTATGATTGTATCTTCTAGTCCCAAGATTCATTCCTCCATCTCTTGGATTTTGTTAGAGAAGCTCACCTCTATGTTGTTTTTTTCTTCTCTAAGCTTTCGCTTTCCCATTTTTCTTCTGTCCATGTTTTTATCATTGTTACATTTTGATCTTCATATCTTGAACTGTTTTATTGCTTGCCTTCATCTGCTTGTTTATATTTTCCTGAATCCCTTTCAGTAACTCTCTATAGGCCCCTTTTATGTATTTCACGTGTTTGGCTGCATGTTCCTGCATTTGTTTACAGATTTTATTCATTTCTTCCATTATCATCTTCATTACTAAGGATTTTAGATTATTTTCTTGTATTTCTCTTTGTTCAACCAGGTTGCTTTCTTTGGGATAGCTGAACTCTGGAGATGCCATATTGTTTTGGGTTTTGTTGCTTATGTTTTACAGTGGCTTTTAGTCATCTTGCTGTCTCTGATGTTGGGAGGTAGCTTCTGGAGTCCTTCACTGGTCATTGAAAGAAGTTTGCTGGTGAGTGATTATAGGTTGGGGGCGGGGGTCTGAGGACAGGTTCACCTGCTTCCCCAAGATTTTCCTAGTCCAGGATCTCTGATGCTTCCCTGCTGGAATTTCAGTCCCAAATACAGCAATACTTGCACTTTGCAGCTTTCCTAGGCTCCAGCTACTTCCTCCTTATCTTCCTTAGACCTTTCCTGGCTGCCTCCTGTTAAAAGTCTTATCTAAAATACAAAATATTATGTTAATAGAGCTTTGGTATGACCCAGCAAGTCCATCCCATGGGAAATGAGAAGACACTTGTACGCAAAAGCTTGAACATGAATGTTTGTAATAGCATAGCACTGGACATATTATATTTAATTCCTGGTCCCAGCAGGAGTGAGGGCAGGGGTGGTCTTTGCAGCCTGGGACAACTCCACACTGCACTCAGCTCCAAGGTGCTAGCACCACTGGTGGTTGGCATCCTTAAGTCTATTCTTAATGCTCCATGCTATTCTGTCTTTTTTTTTTTTTTAATAGGGCATACATATTTATTTATTTACTTTATTTTATTTTTTTTTTTGGAGAAAGCTTTTTTTTTTTTTTTTTAAATTAATTTGTACTTTCTAGCTTTCCTCTGCTCCAGCTTCTCCCTCCCGATCTTCTTTGTATTTCTACTTCTTCTTCCTCTTCTAACTCCTCTGCCTCTCTCTAGCAGAAAGTGGGACATTATTCTCTCCTCTGTTCAGTGACTGGCTGTAAGCTTCTTTATTCACATAACAGGGGGACAATTGGGATCAGAGTTTGCACAACATTTAGACAGGAAGTCAGAATTTAAACTATACAGTAACTTTATTCCTACAACTCGTAACCTTCATATTCTGACAAATGTTCCTGTCTGATCAAAGAGACAGAAAGGCTACCTCAAATATTTATTGGCTTAGAGAATATGCTATCTGTTCCCTTTCCCCCTCTTCCTTCCTCAACAATCTTGGAATCATACTCCAAAAAATATTGATAAAGGTCTGAACACAGGGTGCAAGCTGGTCTCATCTATGAATGAAGATATTTGACTGAAGTGTGGAATTATATTGGCTTAAGAACTTATCAATAGCTGGTTCTCCTTTGATGTTGATGACCTCATGGGAAGCTGGCTAGATTTATAGCACAAGGCTTGAATTTCTTCCTATTGGTACAGGTTAAATACGATTAGGTGGTTGGTGGTTACTATCAAGACGTTAAGTGTCACTACTGCAACCTTGGGTATGTCTTCCCATACTGCTTACTGTTGTGGTTCATAGGCCTTACAGCTGGGTAGGACTTTTCATTGCTTTTTTTTCCTTGGCAGCTTGCATGAACCTTTAGATACTGTTAGAGCTAGTCATCACAGAAGATTATTTGAAGTCAGTCTGACTTGATTCCTCCTACTCCTCTGTCTAACGTGGGCAGTATCTTCAGCAACAGAGGCTTATGTTCAAATTCTGGAAGGCTTCAAGGGCAACAGGAATTGCCTATATTATTTTATGAGTCTTAGATGTAACTTACAAATAACTTGAAGAATGGTTTTCCATGCTTGCCTCTGGAGTTTTAGTGAGATGCTTTGTGGCTTTTAGGGAAGCATCATCATCAAGTGGCACAGCTTCATTATATATACACATACTATATATATATATATATATATATATATATATATATGTGTGTGTGTGTGTGTGTGTGTGTGTGTGTGTTTGTATAGTGTATATGTAGTTTTAAATAAAATGATGTCTCTGTGGGGAGTGTTCACATACTCTTAGTGTTGTTTGACCAATGTATCTTCTTCTCCCTTTCTTCCCTTTGCCATTTAATGCCACCTCCCCATTTTCAGCTTTCCCCTTCCAGGCACCCAGGCTCTATTTCCTCCTTGCTACAACTGTTTCTCTCCTCCTCCATGGTCAATATTTATTTTTCTGGTGTCAGTGCTTAGACTACCTGGCATATTATACACTCACAACTAAAGATTTAGAGCTAGGATCCACAAATAAGAAAGAATATACAGAATTTATTTTTCTTGGTCTGTGTTTTATAACTCAGGAAAAATATTTTCTTCTTCTTTCCATTTACCAGCGAATTTCACGATTTAGTTTTTCTTTACAGATGACTAGAACTCCATTGTTTTTGCAAAGTACATTTTTGTTATCTATTCGCCAACTGAAGGACATTTAATTTCTTTCCATTTCCTGGCTATTGTAAATATAGGGGCAATACATATGGCTGAGAAAATGTCTGTAAAGTCATTTGTCAAGTCCAAGGAGTGGTGAAGCCAGGTAACCGGGAAGATCTACTTTTAGCCTTTTAAGTATTTTACCTTTTTGAAAAATGTGCCACAGTTATTTCCACAGTGGATGCATCCGTTTGCAATCCCACAAAGAACAATGAAAGTCCCCAGGTTCCCCTTTTCCCAATTTGTCATCAGCACTTGTTGGCAGTTGTTTTATTGATATCGGCCATTCTAATTAGAGTAAGATGAAACTTCAAAATAGCTGTAACTTGCATTTCCCTGGTTCCAAAGAATGTCTACTATTAAGCCTGAAGTATGTGTTAACCATTTTTTGTTTCTTCTCTTGAGAATTCTCTCTTCAGACCCTTTGCCTGTTTTCAATTGGCACATCATTTGTTTCCTTGATTCTATGGAAGTTTTTGTCTTTGTTTTCGTTTTTGTTCTTTGTATATTCTGGGTATTAATCCTTTATTAGATATATCACTGGCAACGTTTTTCTCTGATTCTGTAGGTTTCTTTTTCACTCAATTGGTTGTGTCCTTTTATGTACAGAACCTTCTCAGTTTTAGGAAGTCTCCTTTTTCAACTGCTGGCTTTAACTGCTGGGCAAATGAAATCTTAATCAGAAAGTTATTTCCTATCCATGCCCTGTAGGGTGTTGCCTTATGTTTTCTTCTAGAAGTTCCCATATTTCAGTTTTCATATTGAGGTGTTTGGGTCCATTTTGAAGTTGAACTTTTGGCAGAGTATAAAACATGGGCCTCATCTCATTCTTTTGTTTGTGGCCATTCAATTTCCCCAGTACCATTTGTTGAAGATGCTGTCCTTCCCCAGTGTGTATATTCTGACTCTTTATCAAATATTAAAGAGTCTTTTCAATTTACACTCATGTTTGGGTCATCTACTTTGCTATATTTATATAAATATGTGGTTTTTGTGCCAGTACCATGCTAATCTTATTACTGTAGCTCTGTAATACATCTTGAAATCTCTCTCTGGCATGCTTTCTTTTTTTTGTAGTTTGGTTTAATTTGTATTTTTTTTGTTTGTTTTTCATTTTTGTTTGTGTTGCTCACAACTGACTCAAATCTCTAAGATCTTTTATGGTTTTATATGAACATTTGATTATTTTTTCTACTTACTTGAATAATACCATGGAGAGCTTTATTGAGATTATATTGTACCTGTAAGTTGCCTTACATAGAATAATAATTTTGAAAATTTAATAATACTACGTCAGATTATAATTATTTGTAATATTTATGTTAAATAAATTATTTTATATTTTAATATAATTATTATATAAATTATATATAATTACATATATTAAATAAATGTGGTATTATATTATAATAATATAATTATTATAATTATATCAAAATATTATAAATAATAGTCTGATAGTATAGCTTTTATCAACCTGTGAGCATGGGCAGTCTATTAATCTTCAGAGTATCCACCAGTCTTTCTTCAAAAAATTTTAGTTTTCCTTGTAGAAGTCTTGAAATTCCTTGGTTAAGCTTATTTCCATATAGTTTTTAAAGAGTCTTTTGTGGATGGGAAGGCTTCCATGATCTCTTTCTGAGCATGTATGTTATTGGCTTTTAGGGTTTTTGTAAATAAAATTTCTATCTCACCACTTGGCTGAATGGTTACATCATTTTATGTAGGTTGGAGGTTTCTAGTGGAATTTCTGACATATTTTATGCAATATATCATCTACAAATAGGGATAATTTAAATTCATATTTTCCTATCTGTATCTCCATAATTTCCTTCTGTAGTCTTATTGTTAAAGCCAGTGCTTCAAGCACTATACTAAAAACTAATGGGGATAGTGGATAGCCCTGACCCATTTGGATTTTAACAAAATTGCTTTAATATGTTTTCTTTTTCCATTTAGAATTATGTTGGCTGTGAGATTTTCATATTTACTCTTTATTATGTTGGATTTTATTCATTCCGGTCCTACTCTCTGTCTAAGGCTTTTATCATGAAACCACATTGGATTTTCTCCATGCCCTTATCTTTGTCTATTGGAACAATCACACAATTTTTGTCTTTAAGTCCATTTAAATGGTTTATTGCATTTACTGACATATACCTAACAATATTTGCTTATCCAGGATACATTCAGCAGATGGAGGCTATCTCAGAAATCCACAATTATTCAGAAAGAAACAACTAACTGTAGGGAGCCCATACCCAATTGATACATTTACAGTAAAACCCCTGTAACTATGGCTCAAGGAACATCAAAGAAGACTGGACAGGTTGTAAGAGCCAGGGTCCAAGATGTCTACTGTGAGACCATGGCTTCTGTATGACAAGGAGTGGCCTCCATCAAATCTTAACAACATAGTTGCATAAGCAAGACCTGCACAGTGGAAATATCAGGTGACAGCACAGCTACTGAAATTTCATGACATGTCACTCCTAAACTGAAGGACTACAGGCAATATCTGGCTCCTGTGAGAAGAATAATCTACTATTCACCAGAAACAAGCCTCTGATAAATTATCCAAACTCAAGTAGTTAGTCCTATGCACATATACATGTAAGGAACTAAATGGACTCAGCAGGATCTCTCTCTCTCTCTCTCTCTCTCTCTCTCTCTCTCTCTCTCTCTCTCTCTCTCTCTCTC
>OU015745.1:81847119-81871705 GCA_907169655.1 Acomys percivali
CTCTCTCTCTCTCTCTCTCTCTCTCTCTCTCTCTCTCTCTCTCTCTCCTTCACTCTTCCTTGCCCAGCACCACCTATCCCGTCCCCCTCCTTGTCTCCCTCCCTCCCCGGGAGAATGTGACCAAAAATTTGTGCATGTTCAGCACATAACCTACTGTTGAGCCAGACTCCACTTTTCTATTTGGCATGGTTGCTTGGAAGAGAAAACTCTGGGAAACTATAATGATGGACACAGAAAGAAAGAAATGGAAAACAGATAAAAAGTATAAGATACACGTGGAAGAGAAAACAAGCATGAAATATAGGCAATTTGATACCCAGAAAGACTAGAGAGAGAAGAATAGCATCAAAACTGTGCATGCATGAATGAATAATGGCTAAGAATTTTCAAAGCTAATTTAAATGATTTATAGGATCCAAAGTTATGATAGACCTTGAAAAGAAAATAAATATCTGGGTACAGTACCTTAAAAATCTTGATAAATAAATATAAAGAAATTTCTTAAAAGCATATGGAATTAAAATACTTTAAAAGAAACCACCTAAGATTTGATTCTCATAGAAACAACAGATGCCAGAAACAGTGGAAGGATATATTGATGAAAAAGTAACTATAAGCCCCAAATCTTACATAGCAACATATTTTTGAGAAATCAAAATAAAATAATTTAAATCCAGTGCAACAAGACAAACATGTCTGTTGGAGGTTGGTCTGATGTGTTTTGATGCTAATTACTGCTTGCTGTCTTTGTGCCCCACTTATACCTTGCCTAAGAGCCTAATGTGTTTGACCAATAAAAGACCATCACACCTGGGCAGGGCAAATGGGATAGGCTTGGCTAAGTTTCCAGCACTTGGGAAGACAGAGAGACACTTCAGAGGAAAGAGAGGAGAGGAGAAGGAAGGCTGTGACATGGGTTAGGTGGAGGAGAAGCACATGGCCAGCATGGATGGATAATCCGTCCCAGATGAAGAACATTAGCAAGTATTTGGGATTATGGATGGGAGGTAGCTTGATGGAAATTATTAGAACCAGATGACATGGAATTGAGGCAGATATCCCATACCTCCCCCTCTATGGGAAGTAGTTTAGAGGATTAATATCTGCCCTGCCCCAGGTTAACTAAGACTATTTTAAAATATAACAGGTGTCTGTGTCTTGACTGATTCCTAGAGAGTTAGAAAATACTGCTGTAATAATAATCATAAAATAATAATGTTTATTATTAGGCCACACTGGTAAATTAACCACAACACATGCCACTGGACAAGTTACACTAAAATAAATGCAAAGGGGGGGGGGCAGTACATGCTAAGAACTTACCCCAAGAGCATCTCAGAAGGTCGGGAGTAACCAATGACAATGGAAACACAAACAAGACAAAATATTCATGCACACACACACACAACAACAACAACAAGAAAACTAAAAACAAAAAAACCCAGCAACACAAATTGTTAAAAAGTTTGTTCTTTAATAATTTAATATATATTTACTTAAAAGGCATGCAAACGTAAGAAATGATGAACCAAGATGCAGGATTAACCTGGCAGCATTTGGGAAAATGTCCTCATCAAGTTTGCAAACTACATTGCAATTTGTGTCCCTGGTGTGTTTAACATTGTAGCCTGAGATTTACATCTGGAAAGCGTATGCCCAAGAAATATGAAAGTGTGTTATAAATGCACATTGCCAGAACAAATCATGATACTTTAAGTAGGCTTAAGCGTTTGCCTTAGGCTGCACTGGTAGCTATTGTGGGGTCCATGCTGCATGTTTTTTTCCTGGAGAAGGTATCTGAAAGCCAAGGTTTTGGGGCTGACGACAGCAATCAGAGTTCTGTGGGGCATCTCAAATACAAATGTCCTTATACAGCCGACACTTAAGGATCCCTGCCTGAGAAGAGCAAAAGCTACTCTCAACAAACTGACACATCCTGATATTGATCATTGCTTCAAATATTCCCTTAATGGTTAAATTTTGAGGTTGTTTTTACTTCTGATAAACAAACCATGTCATAGCTTTAGGGAAAAAAAAGCTTTTATTTCCTGTTCTTATATGGTTATCTTTATCAATGAGCTCTCTGCAAGTGCTACTATTTTCCTGCATTATCAGTATGTCTAGAACCTAGATTTTTTTCACACGGGAGGCACATTGAGATAATTTCTGATCCTTAACTTGCTTACTAGTGTCTATTGGTAGTGGCTACTGAAGATCTATTTAAAGAAGGAGTCTGCTTTGAGTTTTGGTGGTTAAATATAGGATAACCTACTGCTTCTATTCCAGTGTCTCTTAATAAAGCCCTTTGCAGTAGACATTAGCAAGCCAGACCATGACACCTCTACTGATGCTTTCTCCCCCAAAACTCCTGGAAGGGTTACTGTCTAATGCTGTGCAAATGATTCCGAGCAATCTGCTCTTTTGGTTATATTAAGTAGCAAGCTTGAATTTTTTTTTTTTACAAACTTAAATTTCCACTTATAAGACTTTAAAAAATATGTATTGATGCTAAATGGAACAATTTTCACATGTTCCAAAATATGCCTATTCCAATGTAAATTCCGGACTGGTAGTAACACTTTTTAAAGAAACTTAATGGTAGACCTCTGCCACAGTCTAGACTCCTTTCAAGGAAAACATCATTTAATTGATTGTGGGATTCAAGAGGATCTTTGACTGCACAAACAGATGTTTAAGTGCTAAAAGAAAAAAAAATGTTTGGAATATTTTTAGATGTAATTAACGCAGCACATGCTATAGCTAATTTCTACCTTTAAAAAACTGCTTACAGGAGTTTTCCTCTTTGTAAACCATCTGACCTTGAAGAACACAGTTTTCGGGAGGTAGGCACAGACTCTTCTACATCTTTAATGTTCAGTTTCTTTATAAAAATTTCCTGTATCTCTTTTCTGCTTCGCAAAAGATTTTCTTTCAGAAATGGGGGTAACAGAAATGTAAGATGACAACCCTTTAAATATGTTAGATAAGAAATCACCCTTTTTTTAGTAGAAGTTAGCATTGAACTTCTGGCCCTCCTGTGCTCACCCCTTTTGTGCTTGAAGTATAGGCGTAGGACACACTGCCAATCTTAGCAAAATATTTATAAGGATATAGAATTTTAATTTATGTGTAATTTCTGTCAGATATTCAAATTTAATTCCTACCTTATATTACAGTAGGAACCATTTAAAGAGTTGCAAGTTAGCATATTGTATGGTGATGTTTCAGATATTAGGATGTCCCCTTCACAAATTCTATTGAAGATATCACAAGGTGAGTCCAAAAGCGTAACTTTCTAAGCTGTCCACCGGTACTCCAATGTCTACTTATTAGTTTCTTCCTCAATAAACATTATGTATACCACACCACTGTAATCTCCATGAGTTTAATGGAAACAAGATATTCTATAGCCTTAAGTATCCAACAACGTAAAGAAGATGAGAGACACAAAAGCTAAGCATGGAAAGACTAAGGATGCGCACCCAATGTCAAAGTCAAAGGCCAATATAAACTTAGAGGTCGAAGACAAATGAGTGATATGGATACATGAACGGGTCAGATACATTTTCTGCTTCACACCAAGTATAATATATAGACAGTCATGTCATAAGGTGAAAATATCACTTGCTGCTTCCATACATCCGAAGAGTCACCATAGGAGCTTCTTAAAGTCACAACAGAGTTTCAGATCCTTTGTGCAGGAACATAGGGTTTTAACATTCTCCAGTTATTTCTATTGGCAAACTCCAGAAATGTTAATACATTGAAAACATATTTTTATATATATCTGAAAGTGTATAGTCTACTGTTTGATCTCCCTGAACGTCGCCTTAAGCTTAAGTCAAGCGGAAGTGAAGCTAGCAAATGATTAAAGTTTATTAGAAAGTTTATACTTTGTGGGCCCTTGAAATTTTCTAAAATTAATCTTTGCAATTTTAGACAATGATCAATATTTCATGCTCTTATGTGATCTGACATACTACTTCACGTCAGCAGAATCCATCACTGATAGTAGCCAATGCATATTTTCTTTATTTATAGTTTCTCACCCTCATACTATATTTTTGTGGAGCCTAAATAAAACTGTTCAGAATTGGATTTAGCCAAGCTCTCAACACCTTCTGTTCATGATAAGGATGTGATTCAATCTCTGGAATACTACATTTTTACAAAAAAAAAAAAAAAAAAAACCCAGCCAGTTATTGGAGCTGCATCTTGAGATAGGAGCTTTGCAAATCTAACTGTTGCCAATAACTGAGCAATTTGGAATGTGCCCAAAGATATTTCTTCTAAAGAAGGTCTTTCAAGTATAAAGAGGCTATAGAAATTTTGGATGGAAACTTCAATTAATGAGTTCAAAACAAAAAAGTGTAATTGATTTGATTTGTTCATTAAATTATCATAATTAGTACTATCAAAGAGAGGGACACTTATCATTACTTACCATCTTAAAATAATCATATTGTTTGTGTGGGAAATAAGATTCAGAAATAGCTAAAAAGTAGATAGCCTCATCAGACAGCTAGATAAAAGTCAATAATTTGAGCACGTGTTAGATAAATGTATATGTACATACACTATATATGGGTGTATATACATATGTTTTATTTATGTTGGACTGGTAAGATGGTGTTGTTCTATGACCTCCATTTGAACACTGTTATACCTGCACTCCCACATAACACACACACACACTCACACACACACATACACTAATAATAATAATAATAATAATAATAATAATAAATGACATAAAGCTTTTATTAAATATTACTTGCAAATGGAGGCCCAATTTTTCTATGTTAAAATTTCTTCAGATCAAGAAGTTTAGCCAAGGACATCGAGCTATGTAAAACATCACAATCAAAGTATAGAATATTCACAACCTTGTACATCTTCATTACTGATTTTAAAGCAATACTTTGCTTCCAACTTTGAGTGTACAATACCTGATTTTATTTCTATGGCCATATTTTGTGTCGTTGAAAATGTCATTTTAGTGCAATCATACAATCCACCAGGTTTTGTTCCTAAGATTGTTTCAAAATTCTTCTATATTACTGGATGTACTGCACATGTATGCAGTTCACTGCTTTTTAATGATGTTTAGAGTTTTCACTAAGGACGTACCACAATTCCACACTTTATCCACTTACCACTTGATTATTGGGTTCAGTTTTTTTAATTCACACAGTTAGGCTATTATGACTGAAATGGGTATAAACACTCTAAGGAGTGTCTTGTGACTACAGAAGCCTGCATATCCAGAGTATATCTTAAGGAATGGGATCATTGCATCATAAGAGTTAACTTTATAAAAACCCATGAAGCTCTTTTCTGAATGGACTCTCACATCTTGCCCCTTACTCTATCTCCATCAGCAGTTCCCAGCGGCTTTTTGTTGTTGCTGTTGTTGTTGTTTTTGAGCCTGTCCAGGAACTATCTGATGTTAGGGCTACTTTGTATTTCCCTGGAAAAATACACTGAATCTCTTAGATGTATATCTCACTCATATGTGTCAATGCTCCAGTATTTGATATCTTAAACTGCTGTTTGTATATTAAGTAGTTAAAATGTAGTCTTTGGGTTACAAAAGTTTTTATTATGTCCTAAGTTGTTCATAAGACACATACCTTGTCGCTATTCTGACTGAAGGTCTAACTATATATTTCTAAGGTTTTTGAACAGTGTATAATTATATTCTGTATTAAACACTTTCCATATATGCTATGGTTTATATATTTTGTTCTAAAACAATTTAGCAACCTTTCCTGCTCTGCCTTCTAGAATTTTTATAACTTGGTTTTATGTTTGGGTCTATAAGCGATTTGAGCTTGTTTTAAATATGGAAAAATAAATAATTCAACATTAGTGTACTATATATAAAACTTCAAAAAAATCTTTCAGGATCTTACAAAATTATCTTTTCTCCATTGAATGACTTTGTTCCTGACCAAAAACATCTAGTGTACATATGTTTGTTTTTCAGTACTACCTTCTCACCCAGTACAAGTAATTTTGAAATTATGTGTAATTACACATATTTTCTTATGTGGACTTTGGTTATGTTTAGTCTCAGTGTGAGTATAAGTTTCTAAATTTTTTTTATTTTTAGATGTTATCCTGACTTCATGATGATTACCTTTTCCATATAAACTTTAGGTGAAGCTTGTTTAATTTAAACTAAAATGAAGAAGAAGAAATGGGGTTTTATTGGGATAATAATACATGGTTTGAGGAGAACTGAGAATTTAAGCATTTTTCTAGTCTTTGACAATGTATATCTCTATAGTAATATATGATTTTAAAATGAGGCTACCAGTATTGTTTAGTTTCCATCACAAAAATCTATTGCTTAGTTTCTTATATTCATCCTTAAATATGTATGGCTTTGAAGCTATTATAAATGATGTTTAAATTTTTACTCTTTTATTTTGTATTACTAATTATTAAAAGAATCAATGTAGCCATGGTGGCACACATCTTTAATCCCAGAACTTGGGAGGTGGAGACAGCTGGATCTCTGGGAAATCTAGGTAAGCCTGGTCTTTATGGTACATTTTAGGATAGTTGGGACTACATGGTAAGACCCTGTCTTAAAAACATAATGCCCCTCCCCCCAGCATTCATTAAGGAGTCCTCTTTCCCAATATCCTCTCCAACATTTGTTGACAAACGTGTTAATGATAGCTATTCTGACTGTAGTGAGGCAGTGTCTCAATGTTAATTTGCCTTTTCCTAATGATTAGAGATTTTGGCCACTTTTAAAAATGGTTACCATCCATGTTGTTCTTTTGTAAATTACTTATTTATTCCATTAAGCTCATTTATTGATTGGAAGTTTTATTTCCCTCATTTTTAACTTCTGTAGTTCCTTGTAAATTCTAGATATTAGCCTGTCTGGATATGACTGGAGAATTTTCCCCCTCATTTTAGGAGCTGTCTGTTTTGCTGATTGTTTCCCTTTGTATACAAAGCCTTTATTTCATGAAATTCCATCTGTTGGTATTTTGGGCTAGATTCTGTGCTATTGATCTTCTGTTCAGAGAGTCTTTACCTATGCTAATACCTTAAATAATATTCCCATGACTAACCACATGGAGCTGGACACTAATGTCCACTAAAGGGACCCCCAGAGTCAGCCTCTTTCCCTTCCTATTTCTCTACCATTCACCACTGCCACTGTGCTGATCTGGAACTATTTGGGTCTGATGGATTTCCAAGCAGAACTTCAGGTAGTGATTCTCAGAGCCAGCTTCCTCCCTATTCACATTCAGGCAGCCCAATGGCCATTGCTCCATGTGCAGGCCTATGTAAGAGACACCAGAGTCAGTCCTATCCCCAGCCTGCTCACCTACCACTCTTTTCAACCATTTACCCAATCTGGGAGTGTTTAGGGTCTGAATGTGGAGTTCCAAGTAAAATTCCTGCCACCCTACTTACTGCTATCCCTTGGAGTCTGAATCCTGAAACACAAAGTGACCTAAAAAAATTAAAAAAAAAAACATTAAAAACAAAAAGCATCATTCAGTTGTTCCTCAACCTGAGAGATTGAGCTAACAGCACACAGAGACCAAAGCATCCACTGAAAAAAAGTGAGACCAGGTATCCTTACCAAAACAGTTAAAAGTAATAAATTCCAGACACCTAGATCTCACTGCAAAAGCATAAACATGAACAACCAAGGCAATATAGTTCCTCCAGAAGCAGAACTCCTGTTTAAAATTCTATAAGCAAGGCAATTTAGCTGAAGCATGTAAGACAATGGCTTCACAATAGTAATTATGACCATGTTCAGTGACCTTATAGAGGATATGAAAATTGGAGCATCATAAGGAACTACTTTAAGAACCTGTATTTCACTATTGGAAAACTTACAAGAAATGAACTCAGATGGGAAAAAAAATAAGAAGCCATAAATTTGAAAGGGAACAGTGAATGGTATATGGGAAAGATCAGAAAGAGGAAAGATAGGAAGAAATGTTGTAATTAAATTATAATCTCACGAACAAGATAAAAATAAAATTTTAAAAGAAATGGATTAATTTCTTGATATATATACAACCTATAAAAGTTAAATTGAGATGAAAGAAAAAAATTTAAAAAGACCCATGACCCCAAATGAAATATAAGCAGCAATTATAAATGTTCTACCACCACCAACAACAACAACAAAAAGCCCAGGGCCAGATGGGTTCATTGCAGAACACTGTCAGACACAAAAGAAGAAATAATCCCAATTCTCCTCAAATTATTCTGCAAAATAGAAACTGAATTGGCATTTCTAAATGCTCTGAAGCCATTTTTATCTTGATTCCAAAACTATACAGACTTAACAAAAAAGAAAATTATTGACCAATATCCCTTAGGAACATAAATGGAAAACTCAATAAAACATAAACTGAATCCAAGAACACCGAAAAATATCATCTATAATGATCAAGGAGCTTCATCCTAGAAACACAGAAATGGCTCACCATATGGAAATCAACAAATATAATCCACCACAGAAACAAACTAAAATAGATACAACCATAGGCCTTCAACAACAACAAATCCAGCACTACTTCATGATAAAAGTCCCAAAGACTGGCGAAATGAGAGACATATTTCAGAATGAAAGACAACACCAATGTAATTTTAAATGAAGATAAATTAAAATCAGAAAAAAGTGCTCAGAGACGTGGAAGACCATGACTGCTAAAGAAAAGGGTGTGGGGATTTGAAGATACGGCAAAGGCCAACCAGGCTTTTTATGAAAGAGAAATGAAAACCTTTACCCTCCCCAGAAGGGGAGACTAAAAAGAAGTTCAAGCACCCCAATACACCCAAGAGGCCTCCTTTGGCCTTCTTCTTGTTCTGTTTTGTGTGTCGACCAAAATCGGATAGAGAACGCTCTAACTTACTTATCGCTTGGTGATGTTGCAAATACACTAGCAGAGATGTGGAACAACACTGCTTCGGATGACGAGCTGCCAACCTGAAGGAGAAATACAAACATGATATTGCTGCCTAGAGAGCTAAAGGGAAGCCCAATGCAGTGAAAAAGGGGCGTGGCCAAGGTTGAAAAGAACAAGAAAAAGAAGGAAGAGGAAGAGGATGAAGATGAAGATGGAAAAGATGATTGTGATGAATAACGCTGGTTCTAGCGCAGTTCCCCCCACCGCCCATCTATAAAACATTTAACTCCCCTGTACATAACTCACTCCACTTAAAGATGAAAATAGAAATGTAAGGCTGTGTAAGATTTGTTCTTAAACTGTACAGTGTCTTTTTTTTAAATAATTAACACACTACGGAATGTGTCTTTACTTAGCCCTGCCCTGGTGGTATTTTCAATGGCCACAAACCTTTTCTGGTATAGTATGGTGGTTATAAATTCGCATGAAAATTTAAAGCAGGTTCTTGTTGGTCCACAGCACAAATTGGTTATATATGGGAACAGTAGGTTTTCGTTTTGGTTTGTTTGCTTGGTTTTGTTGTTTGGTTTGGTTTTTCTTTTTTTGTTTTTTGGATTTTTGTTGTTGTTGTTGTTGTCGTTGTTGTTGTTTTCATTTTCAGTTGCCTGTGATGGAGATTTTATGAAAATAACTGTTGTTCTGTTAATACCACTCTGAATACCACTCTGTAACTACAAAAAAAAATGCAGTTGTTTTTCTGGCATTCTGAATGTTTCTAAGCAAATAAAAATTTTTATTAAAAAAATGAAAACAAAATTTACCAGAATCTTGGGACACAATTAAGGCAGTTATAAGAGGAAGGTTTATAATAAGTAATAAAAACAGAAATCTAAGAAATATCAAATAAACAACCTAATGATGAATATCAGGGCTCTTGAAAAACAAGCAGCAAATTCCAAGCTCTTCTTGCAATTACAGTAGTTGGCCAACACAAAATGCACTCCATGGTGTTTGTTTGTGTCTTTGTTTTCTTGCAGGCTTCATGTTTCATTTTGCTTTGTTTTTAGCATTTTTTTGTCCTGTTATTTGTTGTATTTTCACTTTTTGAGATTTTATATATGTATAGAATAAATACAACGATTTTTAATTTGCTTTCCTCCCTACAAAAGCTTCCATATATCTCTCCCGAGTATTTAAATATATGGCAGCCTGTTTTTTTTTCTCTAATTGCTAATATATATAATACAGACAGATATAACATTTCAGTACAGATAGTGCCCTCTATGTGTATGGTTTTAGGCTGAACATCTTACACGGTACAGCCCATTGGTCTGCCTTCGCCAGGAAAGGACTATTTTTCTGGTTCTCTGAATCCCATAGTTGCTCATAGTTCTTTTCATAGGCCTAGTGATCTTTTCCATTTCTATCTTGTAATGTTATTGGTATGGTTTTGATTTTTGAAAAAGGAAACCTGAAGGTGTGGAAGGTATGGAGAATCTCAGAGGAGATCAGGAAGGAAAAAGATGATGAAAAATCTTGTATTAAAAAAAAAGAAAAGAAAAGTACTGAGATGACAATAAATAATAAATATTAGGGAGTAAAATAAGAAAATAGAGACTAAAAACACAATAAATAAAATAAAAAAAGTTTCTTCTTTTTTTAAATCAATGATTGACAAACTCTTAATGCAATCTGACAAAAAGAAAGAGGCAGAATACACAGATCAGTGAAACTAGAGATCAAAAGGGCAGCATTGCCATAGACTCCACTGAAATCCAGAGAATATTTTGAAAACTAATACACCAAAGGATCGAAAACCTAAAATAAATACTAAAATTAAACTTATATATGATATAAGTAGTTTGAACAGACCAATTGCAAGTAATGAGGTAGAACAGAGCTATACTATAATGCTGAATAGTGCATTGTGACCTTGTTAACCAAGACGGAAGTTACTGCCTAAATTAAGGATAATACTTGTCACTTTGGGTCCCCTCCCTCTGTATGGATTAGGAACCTGTTGCTGTTATAGTTCTTGATGATGCACTTTCTACATTTCTTTGTGTGGAATTGCCAGTAATGAATGAATAAGTCTAACATTTAGCATGAAAAATTTCTAATTTGCTATTTCTGAAGCATATTTTTCTTATGTATAGAATGAAATTCTCCCTCTCTCTCTCTCTCTCTCTCTCTCTCTCTCTCTCTCTCTCTCTCTCTCTCTCTCAATACTTCAAGATGTTGAATTCTCATCTTCTGGACCCCATGACCCTTGATGGGGAAGGAATCGGGTATGAAAATTTCTCAACTCAACTAAAATACTTTAGATAGCGATATCCTATAATCATCCTAGATGGGTCATGACTCATATGGTGTCACATGAAGCAAACATTTGCTGTAACATAACTCGCATCACTATTTTGTCTCACAAGTCCTTGGGAGTCTGGTGTATTGAAAAGTGAGACTGTCTAACTACATGGATTCTAAATTACAAGACAGGGATGGTATGACAACGGTGAAATGGATCCAGTCACTGCTCTCAGAGATGTGGGAGGGAGGAGGCATATGCTTTAGGCTGATTTATAGATTTACAGTCTTTGGAGAAATGAGGAAATAGTTTACTGAGTTTAGAGAAAACTCTGAAATGGACACTTGCTAGCATGATGGAGTAGGGGGATCTTAGAAAACATAGACTTAATTATTCCCATATATTCTGTAGTTTCAATTAATTAAGATTCCAAAATTGAATGTGCAGTATATACACAAAATACATGAGACCATTTTCACTCAATTCCCTTCTCTCACATATCTCCTAATTAACATCACTGAGACAACCAATAGCCAGTGGCTATGCACTCATTTATGTGTGGGGAAACCTGAGCATGTACAGCAGATTTAGAACTTACCCCAGACTAAGAAAACCACAAATTATTTTTAGCATTACATTAAAAACTGATTCTTTATAAAAGAAGCGATCTTATTTTTGTTTGCTGGTAGAACTAATATTTTATTCAGTAAGGATCATGTGTTCCTGTCTTTGAATTAAAAACTCCAGAAAACATGAATTTTTACCTAATTTTAGATAGTAGGTAATCTTACTTTAAGCTTTCCTGGGTGTATTAAGTATTCTCTCCACATTGGTCCTCTGAGATGGGAAAACAAAGCAAATGTGACTTTTTTTTTTTTTTTTTTATCCTTGTTACATCTCTATGGTTATCCCATTGCTTGTATCCTCCCATTCTTCCCTCCCTCCCATTTTCCCCTTATTCCCCTCCCCTATGACTGTTCCTGAGGGGGATTTCCTCCTCCTGTATCTGCTCATAGTCTCTTCTCGGTGACCTGCTGTCTTTCCTCTGAGTGCCACCAGGTCTCCCCCTCCAGGGGACATGGACAAATATGAAGAAACAGAGTACGTGAGAAAGTCATATTCCACTCTCGACTCAACTGTGAAGAATGTTCTGCCCATTGGCTAGATCTGGGTAAGGGTTTAAAGTTTACCACCTGTATTGTCCTTGGCTGGTGCCTTAGTTTGAGCTGGACCCCTGGGCCCCAATCTGCCTATCATAATGTTCTACTTGTAGTTTTCTAGGACCCTCTGGATCCTTCTACTTTGCTATTCCCATGCTTCTCTCATCTAAAGTCCCAATAGGATGTGCTCCCCTCTGTCCCAGTTTCCTGGTAAGGGAAGGCTTTCGTGGGACATGCCCCTTGGGCTAGTATGCAGATATAAGTGAGTATATACCATTTGAGTCTTTCTGCTTCTGGGTTAACTCACTCATTATGATCATTTCTAGCTCAATCCATCTATCCACAAATTTCAGGAATACCTTGTTTTTAATAGCTGAGTAGTATTCCATAGTGTATATGTACCACAGTTTCTTTATCCATTCTTCTACTGAGGGACATTCAGGCTGGTTACATGTTCTGGCTATTATGAATAAGGCTGCTATGAACATGGTTGAGCAAATTTTCTTGTTGTGTGCTGGTGCATCTTCTGGGTATATTCCAAGGAGTGGAATAGCTGGGTCGTGAGGAAGCCCTATTCCCAGTTTTCTGAGACAGCACCAGATAGATTTCCAAAGTGGCTGTACTAGTTTGCATTCCCACCAGCAATGAAGGAGTGTTCCTCTGTCCCCACATTCTCCCCAGCATGTGGTGTTGCTTGAATTTTTGATCTTAGCCACTCTGATGGGTGTAAGATGGAATCTCAGAGTTGTTTTTATTTGCATTTCCCTGATGACTAAGGAGGTTGAGATTTCTTTAAGTATTTCTCAGCCATTTGATATTCTTCTGTTGAGAATTCTCTGTTTAGTTCTAAGCCTCATTTCTCAATTGGGTTATTTGGTTTGGTGGTGTTTAATTTCTTGAGTTCTTTATATATTTTGGATATTAGACCTTTGTCAGATGTAGGGTTGGTGAAAATATTTTCCCAGTCAGTAGGCTGTCGCTTTGTCCTCCTGCCTTACAGAAGCTTCTCAACCTCATGAGGTCCCATTTATTAATTGTTGACATTAAGGCCTGGGCTGTTGGTGTTCTGTTCAGGAAGTTGTCTCCTGTGCCAATATGATCCAGGCTCTTCCCCACTTTTTCTTCTAAGTGACTTAGTGTCTCTGGTTTTATGTTGAGGTCTTTAATCCACTTGGATTTGAGTTTTGTGCAAGGTGACAAATATGGGTCCAGTTGCATTTTTTTACACATAGACCTCCAGTTAAACCAGCACCAATTGTTGAAGATGCCATCCTTTTTCCATTGAATGGATTGGATTCTTTGTCAAAAATCAAGTGACCATATGTGTGTGGATTCATATCTGGGTCTTCAATTCGATTCCACTGATCAACCAGCCTGTTGCTGTGCCAGTACCATGCTGTTTTAATTACTATTGCTTTATAGTACAGTTTGAGATCAGGTATGGAGATTCCTCCGGAGCACCTTTTATTGTACAAGATTGTTTTAGCCATTCTGGGTCTTTTTGTTTTTCCATATGAAGTTCAGAATTGAACTTTCAATGTCTTTAAAAAATTGTGTAGGTATTTCGATAGGGATTGCATTGAATCTGTAGAGTGCTTTTGGTAGAATGGCCATTTTTACTATGTTCATTCTCCCAATCCATGAGCAAGGAAGATCCTTCCATCTTCTCATGTCATCTTCAATCTCCTTCTTCAGAGTTTTGAAATTTTTTTCAAACAAGTCCTTCACTTGCTGGGTTAGAGTAACTCCTAAATATTTTATATTTTTGCGGCTAATGTGAAGAGTGTGATTTTCCTAATTTCTTCCTCTGCAAGCTTGTCATTTGTGTATTGGAAGGCTGCAGACTTTTTTGAGTTAATTTTGTATCCAGCCAATTTGCTGAAGGTGTTTATCAGCTGTAGGAGTGCTCTGGTGGAATTTTGAGGGTCACTTATGTACACTATCATATCATCTGCAAATAGAGATAGTTTGACTTCCTCCTTTCCCATTTGGATACCCTTGATCTCCTTTTGTTGTCTTATAGCTCTGGCTAGAACTTGAAGAGATATGGAGAGAGTGGGCAGCCTTGCCTTGTTCCCGATTTTAGAGGAATTTCCTTGAGTATCTCCCCATTTACTTTAATTTTGGCTATTGGCTTGCTGTAGATAGCCTTTATTATGTTGAGGAAAGTGCCTTGTATCCCCGATCTCTCTAAAACTTTAAACATGAATGGGTGTTGGATTTTATCAAATGCTTTCTCTGCATCTAAAGAGATGATCATGTGGTTTTTTTTATTTTCAGTTTGTTTATATGGTGGATTACATTGATGGATTTCCGTATATTAAACCATCCCTGCATGCCTGGAATGAAGCCTAATTGGTCATGATGAATGATATCCTTTATGTGTTCTTGTATTCGTTTTGCAAGAATTTTATTTAGTATTTTTGCATCGATGTTCATAAGAGAAACTGGTTTGAAATTCTCTTACTTTGTTGAGCCTTTGTGAGGTTTAGGTATCAATGTGACTATGGCCTCATAGAATGAATTGGTAATGTTCCATCCATTTCTATCTTTTGGAGTAGCTTGAAGAGTATTGGTATTAACTCTCCCTTGAAGGTCTGGTAGAATTCTGTGCTGAAACCATCTGGCCCTGGGCTTTTTTTGTTTAGGAGACTATCAACGATTGCTTCTATTTCTCTAGGGGATATGGGACTATTTAGCTTGTTTATGTGTTCTTCACTCAACTTTGGCAAGTGAAATTCATCAAGAAAATCATCCATTTCCTTTAGATTTTCGAATTTTGTGGCATATAACCCCTTCAAAGTAGGATCTTATGATTCTTTGTATTTCTTCGGTGTCTGTTGTTATGTCTCCCTTTTCATTTCTGATTTTGTTGATATCAATACTGTCTCTCTGCCTTTTAGTTAGTTTGGCTAACGGTCTGTCTATCTTGTTGATTTTCTCAAAGAACCAGCTCTTGGTTTTGTTGATTCTTTGGACTGTTTTCTTAGTTTCTAATTTGTTAATTTCAGCCCTGAGTTTGATTATTTCCAGACATCTACTCCTTTTGGGTGTTTCTGCTTCTTTTTTTTCTAGGGCTTCCAGTTGTGTCGTTAAGATGTTTATGTGCAATGTTTCCAATTTCTTTTTAAAGGCACTTAGTGCTATGAATTTTCCTCTTAGCACTACTTTCAACGTATCCGACAAATTTAGGTATGTTGTTCCTTCATTTTCATTGAATTTCAGAAACTCCTTGATTTCTTTTTTTATTTCTTCCCTGACCCATGTGTCATTTAGCAGAGAGTTGTTTAGTTTCCACATACGTGTAGGCTTTTTGTTCTTTCTGTTGTTGTTGAATTGCAGCCTAAGAGCATGGTGATCTGATAGGATACAAGGTATTATTTCAATCCTTTTGTATCTGTTGAGGCCTGCTTTGTGACCTACGATGTGATCAATTTTGGAGAAGGTTCCATGGGGTGCAGAGAAGAAGGTGTATTCTTTCTTGTTTGGGTGAAAGGTTCTATAGATATCTGTTAGATCCATTTGACCCATGGCATTGGTTAATGATGTTATTTCTTGGCTTAGTTTCTGTTTCAATGACTTATCCTTCAGTGAGAGTGGGGTGTTGAAGTCTCCCACTATTATTGTGTGGTGATCGATGTGTGGTTTAAGCTTTTTTAGCAGATCTTTTACAAATGTGGGTGCCCTTGTATTGGGAGCATAGATGTTCAGAATTGTGATGTCATCTTGGTTGACTTTACCTTTGATGAGTATGAAGTGTCCTTCTGCATCCCTTTTGATTAATTTTGGTTGAAAGTCTATTTTGTTTGATATTAAAATGGCTACACCTGCTTGCTTCTTGTGACCATTTGCTTGGAATATTTTTTCCAACCTTTTACCCTGAGGTAATGCCTATAGTTATGGTTGAGATGTGTTTCTTGAGTGCAAAAGAATGTCGGATCTTGTTTATACACCCATTCAGTTAGTCTGTGTCTTTTTATTGGAGAATTAAGACCACTGATGTTGAGAGATATTAATTACCAGTGACTGTTACGAGTTATAATTTTGATGTTGGTTCCAGTCGAGCATTTGTGTAGTTGTGTTTTTGCCATGGTATAGTTATCTATTTCCTGAATAGTTTTGATTGTGGCTTGACCCTTTGGGATGGAGTTTTTCTTCTAGTACCTTCTGTAAAGCTGTATTTGTGGATAGGTACTGTTTGAATTTGTTTTTGTCATGGAATATTTTGTTTTCTCCATCAATGGTTATTGATAGTTTTTCTGGGTAAAGTAGTCTGACCTGGCATCTGTGGTCTCTTAGGGTTTGCAGGATCTCTGTCCAGGCCCTTCTGGCTTTTATGGTCTCTGTTGAGAAGTTGGGTGTAATTCTGATAGGTTTGCCATTAAATGTTATTTGGCCCTTTTCCCTTGCAGCTTTTAATATTTTTTCTTTGTTCTGTATGTTTTGTGTTTTGATTATTATGTGACAGGCAGTTTTTCTTTTCTGGTCAATTCTATTTGGTGTTGTATAAGCCTCTTGTATGTTTATAGGCATCTCCTTCTTTAGATTGGGGAAATATTCTTCTATGGTTCTGTTGAGAATAGTTTCTGGGCCTTGGAGTCTGATATCTTGTCTTTCTTCAATGCCTATTATCCTCAGATTTCTTCTTTTCAGGGTGTCCTTAATTTCTTGGATGTTTTGTGTCAGGAGTTTTCCAGATTTGGCATTTTCTTTAATGTTTGCTTCAGGATCTGTGATTGTATCTTCTAGATCTGAGATTTGTTCTTCCAATCTTGGATTCTGTTAGAAAAGCTCACCTCTGTGTTGCTCGCCTTCTTCTCTGAGGTCTTACATTCGTGTTTTTCTTCCATCTGTGTGTTTATCATTGAATCCATTTTCATCTTCAGATCTTGAACTGATTTTTTTATTTCTTTCATCTCATTTTTTGTATATTCCTGAGTTTCTTCCATTGGCTCTTTATAGATCTTCAGAGCTTGAACCATTTTATTTCTTTCTTTCATCTGGTTGTTTGCATTTTCCTGAATTTTTTCCAGTTCCACTCTATGTGCTTCTCTTATGTCTCTCACCTGTTTGGCTGCGTCTTCCTGCATTTGATTACAAATTTTATTTGTTTCCTCATTACTAAGGATTCTAGGTCATTTTCTTGTATTTCTGTTGTATTTGAGTTCTCTGGGTTGTTTTCTTTGGGATAGCTGGAAACTGGAGATGCCATGTTGTTTGGTTTTATTTGTATATGCTTTTATGCTGTCCTTAGACATCTTTCAGTCTCTGTTTTGTTGGGTAGCTTCCAGCATTGGATGGAGGGACTCTGATGATAGATTCACTTGTTTTCTCACGATTTCCGTAGGCTGGAAGCTCTGATGCTTCACTGGTGTGGATGGCAGGAGGTTAGCCTTGTCGTTTTGGACTCTCATAGCCAGTGATCCCCAGCTCCCCTGTACTGTGGGTCCTGCAATCATTCTGGGTCTCTGAATGAGAGTTGGGTCAAGCCAAAGTATCCACAGCCTTCTAGGTCCCCTGCCAAGTCCAGCCAGGGACACTGGGCCCGAACCACGCACTGAGCTCAGCTAGATTTTCAGGGCCCGAACCATCTGCCGAGCTCAGCTAGGGATTCTGGGCCCAAAATGCACACAAGGTCCAGCCAGAATTTTAGACTGGGGTTGTGCACCAAGCTCAGTTAGGGGCTTTTGGCCCAAAGTGCGTGCTGTGGTCAGTTATTGACTCAGGGCCCCAACCGTCCGCCAAGCTCAACCAGGAATTCAAACTGCGCACTGTGTCCAAACAGAGTCTTAGAGCCAGGACTGTGCCAAAAGCTCAGCTAGAGTCTCTGTCCCCAAACTGTCTGCCAAGCACAGTTAGGGACTCTGGCCCTAAACTGCACGCCGAGCTCCACCCGAGTCTCTGGGGCAGAATTATGCACCGAGCTCAGCCAGGGACTCTGGACCCACACTGTGCACTGAATTCAGCCCGGGACTCCGGGTCTAAACTGCATGGAGAGTCCAGCCAGAGTCTCAGAGCCGCCGAGCCTGTGTGCACAGCTCAGCTCGAGTCTCTGGGCCCAATCTGACCGGCAAGTCCAGCTAGGGAATCTGGGCCGAATCTGCATGCTGACCTCAGCCTGCATCAGCACCCCAGAACTGCATGCTGAGCTGAGCTAGTGTCTTGGGCAGAACTGCTCGCTGAGCTGAGCTAGTGCTTTGGGTGGAACTGAGCGCTCTGCTCAGCCTGTGTCACAGCAGGAGAACTGTGGCTACACTGAGCTAGCGCCTCTGGTGGAACTGAGCGCTTTGCCCAGCCTGCATCACAGCAGAGGAGCTGTGGCTGAGCTGAGCTGGTGCCCCGGGCAGAATTGCTTGCTGAGCTGAGTCAGTGTCTCCACAGCTCTGCCCACTGAGCTGAACCCGGGACTCTGGGGCTGAACTGTCCGCTGAGTCCAGTTTGGGTCTCAAGGCACCACATGACCCAAATCCTGCCCAGAGTCCCCTCTCCCACAGCAACTCCCACCAGCCACCTCCACCGGAAGGCTCTGAGCTGCAAACCTCAGCCACTGCCGCTACTGACGCTGGTGCCGCTGGTGCTGCTGCCTCTGCTGCTGCTGCCCCGATCCGAGAAAATCTGTGCTCCTCCCATGTGCAGGGGCATGCAGATCCTCGGCACCCTGGTCCCTCCGAACCATGGAGCACTCCTGCTGCCATGGTGTGGGGACCTTGGTGTTCCTGTTTCAGAAATCTGTGCAATTCCCTGAATTGTTCACTGGAGCTTCCAAACACAGTCCACACTGCTTTCTGCCATCTTGGATCTTCGCAAATGTGACTTCTTTTCTGTCATCTTATTGTTTCTGCTGCTCAGTGGTTGCTGTTCATATTTTCTTGTGAGTATTGAAATGAAATGAAGAGAAAGCAATTAATCCTTTTCTGAACACTATTTTTGAGTTCCTTAAGAGCACCAGATGTTACAACAGGTCTTCTCTCCTAAAATATTTTAATGGCTCATCAAGGCAATCTTGTTAGGTTTTCGGCCCAGTTCTGCAATGCCTCATACCTCTATATTCCCAGCAGCTCCTGGACCTTCTGTAACTGGGAACTGAGAAATTTGCTCTTGTTTAGGTCTTCCAGACTCACAATACAATCCCATCAGACAGGACCATGCACATCTGCTAAGTCGGCCTTCCCAACTGGGCATGGTGGTGCACGCCTTTAATCCCAGCACTCAGGAGGCAGAGGCAGGCGGATCTCTGTGAGTTTGAGGCTGGCCTGATCTACAAAGTGAGTCCAGGATCGCCAAAGGCTAACACAGAGAGACCTTGTCTCGAAAAAAAGAAAGAAATGAAATGAAATGAAATGAAATGAAATGAAATGAAAAGAAAGAGAAAAAGAAAGTTTGCCTTCCATGCCCAACAACCTGGATAAGCAGATCAACTTCAATACAACTGGAATTTCCTGGAACTGATGTCAGAGGGCTAAGCTATTTTCTTGGTCTCAAGAGCTTCTGGGTAGATGTCATTGCCTAGGCTGTATTCACTTAATGATTTCTCTCACAGTTCAGGCACAACTCATCTGGGCCTACAAACAACTAGGTACCTAGACTTTTTCCTCTGACAAATGTCAATGTCTGTCTATTGGATGAGGTTTGTAGGTATCAAATGTTTGTGCTGAAAACCTGCAACCAAGCAGAGCTCTGAGCTCAGCCCATGATCGCTCTCCTTTATTCAGTGTGTCCCCATGTTTCCACTTGTCAATAAGAACCAAATTCCCTCCCTTCTCATTTCTCTTAACTCCAACATTTATGGTTCTTTTTAGGAAAAAAATAGTAAGTATATTTCATGACTAGATTTTTTTAGAGGTATTACATGATTTAATTAAGTCTAGGAAACTACTTTCTTGACACTGTCTTTTCTTTAGCGTATCTTGTAAAAGGGAATGTTCTTAGAGGCATAAAAAAGAAAGATAATAAAAATAGGAAAATGTTGTCCATATTTTAAATCACCACGTTCTTTTTATCTTGTGCTGTATTTTTGCATGCTTACAAAGAGACTTTTTTTTTTGCTCCAAAATACATAGCTGTAAGGCTACTGTGGAGTTCTTCTTACCATCAGAGCATCCCTATGTCCTTCCTGACATCACAATTTACCACAGACCACAGGGAACTTTCTCCTGTTTCCTCAGATACAGAAGCTCTGATAGTATTTGTTAACACACTTTCTCTTCAGGAAGTAGTGACAATCACCTCCTTTACCAGATAATCTTCTTCTTTCAAATGGGGCACATAGTTTTCTAACTCCTGGTTTAGCTTTACCTCTTACTACACATGTGCTTTGTAACACAAAACCCACGTCTTCATCTTCTTAACACTCCTTGTGAAGCACATGAACACACCAGTGTCAATTACCCTGCAGCATGCACATCTCTCCAGCTCTTGGTTTGTCTCAGGCAGGAATGACTCATATCTTAGGTTCCCAAAACTTAACGTTCACCTCCTTTTCCTCTTCAGTTGTACATGAGCTAGCATTCAACACTTGACAATACAAATTAAATAAACTCTGGGAGGAGATAATAAGAATGAATGATCAGTGATAAACCTCAAGATGCTACAGTTATCATCTCAGGGAGCTTGCTTTATTTTTAATGAAATTATTGTGAAATGTCTATATTTTAAAAGTGTCTTATTAACTTTATTACATTGACTCTAAGTTACTTCTACTTTATACCTAACATATTATATTTGATTACATAAATACCACACTTTTGATATACTATCAAAATTAATACATAGAAACACTTAGAAAGTCCATTCAAGTATTTCCCAGTTTTCTTCAAGATACGTCTTGTATTTGCTTTGAATAAAATTTCAAAAAAGTATTTTAAACATGCGCTCATTATTCTTCTTTCTGATCCCTGAGTTTTTAGAGACACTGTATAAGTTATCACCAAGAAAAGTCCACACTCAGGACTTTTTCCCCTACCTTCCTATTGCATATTTTAAATTGTTTTATCTGTCTGCTTGTTCCAGTTGAATAAATGCTAGAGACAAAGTTGGGTAGGCCCAGGTATAATATTCTTCATGCTAATTTCAGAGCTGGAGCTGTGGACTTGTATTGTAGCAGACAGCTTATAGTTCTTGGTTGTATAATAGTCCCACTTGACCACCAAATTGCTTTCCATATATTAGTTAACAGTGTTCAACCATAGTACAAATATATTAAATAAAATGTTCCAGATGCAAATAATTCACCATATGTTAACTTTTTTTTTCTAAGAACCAGCATGAATCCCTTGCTAGTCTGCCCTGTTGTATACAATGTGTGAGCCAGTTCTTTCACTAACATATCCATTCTGCAAACGCTCCCTACCACACTAATCTCCTACTAATGGTCTCAGTTACTGTGTCTACCATCATGGTACAGGCTGGTATTCAAATAACCTTTAATCTCCCTACTAATGGCCACAAAGTAAATTTGTAGTGATGTTGGAAATTTAAATATGTTAAAGAGAAACTAGATGAAAAACTAAGCTGTTTCTTTTCTTTTTTTATAGTTGTTTCTTAAGAAGATAAGTGAAATTGCACACTAAAGATGCCAAGTTCCATGGGAATAAAATATTTATATCTATGAAACTGTGAAGATAGAAAGAAATGTGTGGTACTTTTTCTTTCACTCACACCTAGGTCGACAAAAGACATGGTTATGAAGTGGAGAGCAAGTGCCTAGCTAAAATATGAAAGGCATTAACTGTGAGTGTGGTTGTACAGGAACAATTCAATACAATGTAGTACAGTACAATATAATACAATTCAATGCGATACAATACAATACAGTACACAACAGTGCAATATAATACAATGTAATGTAATGCAATACAATAAAGTACATTAGAGTAAAATACAATATAATGCAATACAATGCAAGACAAGACAAGACAATGCAATGCAGTGCAATACAATACATCATTTCTGGCATCCACTGCATCGTCTATGAATCCCTATGGATACAAAGGGCCACTGTACTATGAGAAATTTTGTTAATTGTCTCATACACTTTTGTAATGGTCTTTCCTATTTCATTGTGCCTCAAATCTTCAATAGCATATGAGTTCAAATGCATTAATATTTATCTTTTTCCTTATTTTAGTCCTTCTCTTTTGAACTATTTGTTCTCATAAGTCATCATCATCTATCCAAAAGTTATGAGTAGCTTCTTTGGCACAATCTTTATGTTGAAGTATTTCTTCCTTGAATAAAAGAACTGCTTAGAATTCCTAAGTTTGCGTGATGCAGCCATATACAACTTTAATTTTAGAGTCAAGCAGGGAAATGAAGGAAAACTACCATTAAAATAAGATGAGGTCTAGGGCATTTGAGGATTTTTCTTCAGAAAGATATTTTAAAATGTCTTACCCATGGAAAGAAGAAAGGCAAAATTCTGACATGAAAAATACAGACCCATCCCCAAAACCCAATACAGGTAATTATAAATTGTGTAGGGAAGTTATCTAACCTCCTCAGAAATTATATAAATAGAAAATTATTTGTTCTTCTTTGGAGTTTGCTGAGTCAATAATAACCTTATCATTTCCTCCTTTCTTAATGAGAACTAATAAAAACACATTTTCTACCTTTAAAAAGTACTTTCTCCTCCATTTGAAACAAGTTCTGATTATTTTCTTGTCCCTGTTTATACTTTAAGAAGCTCCAGGAAAAACACAGAAGAATTAATCACCTTAGCTCCATTAGTAAGCCTCCAACATTTTATGAGAAATAGCAAACATCTTAAAATTTCTAAATACCAGGTTTGCAGCTGGAGAGCTGGCTCAGGACAAACTCGATGCTAAACCATAAGGCCCTGAGTCTGGATCCCTGGACTCAGGTAAGAATGAACAATGTCAGTAATCCCTGTCATGAAGGCTACACTGAGACAGAGAATCTCAGGGTTTCTCTGGCCAGACCAGTGAGAAGGGAGAAAACTCCATGTTTAATGAAAGACTTTTATTGAAAAAAATTATATTGGAAAACAACTGAGGAAGTCACATGATGTCAACTTCTGGCTTCCACACATGCACGTACAGTTGTACACACCTACACAAACAGAGAGAGAGAGAGAGAGAGACAGACAGACAGACAGACAGACAGAGACAGAGAGACAGACAGAGACAGAGACACAGAGACAGAGAGAAACAGAGATAGAGAGACAGAGACAGAGACATGGAGATGACATAATATTATCTCAGAACTACAATGAGGAAAATAGTGAAAGTGTAAAGATGCAAAAAGAACAAACAGATGATCTATTGAAACTATTATAACTAAAATGTAAATATCATTTTGCTTGAAACTTCATTATATATGGACAAGAGAGATGACTCATTAGATAAAAGTGCCTGATGTCACAGTCTAATGACCACAGTTCAATCCCTGCATCCCACTATGAAAGGAAAGAATAAATTCCTACAATTTGTCCCCACGCTGGCACGCTCTGGCCCATACTTACATACATGCCCCCTCACGCTCTTTTTGTATTGAAATAAATAATCCATTTTATAGGTGTGCTACTGTAGTGGGTGTGTGATATTTAACATTCTGCTAGTTTTATTTGATGTCACAAGCAAAATTCTGGGTCATAAGTTGATAGCTGAAATATTAAATATAGAGAAGACTTAGTACACACTGACAGCAATGATTATATATAATGATTCTGGTAAAGGTTAGGCTGACGGCTGGACGGCTTTTCACATTCAGAACCAAACTATCCAACGGGAAATTGGAATTGCACACTGCAGTAGGGAAAGTTTTGCTCCCAGAACAATCTTGTTTGAAGAACCTTAGTTTCTCCTGACAAAAATTTTCATCATGAAATTATTTTTGAAACAGTAAGTTCAATACCTTTCTCCCCCACACAGTTAATACAAATTTAAATATATTTTATACATTGTGGTTTTAAAATGGAGTAAAATATGCAAAGAGAGTCATTTGGGCTGGGGGTGATAGCTCAATTTTTAGGCAAGCTTGGATCTAAGTGCAATTCCTCAGAAGCCATCTTTAAAAAGAAATGGAGTCACATGACAGTCCATGCTTATAATGTCAGCACTCAGAGATGAATCTTAGAGGGTTCCTATGGCTTGCCAGCCAGCCTAACGTAATTGGTCAGCTCTCTAATTGTGAGATACCCAGTCTCACAAAACAAGATGGATAGCTCCTGAACAGTGATACCTGAGGGGGCCCTCTGGCCT
>OU015745.1:81871715-81908294 GCA_907169655.1 Acomys percivali
ACACACACACACACACACACACACACACACACACACACACACACACAGTTGAACTCTCACACATGAATGTGAACACACATGTGTACACACACTGTCACATTTTTAAAAATGCTGAGAGAAAGAGAGATAGTTATTTGACCACGCTCCTTCAGACTTTATTTCCCACATCAACAGTACATTTATGTTGCACATTGGAGCTTGCAACACAGGTACAAACCAGATTCTTTCAATGACCTGGATTGCTTAGGTTTTACTCTAATGAGAGTTTATGAGTTTATGTTGATGTCAAATATGTAGGTCATTTTAAAAAGACTGATTTCACACATTGTAAGAGTATGTCCATCTTGGATTTGTCCTCTGACCTAGGAAGACGCGTTTAGTTCTCGGACATGGTCACTGTTATTTTTGCGGTTTTTCTGAAATGGGGAAAATTAGCCACCTGCTCCACCATGGTGGAACCTAAGCTTATAGCTCTTTCCAGAGAAGCACAAGAGCTCACATTTCTCCTTGCTACTTCCAGTTTCTTATGGGCCCTTTTCCTGTGCACCATGAATCAGTCAAACCTCAGGAAGAGGCCAAGAGTTTGAGAGATGCCTCTACACCCATTTGTCAATCTCACCTTGCTCAGAGGTCTCCCTGTGCTTCCTCACTGATCTCACAACCACCTCACAGGATTGGGTGCTGCTCTATCCAATCGGATCTTGCTTGTTCAGAGCCACGTTTGACATGCCAACTTCTCAAAGTCCCTCCTGTACTATAGTTCCATGTATTTTTCAGAGAATGATTTAATCATTGCTATTGAACAAAGCATTTGCTGATTTAAAAGAGTTCAAAGTACTTTTTTACATTTAAATAAGTGATACATCCTTGTTCAGGCAAAGTGAAAATTGAGAAAAAGAAAAAAAATGGATGCGTTTGTTTGCAAGATCCACTAATACTCTGTTGCATTTTCTTCTAGAGTGTGTCTACACCAGCAGAATGTATGAATGCATAACGATGGCTACGTAGGTGTTAGCGAAGGCCACCTGCATGGTTCACAGAGCAATGCTACCAGTGCATTCCTACACTAAGAAGTAGTTTTTAAAGTGGTTTTCATTAGGTTGAATCAAATAGTCTTTGCTACTTGTATTAATTTTCTATAAATTGTACATTTTTATAATATTCCAGTACAATTCTGTTTATAAATGTAAATATATATATATATATATATATATATATATTTCAAGTGGTACAATTTCCCCATAAATAGATGTAGACATATTTAGATCTAACAACACACATTGAGATAGATTTGTAAAGAATATTCTCTATTCTCACAATCTTACATTGTTGGGACCAAACACCTGACAGAAACAACTTAAGTGGAGTTGTCTGTTCTGGTTCACAATTCAGAGAGATATTTCATCACTGCAGTGATGGCGTGGGATGGCAGTCACATGAGAAGAATATGGGCATAGCCTGGTTACCAGAAAGCAAATCCCAGACTGGAGCCAACGGTAGTTTTTAACCTGTGAAAGTTGGTCCTCAAGCTGGGTGCAGTGGTGCACATTGGGAGGCAAAGGCAGGCAGATCTCTGTGAGTTCGAGGCCAGCCTGGTCTATAAAGTTAGTCCAGGACAGCTGAGGCTACACAGAAAAACTGTCTGGATAAAAACCAAAAACAAACACAAACAAAAAAAGTTGGTCCTTAGCCTGCCATTTCTACCACCAAGGCCTTATATTTTAAACATTCTATAGACTCCAAAATCCAAACCACCAACTTGAGACAAATTATGTAAATACATTATTGAGTATGTTTTAAAGCCAAATTGTAATATTGTGTTCCTGGCTTCTTCCATAACTCACTGGCTAATCTGTGAGGCAAAATGCATTCAGCCCCACTTCAAATATCCCTCAAAGTCTGTAGGAATCCAACAGTATTCAAAATTCCAAAGTCTTCTTTGGAACTTGGAACAGCTGTAGTGGTGACAGAATCAAGTTATATACATTATACAGCAGCATTTAGTATATAACCCTACTCTAATTGGGATGAAAAATGAGTGCAGCAAGGAAATACCAGACCAAATAACATCAAAACACAAAGCAAAACACCCCAAGTCCCCTAGGTACATGTAGGAGCAGCATCTGGAATCTGGCAGATATAGAGGAAGTCAATGTCCAAAAATCAGAAAGAGGAAAAACAAAACAGAAACAGAAACAGTCGTCTCAGGCCTTAGAGAATGATTCTAGTCAGAAACCAGTGAAAGAGAAGAGACAGGGAGCGTTGGGCTTTCCTGTACTCTAAGACTACATCATGGTACTAAGGTGTCTCAGCTGCCAGAAGAGCTCTCACGCTTGGTCATACATGTAAGAAGGAGTAAACCAGCTATAGTCATCAGTCATCGGTGATATGAGAGGTAATATCCCCGCCATGTTTTTGCCTGCTTGACTTCTGTGGTGAAATGGGGGCTGTTGCACAACTATGTTCCTTAGACCATTTCCCTTGAAGGATGAGTGACATCCTCCAGAACGACACTTGTGAAGTGCTTTCATCTTCTTAGTGGAACAATAGAAGTGAGTTTGCCCAAATATTTCAAACTCAGGGTTAATTTTATTAAGTTCACTCATTGCTTGAATTATACAACTAGGTAAGAACAGAGCATGTGTGTTCAGGGCTGCACTTGTAGCCACACCACATTGGCGTTCTAAGCTGCCTTAATGTGCTCAGCTGCCTCTGTGTAGCCAGTCCTGCTCTCCTTCCATTGTTGTACTTTCTCCTTTGTGGATTTCTTCCTTCAAATTTCTGCATCTTTTAAATGAAATCATGAATTAGGAAAGAACTGTTTGGGAATGCCAAGACAGAATTTTACCACTTGGCCCTCCATACAAGAGTCAAAATTTCCTTTCAGATGAAATTACAATAGCAAAAAAATTACATTGAATTGTTTTTATGTAGATCTTAGTTTTTATAACTAGTCTTTTTATTGCTATCTTAACCTTTTTTTAAAACTGGGTACAGTTGTCCAGTACATTAAGATAACAGTTTCCCCTGGCATGTATGTTTGAGTGAAAGAATTTGAAATCCAGTAAAGTGGGGTGTGATTCCTTAAATTGATATTTTCAGTGGTTGGTTCATTCAAGAACGCAGGGGACTAAGAAAAGGTAAAGACATTCAAAGGGAGATTTCCCCATTCTTCTTTGGAAATCACGTATGCCATTCAGAAGGACTGAGTGAAGTGAAGCCTTATAAACTGGAATAACTGGCTGACAGGAATACAGAGAGTGCAAATATGTATAAGACAGAGAAGTAACTGCTTGAGGGGGGGAGGCGTGTATTGAGAACACAGGTTGGCCAGTGAGAGAGAAGCTAACAATGGGAACTAAGGAGCACGAGCTTCTTTTTCCTGTAACAGAATGTTCTGGGGTGGACTGTGGTGGTCGTTGCATAACTTTTTGATCATACTCAGGATTACTGGATGCCATAATCTACCAGACTCAACTGCACAGTATGCAAATTTGTATCAATAAATGTGCTTTTAACAAATGAAATGGAGAATTCAAATTAAGTAGAGTCTAATCTGAAGTCCATGAAGATGAACAATTATTATAATTGAAAATGAACTGTGTTTCTTCTAATGTTCCCAGTGAAACTAAGATAGGCTTAGTGTAAAAGCCATGCCACACACAGAGAGCCAGGTCCATACCATTCCTCCCCATCCTTTAGCCCCCACATTGTTTCTACTTGTTCTCTATGGTGTTTCTGCATCTAACCCTGTGTGAGGCTTTGATATACTCCAAGAATTACTAATCACTTTTTTAAAGTGTTCAAGATTACCATTCTTCAGGGAAATGAAAATTAAAAACTATTAGATTCTACAAAACCCCAGTCAGAATGGTATTGTGTGTATGTATACACACACACACACACACACACACACACCTACACACACACACACACACACACATACATATATATACACACACATAATGACAACAAATCCTAGCAAACATGTGGAGAGAGAGAGGAAACCTTATTCCCTGTTTATGGTAGTATAAACATCAGTGCGGTAGTTCCCAAGGAAGAAAGAAATAGAAAACCAACATGATCCAGATATACTACTCCTTGGGACATAACCAAAGGACTCTGCACCCTACTATAGAGATAATTCACAATAGTCAGGAATGGGATGGGCCTAGATGTCCATAAACAGATAAATAGGTGGTTAAAATTCTGATACCTGGCTGGGAATAGTGGTGTGTGCCTTTAATTCCAGGACTTGAGAGGCAAAGGCAGGTGGATCTCTGTGAGTTCAAAGCCAGCCTGGTCTACAAAGTAAGTTCCAAGACAGCCAGGGCAAAGAAACCCTGCCCTGGCTAACCAAAAAAGAAAAGAAAAAAAGAAAAAGAAAAGAAAGACCGGTATACAACAGAGGTTTCAGCTGTTAAAAAAAAATAAGGAATGAAAAATTCAGTTAAAGGAACAGATATTTTTAAAATTATACTATGTGAGGTAACCCAGGCCTACAAACACAAAAATATGTTTTCTCAGATTCGAATCCTACCTTCAAATCTTAGTATTTATGTATTTAACCTATAATAGCTATGAAAGCCAGGAAGCTAAGCACTCACTGGGGTAGGAGATGGCTCAGTAGAGAGGCCATAGCAGAACAGGCATGATATAAAACTAGAATGTGTGTTGGGCAGGGATCAATCATGGTAGGGTTCAGGAGATGGGGAGGTGAGGGCGAACAGAGAGATGCTTAACCCAATGAAGGATGCAAGCTCTATGGGATCTTTGAGAGCCACCAAAAAAAATCTAAGATCCAGAATTGTGATATCCTGCATGGATCAATGGTGCTGAACCAAAAAGCCAAAAGTTATTAAACCAAATCCCCAGCGCCACTTGTTGGATAGGTGCCACAGATCTCCAAGACAACGCAGGCTCTTGCAGTTATTCTTGGCTGCTTAAATGGTGCACTATTGCTGAAGACACCAGACACCTTGGCTGAAAGATGCAGAGAAATCAACTGGGACTGAGGTGGAAGCTCCTTCCCTGCTGATCAGCTTTTATACCATAAAGTACAACGGAAGCTTCTGGAGAGGAAAGATTCAACAGCCATAATTAGAGAGCTGATAGCCCTATGAACTACAACACCAACCTGCAAGACAAGATGTTCCTGCTGGTACAATGGTGGCATGACCATCTGGGGAGCAGGCAAGTGTCTTGAGGTACCCTATACATTAAAGAATCCCTGCCTGATAATGTATATCTGAATTTTAAAATGCACATAAGGAGGTCTTAGATCATGGGAAGATCTTACGATTGTTGGTTAGCTAAACTGTCAAAGTCCAAGCTCTTTCTAAATGCAAATGTTTGTCATCATGTCTTAATCAGAGAAGTTTCTCTCGGCAATGAATGAGATCCATATTGGTGACGTCAGTGCATGAAGAGAAGGAAAGAGGGATATTTGGCCTCCTCTCTGGGTCAAAAAGGTCTTTTGTGAGGTAGGCAACAGTTAATGCAGCGACTCCTAACATGCGAGAATAAGTGACTGTGCGTGCTCAGCCCTAAATGGGGCACACACGTCTCCTTCCCCAAGGTTTTGAGTATTGGTAAACATTGTATTCAAATCCAATCCTTTAAGAGAATCCACAGAGGGTTTAATTTAAGGTATAGTAATTTGGGGTTATTTTGCTGCAGACCTTACAAGAATTTTAAGGCCAAACCCATTGGGATGAGTTACATTATTTCATTTAAATAAAATATGATAAAAATATGATAACTAAATTGCCCTCTAATGCTTTCATCTGAGGTGATTCCTTGAGTTCTTGCCCTTTGTTTCAATATTAATTTTTAGCTGGATGATGCAGATAATTTCACATACTGTTTAAGCCTCTGGAACAGCAGATATTTACAGGTAATAAAAAAAAAAGACTATGTTTTATCTTTTATGGTTTTATAAGAGCTCAGATTGATGGTATCTTTTTAACATCAGTTGCTTACCAAGTGTGCCTGTTCAGAGTGATGTGAAGGCTTCATCTGCATCACTACTGTGGTACCTCATGGAACATTTCTTTATTACCATTTCTTTGTACTTGTCTCAGAATTATTTTTATACATGTCTGTTTTCAAATTATATTTACAGTTCCTTATGGGAAACTTTCCTTGGATTATTCTTTGTAGCTCAACAATGACTACAATGTAATAAAACTACAATAGAAATGCCAAAAAATGTATGCTGTATTCTGCGTTCTATTAATATAGATCAATGAAATGCAAACCACAGCAGGACATCTGGGAGAACTATTTTAAATGAGAGGTCATGCACACCTATTTAAGTTGCATCTGAGACAATTTAGCATACGTTAGCTTACTAATAATTTGTATCTTCCTTCTAAAAGCCATATCTAGTGAACTTCTCAAGTTTAGAACAAGGGTTGATCTGACTGGCAGGAGGACACGTTTTTGCAGTTTGTTTGGTTTTTCTAGGAGATTCATGTGGTACTGACTAACGAACTTACTCTTCTCCTCTCAGATTTCTTCACTGTAGAATCCTCATTGTGTTGTGTGGCTCTGCTCATTAATCTGCCCACTGAGTTCAGCATCTACTGTGGGCTGGATTGTCCTCACTGTTCTGGCCACATAATGAGGAGCCAGTGATCATGACTCTGGCTAACGACTTCATTGCATAATGAAGAAAACCATGGTGTCATAGAGCTTCTGTTGTTCTGATAAAACACTGTGAATAAAAGTAACTTTGGGAAGAAAGGCTTTATTTCAAATCACAATTCTCTATTATCAGAGTGCATCAACATAGAGACCTTGAGGCAAGAATGAAACGTAAGCCATGGAAGACCATTGATAATTGGATTGCTTCTCATGGCTGCTCAGACTGTTGTCTTATACCATCAAGGACTACCTACCCCGAGCTAGCACCGCCCTCACTGAGCTGGACCCTCGCACATTAATCACTAGTCAAGAAAATCTCCACAGGTGTGCCTACTGACAACTTGATGGAGAGATTTTCTCAATTGAGGTTCTTCTTCCCAAATAGTTCTAGGTTTGGCTCAAGTTGACTGAAAACCAACCACAAGGAATGTAATAAATTTTAAATGACTTTACTGTGGTGTGATTTACATATAAAATGATCTAATTTTTAAGTTCATAGTTAGATGGATTTTGGTGCAAATGTTCACTCATATAACCATCAATGCAATCAAAATTTACACCACCCTGGAGTGCTTCCCTGGACTCTTTGCTGGTCATTTCTCCAACCATGCTTCAGGCAACAGCTGATTTCCTTCAGTTTGTTATACACTAATTTTGCCTCGTCTAGAATTTCACAAAAATCTACCAAATAATATGAACTGTTTGGAGTGTGGCTACTTTCTCTGAATATAAGTTTTTATTGACTCATGACTCATTAAATTGATATATTTTCTGTACTTTATTGCCTTTGTTTCAAAAAACGATCCTGTTTATGGCTATCCAGGATGTATTCATATGTTAATGAACACTTAGCTATTGAGAATTGAAACATTTGCCAATTATAGACAAAGTTATGGCAAAATTCTTTCACAAGTTGAGATTCTTTTGTAGTTATACGTTTTAATTTCTTTGGGAGCCGCTATATAGCAATGAATTACAGAGTGCTGTGGTAAATGCACACATAACTGTTTAAGAAGCTGCTAAATGATTCCCTCAAATTCAGATGTTATTTATAACTCAGCTATGACTACACAAAACTTCTAGTTGTTACATATTCATTTTAACAGTTGGTGTTTTAAATATTTAATTTTAGCCATTTTTATTTGTGTTCAGTACTAACTCATTCTAGGTTTAATTCAAGTAGGTTTAATTCAAGTATGTCAGATGAACATAGATACTTTTGAGTATATTTTGATGGCTTTATGTTAGAAATTTATGTATCTTCTATCAAGAAAGCTTTGCTTATGTTTTGTTGGTTTTTATACTAATAAATTATAAGAATTCATGTGAGTATAAAGCATATGTATATATAATAACACACACATACACACATACACACAATTATTTTCCCAGATTGTGGCTTGCATTTTTATGTACTACATAATAGCTATTTTGAAAATAGATTTTCATTTTAATGAAGACTTGTTTTTTTTAAAGTTTGATTTTATATTATTTCTTATGTTGACTTTGTTGATAATTTCTTTCTTGTTACTTAAAATTATTCTGTATTTTCTTCTTACTCTTAGACATGATTTATATTAGGTTATTTTGATTTTTGTGTGAGATAGTGACATTGGTTAGTTTTTATACAGATATATAATTTGTTCAAAGATATTTTCTTTTCTCATTGATTAGTTTATGTTTAAAAGAAGATTTATTAATATGGGTAATGATTTTGGGCCTCATATTCTATTTTGCTGACATTTATGTTTGACATGTCTGCTTTGATTCCTGTAATTTTGAAGTAAATGCTAGAATTCAACAATGATAGGTTTGTCAACTGAAGACATTTGTTTTTCTCTCAAAATTTTAGTAACTGATTAAGTTACTTTTTAATGTGTCAAAAAGTCCTCGTCAAAGGGTAAATTGAGTGAGAGAGGATTTATTTTCACTGCACATTCAAGAGTTTAGCCAACAAAGCAAGAGGAGGCAGTGGGTCACCTCATACCAGTCAGTAAGCAAAGGGAGCAATTCTAGGCTCAGCTTGCTTTCTCCTCTGCATTAAATCCAGGACCCCAGCCCACCCTTAGGGTGAGTCTCCTCATCTTAGTTACCCTGATCAGGATAGCCGCTCTGGCTAGGCCTGGAGGTTAGCATCCTGCAAGACTCGAGACGATGATGCCTGTGATTGCAGGGACTGTCTCAGGTCCTTCACTTCCTATACTCATTTAAAATCAGCTCATCTTTTCCCAGTCTGTAGGCTGTTGCTTTGTTCTCTTGACCGTGTCTCTAGCCTTACAGAAGCTCTGAGATTCCATCTTACACCCATCAGAATGGCTAAGATCAAAAACTCAAGCGACACCACATGCTGGAGAGGATGTGGGGAGAGAGGAACACTCCTTCATTGCTGGTGGGAATGCAAACTAGTACAACCACTTTGGAAATCTATCTGGTGCTATCTCAGAAAACTGGGAATAGGGCTTCCTCAAGACCCAGCTATTCCACTCCTTGGAATATACCCAGAAGATGCACCAGCACACAGCAAGAAAATTTGCTCAACCGTGTTCATAGCAGCCTTATTCATAATAGCCAGATCATGGAAACAGCCTAAATGTCCCTCAGTAGAAGAATGGATAAAGAAACTGTGGTATATATACACTATGGAATACTACTCAGCTATTAAAAACAAGGAATTCCTGAAATTTGTGGACAAATGGATTGAGCTAGAGATGATCATAATGAGTGAGTTAACCCAGAAGCAGAAAGACTCAAATGGTATATACTCACTTATATCTGCATACTAGCCCAATGGGCATGTCCCATGAAAGCCTTCCCTTACCAGGAAACTGGGACCGAGGGGAGGACATCCTATTGGGACTCTAGATGAGAGAACAATGGGAGAATAGCAATGTAGAAGGATCCAGTGGGTCCTAGAAACCTACAAGTAGAACATTATGATAGGCAGATTTGGGTCATGGGGTCCCGCTCAAACTAAGGTCCTAGCCAAGGACAATATAGGCGGTAAAATTTAAACCCCTACCCTGATCTAGCCCATGGACAGGACAGTCTCCACACTTGAGTAGAGAGAGGGATTTGACTTTCTCAAGTACTCTGGTGCCTCACATTTGACTATGTCCCCTGGCGGAGGAGACCTAGTGGCACTCAGAGGAAGGACAGCAGGTCACTGAGAAGAGACTTGATACCCTATGGGCATATACAGAGGGAGGTAATCCCTCTGAGGAACAGTCATAGGGGAGGGGAATAAGGGGAAAATGGGAGGGAGGGGAGAATGGGAGGATACAAGGGATGAGATAATCATAGAGATGTAATTAAAAATAAATAAATAAATAAATAAAATAAATAAATAAAATAAAATCAGCTCATCCAGTTTTACAGGGACATCATACAATCTCCCCCCCTCATTTCTTCTGCCTTCTGTACTTTTCTTCATTTCCATTCACATTAATTCTTTCTCTTTTACTCCCTTTTCATTCCTGCTTTGCTTACCTCCTTGCTCCAGAAATGGAAATTTTCAGATATATACACTTAATTTATTTTGAGTAAGAACCGTGCTATGTTCTCTGCAGTGGCTGTACGTTCACACTTTCCCCCAACAAGTTGCAAGGATTCTAGCTTTCCCACTTCCTTCCCAACCGTTCACTTTTTGTTTTCTTGGTAGAGGCCATCTTAATATATTTGGTATTTTATTGAGACTTTTATATTCATTTGCCTAATGATTAGTGATTGTCAGCACATTTTCATCTACTTTTTTGGTTCAAAAAAGATATATACTCAAGTTTTTCCCCACTGTTAATAAAATTACTTGGCTTTTATGTCACACTGAATTGTGAGATATATATATATATATATATTTAGATATTAACTTTCTCTTAAATATAGTTCTTTCCATTTTGTATGGGTATTTTTGTTATTTCTGCTGTGTAAAAGCTTTTTAATATTAATAAAGTTCCAATTTTTTCTAATATTGTTTTTATTATTTATTATTTTGGTATTATATTTATACATTATTAACAAATCTACATGCTAAAACTCATTAACGGTTTTGAAATTACTTTCTTTTATGAATTGAAGAACTTATGTTTAAATTATTTATATATTTTGAATTGATTTTATATATGGTATATGAAAAAACATCAGTCTTAGTCTTCCACGTATAGATAGACAGATTACCCAAAACTACTGTTTCTCTAGTTTGTGTTTTTGACACATGTTTTGTATTTTTGACACATGTATCAAAGGCTAATTAGCTATGTATTCTGTTTGTCTATCTACCTATCATTTTTCCAATACAGTAGTTTTAAAGATGTATTTGTTTATTATATATACAGTATTCTGCCTGCATGTATGCCTGCACACCAGAAGAGGGCACTAGATCTCATTGTACATGGCTAGAAGCCACTATGTAGTTGCTAGGATTGAACTCAGGACCTCTGGAAGAATAGTCAGTGCCTTTAATTGCTGAGCCATCTCTCCAGACCTCTTAACAGCATGTTTTTAAAGCACCACACCCTTATAATATAATCTCAACATCTGCTGATACTTCCACCTTTGTTTTTCTTTCTGTGGTTGTTTTACATATCACAAAGAGACTTGTGTACCCCTAGGATGACTGTCATATGAGTCACAAGAGCTATGTGATGGAAATAATGTCAATGTCTGTAGACACTAAAATGGACGAAAACATGTGATCTATAATGCAATCTAATATTGTTCATTCCTATTAAATAAAAGCCCTGCTTTTGTGTTCATATGAATAGCTCTGAGAAATGTTATCTTATGTGAAGTTATTCAGTCATAAAAGGAAACATATTGCATGATTACGAATTGACAAATTAGGTAAATTAATAGAGAGAAGAATAGGATAGGTGTGGCCTTGGTCTGAAGAATAAGGGAGAGGAACAGGATGGTGCTTTTCAGGGGTGAAGTGTTTCCACTATGTAAGAAGAGTGAATTATAGATGTTGGTGACAGAACATCATTTCTTTTATTACTACACAACACAGTGCACCCACGAGGAATCAATATCATCAAGAAAGATCAGAAGATGATGGAAGATATTCCCTTATATTTTTCTTACATTGACAACCTTTGGAAATACAGTGTCCTGATCCAAAGGAAGAAATCTTAATCACTCCTGACACCAAAGAATACAATGCTTTGGGAGAGAGAATTATATTCAATTGATGCTTTTCAAGTCATAGTGGAATATATGTTCAATATATAACTCATGAAGCATAATTCAACAAGATACTCTTGTATTTTTACATATTCAGTATTATTTTTCTAGTTATCCTTATGTACATTGTAAAAGATAAGCTTCATAGGTCAAAATATCGAATTAATGCTTCCTTTTATGACATACGCACAATGGAATTAAAGTATTTTAATGAAAAAATTGAAATAAGCCTCACGATATTGATTTAACAATAATGTTGATTATTAGTCTTGTTTGATTTATTAACACATTTTGAAATAATCATATTCATATTGTGTCTCATTGGTGGCTGAAGATGATATTTAGGCTTTCAGGAATTCTTCTTAGCAACATTTTGTTGATTTAATATATTGGTCTTACCAATGCCTGAGCAAATGCATTCTGAAGTAGCCACAATTTTTAAAAACAAAAGTTTTGAAAATTTAAAAGAATTTTAAGATGGCTTTATACTAAAAAACAATCAAAATAGTACATAAAATTTACTATATTCCTCTAGCAACAGTCTATAGTGATACTTGTTTGTGGAGTGATAAGAAGGTTTGAAGAGACAAAACACTTGAGATGTGCAGCAAGTCTCCTTCAGGGAGTTAATGGTTTCCTCATGCACAGATGTATATGTTTATCCAAGGATACAGAACGAATCAAAGAAAGCAGTCCCTACAAAACCAGAAGTCAAAACATGGCTGCTCAGCTTGACAATGTAGCCATCATTAATCACGTGATGAGGTGGGGTGCTTGGAAGAAATCTCTCTTGGAAAAGGGAAAGTAAAACCTGTACCAAATGTTGTTCTAATGCCGACTAACAAAACATAAACATCACAGAAAGATCACACAGATCTGAAAGCAACGTGAGGACACTGGCTGAAGAAGAAAAGTCATGAATACCTAGTGGAATATGAAATTTTCTAGCATCCAACCTGTAAAATTTACAATATTTGGAATGTGATAAAATTGTCAGGTGTAGAAAAAAAAGCAGGAAGGAGTTCCTTATAGTAGGTACCAAATCTCAGCACTGTGAGCCATGTGCTCAAGAAAAAAAGAGAAGAAACAGTTATGTCATAGAGCTGTAAAGACTTCAAAAGCCTTTGAAACTAAAGTCTTCAAGAAGACATTACAATAATTCTAATTACATTGAGATTAATGACATTTGCTGTAACACACTGAAAACCAACATGGTTGAATATAAAATCCCAGAACTACACATTGATCTTTCATTTATTTTCTTTTCAAATTCTACCCCAGGATTTCTGCTTTTGGAACAAATGAGCAGACAGTTTTCCTCTATTTTTCTGATTTTGCACAAGCATCCATGCTGTATGTTGTATATATTTAAAAAAAAACAAGCATTGGGGCATATTGAAAAGTGAAAACTTTAGGGAAACTGCCTTCTACCCCTACAACCCCAAGAATTATGTGCTGGAATGTTTTCCAAGTTTACCTTATGCTGCTATATCCCAGACCTTGTCAACACAGACATTCAAATGCTTAGAAATAGATTACATGAAACCTTTTCCCTCCAAAAAAGAAGAAGCCCTTTCTCTTTAGACAATAGATAGATAGATAGATGGTAGATAGATAGATAGATAGATAGATAGATAGATAGATAGATAGATAGATAGATAACTAAATGAATGAATGGTCAGATTTGAAAAAACAGAGCTCTTTTGAACAAGAGCCTCTCCTCTAGCCAAACAGCTCAGAAAAGGAAGAGCAATACATCTCCAAGAAAATACTACTCAAGTACCCTGATTCAAGTCATCCTTCCACTGCCAGTTTATGGGAATTGACCAAGAAGCTCCTCAGGGCCACACTTTTATCAGGGATAAGCAGTAAAGAGCATCTTCACACATGGGGTGTCAGTGGAGATGGAGAGGAGCAGCTGTTTCCTGCCACATCCCAGGAGTGAGGTACTCACTCTGACTCACAGGGAAGGAGGAGGAGGCTTGGTGGAGCAAGGAGCCTGGACTTACTCCTCCACATGGCAGTTAAGAGGAAGCTGTACCTTCCCAGGCTCTTCCAGAAAAGAACTGGAATAGATGTTTACGTAAAACAAGTATCCAGGTTTCTTGAAAACATCACTCATTCTACTGAGAAACAAGAAAATCTTGTTAGCCACTCACATAAGATTATAGAAATGAAAGAACTGATGGACATGGACTTTAAAGACGCCATCATTAACATGTGCAGATAAGCGATTATTGAAAGTGAGAAACAATGAAAAACTGAAAATGTTGACTAAGAAATGGAAAATGTCAAGAAATAAAAGAAGGCAGCACATGAGTAAAAGAAGGACATAATCTCTGCCTTATGACTTAGATTTGCAAGCCACAAAAATATAATTGTTAATATAACAGAAGGTATAAAATTTTACCCTTATAAAATTTGGCTTTAGAGCACAGCATTATCAGATTAGCTAAACTGAAAAGACTGGCCATTCCAAAGGCTAAATGTGGTATGATTCAATAATAATAGAAAACCATTAGCTTCTTGAAAGATTAAACACCTTCCATACACCCTAGCCACTATCCATCAAAGTATTTACTCAAACACAATCAAATGCATTTCCACACAAAGACCTGTGGGAAGAAGTGTAGATACGTCAGATATGACAGCCAAGATAAATACCAGTGTCCAAGGTAGTGAATAAAATTAGAAAAGAATATCTATTATTTGGGATTCCAATTATATAAAGTTTTTTAGTTTGTAATTTACATGCAGTTACCTAGCAGATCAGGGGTTCTTTAATAATGGGGCACAAGGACTTGGGAAAGTGATAATGGAGGAGTCTGAAGTAATAGGTGTGTCCACTAATGGGACTGTATTGATTAATTCATGGATATACAGACACAAGTCAAAAATGTTACCAAATTGTAAACTTTAACATATACATTTTGTACATTTTAAAATTTTTTGTTTTAATCAAAAATATTTTTTCATGCAATATATTCTAGGACAATTTCTCCTTCCCCTACTCCTTCCAGATCCTCCCCACCTCTCCACCTACCCAAATCTACACTGTTATTTGCTCTCTCTCATTTCATACTTTTTGTGTCAAGACACTTAAATAAGGTATTTGGTTTGTTTGTTTGTTTGGTGGTGGTAATTGGTTCTGTTTTGTTGCCTTTTTAACAATTCTGGAAATGAAATAGTCTGCTTTTAAAAGTTAACTAGAAAATTTTGTTATCACTGTATTGTCTTTATAATTTATTTTCCTGGATATCATAATGATATTAGTACTAGGGCCAGAAAGGTTGTGAAAGGTCTCATTCTGTGATCTAGGCTGGATACATGGCCACCTTCTTCTCCCTCCGTTTCCCAAGAACCACCATGCCTGAGTATCTGACCTTCTTCTCTGAGCATCAGTCATTTTATTAGGCTATGTTTCCAAGACAGTAAACCTGTGCTCTTTTAGCCACATACTCCTGATGCTTTTAGCATAGACTTCCCCAGACTTTTACTTCTGTCTTTCATAAGAGTTTCAGACTAGGTGCCATGGTTCATTGCTTTTTTTTGTTTTGTTTTGTTTTGTTTCAGGAGCCCTAGTAATACAGCAATTATTCATTCTTTCCATGTGCTGTGACCGCACAATTCAAATTTTAAATATTTAGTTTTATTCTCTTGTTTTTAAGGTTTTGTGTATACATAAATCTCCTTAAATTTAATTTTCTTTCACATTTCAGAATGTAGTTGTCTTTCTCTGCCTGATTGTAGGTTTCTGTAAGTACTTTGTGAACAAACCTGGGGTGAACCGGCTTACATTTGTACTTTTCTTCTCTCAAAATTCACCTTTTTCCAGGTACTATGTCTAAATTTCTGTGGATTTTTGTTAGTTTGCTTGCTCACTTGCTTTGCTTTGTTTTGTTTTGTTTTTCTGGTAGAAATGCCATGACAATGTCATCCTCAGACAATGAAAATAGTTTATTAATAAATTTCCTAAAACACAGCCTAGAAAATATCCTTAATACATTGTTTTAGTGATTTGAGCTCTTTTAACTCTACTGATTCTTTGGTAAATGAAGGCACATCACTAGCTTATTTAGGCATATTTATTTATATAGTGTTTCCCTAGTATTTGAATGCTCTGCATTCCTGCAGAGCTCACATAAAATTAGAAATGAATACACAGAGTAATCGAAAGCAGGAAGATGTGCCTTACCTGTGGTACCAATTGATGATGATCTGCATTTCCTCAGCCTTTAGGTCTACAAGCTACAGCAAACAAGCTTTTATTTGATGCATCAGAGATTAGATGCTGCACAGCAATCTTCCACTCTACAAATCTAAGGACAGATTCTTTAAAAAGATGGATAAGGTGAAAATTGCAATAGAAGAGGAAGGCAGAACTTTGCTCACATGAGACAAAAGGCAAGGCTGCTTTAAAGTGCCAGTGCAAGCTACCCTAACACATGGAAGGACCTATGGGCCATTGGTATTTGCCATTGGTTCTCTCTCTCCCTCTCCCTCCCCATCTCTCTCCCTCCCCTCTCTCTCCCTCTTCTCTCTCTCTCCCTCCATCTCTCTTTCCTTCCCATAGCCTTTCTCTCTCTCTCTCTCTCTCTCTCTCTCTCTCTCTCTCTCTCTCTCTCTCTCTTTCTATCCATATATATTTTTGTTTGTTTTTCTAACAATTCTGGAAAAAACAGTTTACTTTTAAAAGTCAATTTGAAAATTCTGATGTCAGTTTATATCCATATATATTCATGTATATATGATATATATATGGGTGTATATATAATATATATATATGTATATATATATATATATATATATACATACACACACACACATGGAGACAGAGTGAGAAAGATTGCAGTCTTGCATAGTAAGGTATCTCCTGACAACGATATTTATGTAGGGAAGTTCTGGAAGACAGAGGCACTTTCTCCTAGGTGATTATGTTTAATGTGTACAACTCCCAGGGCTTACAGAAGGATATTCCCGGTTTGTAAATGGCGTCAGACTTTCCAACAAATTTATGATAAGACAAAAAAATTTATACTTTGAAACATTTTAAAATGAATGTTCTAAGTAGCTGAGAGAAAGAAAGAACATCTTGCTCAGGTGAGTATAAATGACCACTCTCTTCCTAGGGCCTGTATGCTATAAACTAGAAATAACTCGGATAAAATCTCACTAAGTTCCTGAAATCCAAATATGATCTAGAGTGAGCCAGAAAGTGACAGGAAGCTGTGGACATGGGAAATTGTCACAACAATGAAAATTCTTTTTCTAGCATTTTAGTAGTTTCTCATCTGAAAGATTGAGTGAGGGCCCAGCCAATAGCATACTTAGGGTCTGGGCTAGAGGTTTCTTCAGCAGTCAGAGCAAGAAATGAAACCGCCAAGAGACTTGAGCCTTGTCTTCTCAGAAGGATGAACCCGGAAGCTTTTAGCAAAAGGATCAAACTCTACAACCATGGGTTATAGAGTTTTTTACCACAGGAATCGCCAGAAAAAGCCCATGACTGGGACAACATAATCTCTTTCGGCTTAGTGCAGCCTTCATATTTTATGGATTCATTAATGTATGGCTTTTCATTTGCTTCCTTTTTAAATATTTTTCATTCATTTATTTCACTTTACAGCCTGATTGCTGTTCCATCTCACTCCTCTGCTCCTCTCCTCCGAGTTCCATCCTCATAGGCCCATCTCCCTTCCCCTCCCCTTCTCCTCAGAGAATGGGAGGCTTCCCCCTGAGTACCAACCTACCCTGGCACATCAAAAATCACAGCAGGACTAAGTGCATCCCCTTCCACTGAGGCCAGACAAGGCAGCCCACCTAGGGGAAAGGGATTCAAAGGCAGGCAACAGAGTCAGAGAGGGGCCGTGCTCCAATTGTGGGGACCCACATGAAGAAGAAGCTGCACATCTGCTACATATGTGTAGGAGGCCTAAGTCTTACCCATGCATCCTCTTCAGCTGGTGGTTTACTCTCTGTGAGCCCCCATGGGCCTAGGTCAGTTGACTTAGTGTGTTTCCTTGTGGTGTCCTTGACCTCTGCAACACCCCTTATCCTTCCTCTCACTCTTCCACAGACTCCCCAAACTCTGCCTACTATAGTTTGGCTGTGAGTTTCTGCATTTGGTTCCATCAACTAACTGCTGCATGAAGCCTCTCAGAACACAGTTATGCAAGGCTCCTGCCTGCAAGCATAGGCGAGTATCACTAATAGTGTCAGGGATTGGCTCTCTCCCATGGCGCGGGTCTCAAAGTTGGGCCAGTCATTGGTTTGCCGTTCCCTCAGTCTCTGTTTCATCTTTATCCCTACACTTCTTGCAGATATGACAAATTTTGGGTTGAAGATTTTTATGGTTGGATTGGTGTCCCCCTCCTTCCAGTGGAGGTTCCTCCTGTATACAGGAGGTGGAGACTTCAGGCTCCATATCCTCCTCCTCTGCTAGGCATCTCATTTACTTCTTAAGAAATAGCTGAGCATATGTAAAGAACCAGATACATAATACAAAGAACCTTGCTGAGTACATTTTTTGAACAACAACAACAACAAAAAAGGTTAAAGTTTGAAATATAAAAGACTTGTAAATTGTATCACTTTGTTTTCCTACCGCTGAGTGAGTAACCTGAGAGGGAAAAACCTATAAAATGCTATGGACCTTTTTAAATGATGTGTCTCTGCAGCCACCCTGTCTACACGTCTCCAGATCATCATTGTGCCAGTGGTGTTAATGCTCAGCAGATGTGATTGCCTTATCACAGGACTCTGATTTAATTTATTCTTGTACCACTGCATTGTTTTTCATGCTTCTAGGCTGCATGTCATTACAATATAAAATGGGCCTCTGTAAAGAGTGCACCATGGGGATCCAGGAAGGACTGTCTGATCATTGAGTTTAGAGAAGTTAAGCAAAATAAGTTGTGCCCTAGGTACCAGGAAATGTAAAGGCATCATTGTGAGGTTGCCAATAATGCTAACAATTTACGATGCTAAAATGCAAATCCCTACCATATTCTTATTAATTACAGCAGTGAAGGAGATGAGCTTTCTGGGCCAGGGGAAGTTTTAATAACTTACTTGGGATCACAGAGGAATTGAGATGCTGAAGTTCATGTCTAGACTGACATGGACGTCATCGTCTCACATTCTTTGCTTTTCTTTGCAAAGGGTCATTAACTAAAGAACAGTGATATAAATATTTTTGATTTACCATTATGTTTCAGAATCCCGTCTAAGCTTTTCACTAACAGACATTATTGAGACCCCTTATATTTTTACTCCTAGACCTACTTAACCACAGTTCATCTAATTAGAGCTCAGAAGTATATATTTTAAACAAACAAACAAAAACTCTAAATAGCAACACAAATTATATCTGAGAGCCACTTTTTTGACTGCCTTCAGTGAACATCACTTTCCAGTCCTTCATTAATGAGATTTTTGGACAGATTATCTCTGTTAGCTTCTCAGCTTCTGTCTTTGTCCTTTGAGTACGGGATTTGTTTGTTTGTGTGTTTGTTTTTTGTTTTGAGTAAGATTTTAAGTTTCACTTCCAAGCTCCTACAATGAACTTTTCTGAAATAAATCTTGCAAATCCAATCATGTTTTAAAAAGTATTAACATCTAACACTATCACTTGGCTTTGCTCTTTTTGTTGTTTGTCAAACAACAAACTATTTTGAGACCAATTAGTTAAATTTTCTCTCAGAATCACTTTCAGATTTTTGTACACCTTTGCGAACTATAATCCCTGATGCTACTTCAGAGCTATAGAACTTCCTTTCCAATGAACTTGTCCTTGGAAACTTCTGTTGAACCCCGCTTCTATGTATTAAACTCTTTTTATAGTTTTAAATTATATGCAAAAGCAAAATACACAGTATATGCCTTTTTGTATCTAATTTCACTTATTTAGACCCCCAGGTTCATCCTGCCATCACAAGTAACAAAGATATCTTTTTTTTTTTAAGCAGAGTAGTTATTATTGTATGCATTAACTACAAGTTATTTATTGATACATTTCTAGAAAGACATATGAATTTGTGATACAGATCTGTAATCCAAGCTTTTGTGACTGAGGCAGTGGGACTTCTATTTCTGGGGTTGCCTAGGATGTCCTGTGACTTCAAAGCCAGCCTGCATAGCTTAGTGAGACCCAGTCCTAAAAATAGAAAAATAAAAATAAAAAGAGAGCTGGGGACATTGATCAGTATCAGATACTTGTCTAGACTGTCTAATCGCAAAGCCCTATATTGGAACCTTAGTACCACAGTGGGGAAAAAGTGAAGGACACATCAGCTGTTTACATACGATGGCTCTTATGCAGATGCCTCAGTAAGTGCAGGAGTGTAACCCGAGATAGTAATTTTATCCTTTGACTTGTAGATGTGTGAGACAGATTCCTATATTATCATTGCAACTCTAATCTTAGTTTTTCAGAACAGACCATAATACTTCCATTATGCTTATACTACTTAAATTATAATAGACAGATTATATAGAGTCTAATTGGACTTAAGACCTGCTTGCTCATCATAAATAAAATTATGCCTGGTATTGAAAACCTATCCAATTTCCTGGTGCTAGTAAGTTGTGAATATGAGAAGAGAGTCTGTTACTGCCACTTTATTAAATAATATAATTTATTATTTTAAGTACTTATCTTTATACCTACAGATAACTGTAATTTTAGATAACTGTAGCTTTCACTTCTCTTCAAATATGTTTCTCTTTGTAGTACTTCAAATGAGAATGACTCCAACAGGCTCATGTGTTTGAACACTTGCTCGCCAGTTGAAGGAACAGTTTGGCTAGGATTGGGAAGTGTGATCTTGTTGTAGGAGATGTCAGTGGGGGCAGGTCTTTTGAGGTGTCAAAAGACTCAGGCCATTTCACATTCCATTTTACTTTATTCCCAGTTCCTCCTCCTTCCAGATCTAGATGGTCCCACCATCATGCCTTTGTTTCATCATCATTGGCCCTAACCTGCTGAAACTCTAAACCCAATTGAATGCTTTCTACTAAAAGCTGTTTTGGTCATAGTGTTTCGTCAAGCAAATTAAAAGCAACTAAAGCAAAAGCCATTACAAAAAAATAACAACTGATCAAAGTGAATAGAACAGCTGATTTGGAGGTGGTCAAGCCTAATTAATACATCTGCAACTCAATTTCTGGACCTAAAGCTCAGGCAACATCATGGAAGGGGGGGGGGGTGTAAAGATTGTAAAAGCCTGAGGACCAGGAAATCTGCTGTGAGATTATGCCTCCTAGAAATGATGGAGAAGCCTCATCCATGATAACTCAACAATGTGGCTGCCTAAACAACCGAATAATTACAATACCAGTAGACATGCCACCATAGAATGGGCAGCTCTATGTAGGAGCCAGAGGGGTCAAGGACACCACAAAATCCCATAGAATCAGCTAACCTGATCTCATAGGGCCTCACAGAGACTAAAGTACCAACCAGGAAACCTGCATCAGTCTGACCCAGACCCCCTGCATACAGTTGTGTAGCTTGGTCTCCTCTTAACAGTGGGATCAGCAGCTGTCTCTGCGGTTGCCTGCCTTTGCAACCCTTGCCTCCCACTAGGTTGCTCCTCTAGCCTTAATAGGAGAGGAAGGCCTACTCTGATTGAAACACAGTACGCCATGGCTTTTTGATATTCCTGAGAGGAGTGGATGGAGCAGTGGAGAAGGGAGGTGGGGGAATGTACTTGAGGAGATGGGGGGAGGGGCACATGCAGTCAGGCTGTAAAAATAAAAACAAACAAACAATCAAATATTAAAGATGTCTTTTCAAGCTAATTACTTATTTTTAACTCTGTTTGCCTTTGTAAACATGGTCTTCCTATGCAAACCTAAAGTCTCTCAGCCTCTTATTGCAAGCATGGAACACCAGGCATAGACTTTTTCCCATTTTTAAAACCAGATTTTTAATATTTTTATTTTTATTCCTGAAATGCATGAGCTGCACATATATTTGGGATACAAGATGGTCCATGATGTGGCTTGTAGTTATTTTCTCCTAGGCCGTAAACAACTATTTAATTTTCTTAATCGTTTCCTTTTGCTGTTCAAAGCTTCTTCAGTTGCGATGTGTTCAACTTCTAGTTTTCCATTTGTCATGTATGGTTTCAGTGTCATATTCCAAAACAGCATAGACAGAGCTGAGGTCAAGAAGGAATTTCTTTATTCCCTCTTGAGGGTTTTATGATTTCAGACCTTAGATTTAGCCTGTTAATAATATTTTAGCCTATATATGCTTTGGGGAGTCTCTCTACTTAGTTCTCTGATTTAGGTACAATAATTGATAGCAAACCCTCTTCCTTCCTTCCCTCCATCCATCCCCTCTCTTCCTTCCTTCCTTCCTCCTTTCCTTCCTTCTTTCCTTTCTTTATTTCTCTCATCTTTCTTTTCTTCTGATAGAGCTTGAGATCGCATACAAGTACCACTGAGATTCGGACCCAGTCCACCATCAACCACTCATACTACAAATGTCACTGGCATAGTAACTTCTTCAAATTGGCTCAGTATAAGAGCAAGCCAGGTGGAGGAAGCAATACAGGAAATCAGTTTGGCCTTTTCTGGAAAAAAAAATGTTAGCTAAAAAGAAATGTTACGCATATTTTTACTTCTGGTAATAAAAAATGGTCAGTATTACTCTGAATATCTCTCATATGAATCATCATCTGTTGATAGATATAAATATGGAACACTGAAAAGTAGAACCTGTACCTCCAACTTCAATGACTTCTATTTAAATGATATTTAATAGTTTTATAAACTATTTTATTAAAACTCTGGTTAGCTTCATGCAATATTCCAAAACCCCTCTCAGTAGATGGACAACCACTTTTCCCCTTCTGGAAAATAAAAACAATGCTTGTTAAGTATAGTTTGAATGCACCTGTAGATTACTAAGCATGACTGATATCATGCGTTTGTATCCATGGTCACATAGTCTAAATAATCCAAGTTTAAGTCCATTTCATTAGACTATCAGGGTCCTCTTATGGGCTTCAAAGTTTCTACAGTTCTTCCACTTATTTGTATACTGTTCCATTGACTCTTTGTTGACGGTTCTATAACCCTGTATCTATTATTTCTAAGTTGGTGCCCAACAGTGACTAAGTATATTATTACTATGCTAAAGAGCTTCCTATATTTTTTATTAGAAAATAAATGTAAGACATTGGATAACACAGAAATTTCTAAACAGTCATAGATATCAATTTAGTAATTATTTTATATGGTAAATGTTTAAAAGCAGTTGAATAATTTGACATGAAAAATTTTTATTAATTTATTCACTTTACATCCTGATTGTAGGTTCCCCTTCCTCTTCCCCTCATGTTCCCTCCTTTTTAACCTCCCTTCCCTATCCACCCATCTCTTTTTCCCTTCTGCTCAGAAAAGGGGAGGCCTCCTATGGATATCAACCAGCCTTGGTATGAAGAATTTTTAAATTGCCAACTTCATATGTCCTATTTGATGCCAAAATCTGTAACTTTGGTGAGTTATTATTCTCATAATTATTTAAGATAGAGATTCTTGTTAACTTAATAAGCTATTGTGTTAAGTGTTCAACCCAGGCCTTCATGCATGTGAGGCAAGTCCCCTATCACTTCGAGGTACATTTGAGTCTTGTGGTGGAGATCTTATTCACATAAATATGCTATAACCACTTGAGGTCTTGACACTAGAACACTTTGTCTAGCTGGTGAAAGAAGAGGAAGCCAGTGATTCTGAAACAAGAAAGGGCCTTGAAGAACCATTGCTGGCTTGAAGAAGGCCACATTAGAAAGAAAGCTGGCATTCACAGGACCTGAGAGAGTCCCATGCTTAATAACCATTGAAGAAAGTAGACCTCAGCCTACAGCTTCCAGAACATGGACAGAAATATAAGTATAACTAATATGGAAGTAGATCCATCTGCAATCCTCATGTAAAGTGATGTGAATGAGCTACTGATTGGAATTTGTCTAGAAGCAGATCCTTCACCAAGTGTTGGGCATTGGTTGGGTGTATTGTGATGCTAATTAATAAAAGTCCATGCACCTGGGCAGGGCAAAGGAGATAGGTGTGGATAAGGTTCCTGGACCTAGAGAGACCGAGAGGATTCTGGGAAGAAGAAGGACTAGAGGAGACAGACCTGAGGAAGAGAAGGGAAGAGAGGAAGGCTGCCATGGGTTAGATGGAAGAGAAGCAGGTGGCCAGCATGGATGGAGGATTTGGCCCAGATGAAGAACATTAGGACGTATTTGGGATTATGGATGGGAGGTAGCTTGATAGAAGTTATTAGAAACAGATGGCATGGGATTGGGGCAGGTATGGGCCTTGCCCATAAATATTGTTATGCCCTAGGATAATTTAAAAACAACAACCAAGCTTCAACCCTAGTCTAAAGTTAGAATTAGGCAAATGAACTAAAAAATAAGCAAGTAATCTGGAAGAAGTGTCTTTCCTGAACCTCCAGCTAAGAGCCTAGACTAACCATCACCTGTTTCATCCACATGACACTTTGAATTATACCCCAACAAAATATCCTTGGACTTTCCCAAGAAAGCAACTGGTCATTTTTTATAAACCATTCTATTTCTAGTAAATAGTAGTAATAAAAGCAATCATAGTCACATGAGTTTCCAAAATTGGGTTCCTGGAACTAGATTTTCTGAGATGAAATATGGATAATTGTCATATTCCCTTATTGTTGCTGTAGTAAGCACAAATATAGTAGTTAAAAATAAAATAAATGTACATAACAGTTCCAAGTGCTGAAAACATAGAAATGGTCTCAATGAGCTAAACTAAGGCAGAGCAGTGTTCCTTTCTGAATTTGTGAGAATAAGTGAGAATCCTTTCTAGCCTTTGGTACTTAGGAGGAAACCCATAATTGTCTGCCTGTAGGCACTTCCTTGATCTTTAAAGCCAGCAAAGACTTTATAAAGCTTTCCCATAGTGCATCAATCTTACTCCTACTTCTATAAGCTCTCTCTCTATTTAAGATTATGTGGAGGCTTGCACTGTGGTCAAAGGTAGATTGTTTGCTTAGTTGTATAATACTCTAGGTCCTTCCCATAGCTCTAGAAAAGTAAACAAGCCAGGGGCCATACGATTTTATTGAGTCCATCCAGATAATAGAAATAGCCTTCTGATCTCAAAGTGGACTAATAACAATCCCACCAGCGTTCTTAATTATTCTTCGCCATGCGACATTTCATATTCATGGGCTCTAGAGCCTAGACTGTAACTGTCATGGCAGACCGCTGTTTTGCATACCACATCATATAGAAAAAGAAAAGATACAGCAGTGAAGTAAAGCATTGTTCTGACCTTGGCTTCAGTAGAATACTAAGTATATTTTATTGTCCCTTGTGGGGGAGATGTTTACTTCTGAAGAGTTTTTCTTTTCTTTTCTTTTTTCTACAAGAGAAAATGTTTGAAAGGATGACAGGCCTTGGCAGTTCATGACATATTTTGAAAGCTTTACATGTGCAAAGCTCCACCATGCTGTGAAATGTCCTGTTTACTGAGAGCTGAGATGGGGTAATTCATAATAACAAACATTTCTTAAATATTATAAATTCATAGTGTTTGGATTTACTTTTCTAGACATTACTGGAAATGAAATTTTAGAAGCTTTCATTGATTCCAATGGCCTCTCCTCTTTTCTCAAAACCAGTTTTAAATCACTTCGGTTACACGCTCATAAGAGTGCCTTAAATCCACTTTATTGCAGTGTGAGTGACACACGTGGACAAGATTTAATGTATAGGTGATGATGCATTTGGGGATCAGTACATATATATGACTTACCCCAGCATGCAATGCTTTTAACAAGAGTTTGCCTGTTTCAATGTTTCTTTAAAAGCTACAGAATGACAGGTCAGTCTCCTTTGCTTAATTATTTGTTCAGCTGTGAGAGTTTTTGTTTTTGTTTTTATTTTTTAATCAAATATCTTATAATTACCTATGTTTCCTAGTACTCCCTTTCTGTGGTCCCATAAGCTCGTGGCAGCTCATACTTCCACTGGTATAACTATATTATTATTATTATTATTATTAGTATTAGTATTATTATTATTATCATCTGTTAATACAATTGTTGGGTTCCAGAGGATTCTATTGTTCTCTTTTATCCAGTTTGCATGTCTCTCATAATTAAGTTTGCTCATTTTTGTGATAAAAAAGTTTAGACTACCATCTTTTCTGTGGTGAAGTATGCAAGCAATTTCTTGGCTGTTTGCAATATGAAGATAGAAACAGTGGGATAAGTTGAGTGACCTCCAACACTTCTCTGTGACCTCCTATTTTATTGTCACTCCTTGCCACTGTCCCCAGATACTTATTGATGTCATATGATGCTATAGATTAGTTAAGATTTCCTAACATTTTAAATAACTAGAACATGAAACATGGTATACATTCTTTCTTTTTGCTCTACATTATTTTATTCAGTTTGATTATTTGAAGAATCATCTATGTTTGAATAATTCACATATTTTAAAAACTGCATATTCATGTTTTGCCTACCTATATACATGTGTACTACATGCATGCTTGACTCCTATGGAGTCACCAGAGAGAGTGGGATATTCTGGAACTGTAGTAGTGGGTGTTTGTGAGTTTCCTCATGGATGCTAAGGACCACACCAGGTCCTCTGCAAGAACAACCAGTGCTCTTTACTGCTGAGCCATCTCCCTGGCCCTCTCTTCTTTTAAACAATTAAGTTTCTTCCTTGATAAAGTAATCCATGTGTATAATGTGCTCTGATTACTCTTTCCCCCATCTTCTCTTGTCTCTTTTCAATCCCTATCACCCCATATCTATCACTGACAGATTCATGGCCCTTGGTTTGATTTTGTGAGTCATTTAGTTTAAGCAGAACCATCTGTGTGACCATTCGACTGAAGTTATACATTAAATCTTGATGGAGTTATCAATAGTATGCCAGTAGTACATCAAGAGGCAATAGCTCTTTTTTTTTTCTGCATTCATGATTTCAATTGCCACATCTTGTCAGAAGATAGCAATTTATGGCCCTTCTTCCCAGTCTTCTGATCTTACATTCTTTCTGGTCCCTCTTCTGCCATGTTCCCTGAGCCTTAAAGGAAATAACTTACACATCTTGCTTATAACCAAGCGCTCACCCATCCCATCACTTATTCTCAACAGTATTTCTTTTTAACATTTAAGGATATCTTGCTGAATGAGTAACCTCCACCCCCTTGCTTTATTCTGTTGATTACCAACAAATTTGGGAACTGAAAAAGCAAAATAACTTTATCTGAGATTACCTAGGATATTTACAACTCAAGACAATAATACATATGTGTGTATTTCTAAAAAGAAAAAGAAAGAAAGAAACCCTGAAATTGCACAGGGTTTCTAAACAAAAAGGAGATGCAGGACAAAGAGATTTCTACAAGTTACAGCAGGCTTTCTCCAGTGTGGGAAAGCTTCCCAAAACTAAGCTGTACTTCATTGGGCTGCCATGACGAATGGCTAGGGTTCTATCTAAGGGCAAAGTTTGTTGGTCATTGGAGACAGTTTCTCTGCTGTAACTACCAATAAAAGATATTAATGGTTTTATGTGATAAAGGTTAGCACTTCTTGTTACTTTGTCATATGTAGTTCAGAAGTGCAGTTAACTGGACAGTCTCCCCTCCACGCACAGACCCTCTGCTCATCTAATGGCCTCCAAACCTGCTCTTAAATTGTGCTTCTTAACGTTACTTTTAAAAAATGTATTTTTTATTAATTCTATGAGGATTTCATCTGTAGTATTTAGATCATTTTCACACACACACACACACACACACCCATTGCCATCTTCTCCAAGATACCCCACTTCCCTTCCCACCCAACATCTGTTCCCCTTTTTTCTTTTAACTTCTCCAGTTCAAGTTGTACTGCCCATATGATTATGGACATGCAGCCTTTTTCTGGAGTGTGATGTACCTACGTGGCTCCATACTCTTAGAGAAAACTGACTTCCCCTAGCAACTGCCAATGTGTCATTGACTTCTCAGTTAGGTGGGTCTACCCCTGCCCCTGCTGGGGGTTTGGAATAGCTTGAGCTTATGCATGCTGTCATGACTGCTAAGAGTTTCCATGGGCAACTTTCCTTCTGTGTCTAGAAAACAGTTAATTTCTATCATATTTCTTTTTTTTTTTTTTTCTGGATTTCACAATTTGTTTTTCTGTTTTGCAGATATCTAGGTAATTTCTGATTTTAAGACAATGGTAATAAATTACGATGTAAATGACTTGGTATGGCATATGGATATGCACTTTTGTTCTTTTTGAGTACAGTTAGGAAGGGAAATGCTAAACTTTGGCTTACTACATTTCATTTCCTTTCTCAGCTAGCATGTTACCAACTTACAACCCGGCCAAGAGCAAGTGAAACTTTGATAGTTCTTCATTTATTCTGAACAATCATCCAAAACGTAGATTCTACATATTTTCTTGTACCTTGGAAGAGGTCACATTGCCTCTGTTTTGTTTACGACTATCTCAAAGTATCATGTGTCTCTTAGTCACTCTTGCTTGTATTGACTCTTTAGGTTTGCCACAATCGTCTTTGTTTAGCAAAATTTGTCTTTCTGTATTTCAGGAAATATATATGCTTTGAATAAGAAATTTTTGTCAAATGTAATGAGAATTCTTTCCTTTCATTGTATGGCTCATGCTAATTCAATTATGGGGATTTTTATTCAGAGATGTTATTATTGCAGGCATATTTATCATTAAAAATGTTTGCACTTAAGATTTTTTTTCCTGCTATACAGTCATAGAGATGGTCTACCAAATACATTTCCCAAAAGATAAACTTACATTTTCACATCAGGCTTTCAAGCATATAAAGTTTATTTGGTAGATATCTTCCCCTTTATTTTTGTATGAATAGCAAATTATACCATTTATTGTCCAATCCATCCTTTTCACAGTGATTTATGGTGCACACTGCCATTTCTGTAATGACAAATTACTGCTTGCCTCAAAACTATTTTTGATATTGCCTTCATCTTTGACTTGCTATTTCTATTAACAGAGGCATTAGGAGTTAGGAGGCATTTCCTCTTTGTTATTAGAGACCCTGATCCTATCCCACTGTCCTTTCATTTGGACCACTTTTGTTTAGAAATCACTTATAAATTCCTTGGCATTTTGATGGGAGGATCTTTTCTCTCTGGCTGCCTGAAATTTTTTCCCCTTTATGTTTGGTTTCAGAAGTTTTACTGGGAAACATCTTGAGTTTATTATGTATTTTTTTCTACCCCCTGTGTTGCCTTGACATGCATTTTGTCAATATTAAAATCTTCTTGATTTCTGACCTTCTTTTTCTTTTTCAAAGACGGGTTGCATTGGCATATCTCTTGCTTATTTCTCATTTATCTTTTGATTATTTTTGCATTTTTCAAAAGTCTGTGCTGTGTCTACAGGTTTTAGTTTTTACTCGTCTATTGTTTATCTTGCGTATGTGCGCAACACATATGTGTGGTATGCATGTCTGCATGTGAGGAGGTCCTTGTGTGCTTCAGGATATGCATATGGAGAACAGAAGTTGATATGAAGCCTTTTGTTGGATTGTTCCACCATATTCACTAAGTCAGGGTCACTCACTTTTCTTAGTCATGTGTGTCACACTCCCAACCTTTCTTCCCCATCTAGATCAAATGCCACATCTGTCATGAACCCTGACACCTTTAGCCTCAGGTGGACACACACTAATTTGGCTAGTCTAGACCAGATGCATAGATAAGAAATCTCCTGTCTCTGCCTCTGGAGCACTGAAACTGGCTGGTTTCTCCTGCTTAGACCAACCTAGCCTATTCTGGCACTTCCTGTACCAGCCCACAGAAAGAAATACACAGCCTTATTGTGTATTTGTCCTCTCCTGAACACAAGTGTGTCCACTGAAAGAAGAATATTTGAACAGATTAAAAAAGAACAAGAAAAATGGGGAGGAGAGAGATAGAGAGAGAGAGAGAGAGAGAGAGAGAGAGAGAGAGAGAGAGAGAGAGACAGAGACAGAGACAGAGACAGAGACAGAGACTGAATTAACCAGCTACTCAGAAGTGCAAGGCCCAGTGCAAAAACAGAAAACAACATGAAAGTTCTATCTTGATATGGACTTTTAAAATGCTCTTAAAATCAAGCATTGAGCCTACTATGGGGGCTCACACATGTACTCCAAACACTCAGGAGGCCAACATAGGAGGATTGCTGTAAGCACAGGCTAGTTCTAACTACATAACCAATTCCTGGACAGCCTGAGCTACTGTGTGAGAAAAATAAATAAATGCAATTTTCTACATTGACACTGAAGGTATTTTAAGTAATTTATAATTTGGAAATTTAAGGTAACATGGAGTTTATTTCAGGTTTTTACTTTTATTTCCAAAGCACGTTTCACCAACTTTTCTACAACACAGGGCATTTATCACATATTAAGCATTTTAAAGTATTGTCCTAATATTTTAAAGTATGTATTTCTTTTGGATCTCTTTTATTTTTATTGTTTTCTCTTGAAATTTAGTTAGCTATTGTCTATTATGACTTTTTTATTCTTGTTTTTAAATTAATTCATTCATATTGCATCTCAATTGTTATCCCATCCCTTGTATCCTCCCATTCCTCCCTTCCTCCCACTTACTCCCTACTTCCCTCCCCTATGACTGTGACTGGGGTGACCTCCTCCTCTTGTATATGCTCATATGGTATCAAGTCTCTTCTTGGTAGCCTGCTGTTCTTCCTCTGAGTGCCACCAGGCCTCCCTATCAAGGGGATATGGTCAAATATGGTACACCCAAGGAATATTGAATGGCTGAGAAACACTTAAATGCTCAACGTCTTTAGTCATCAGAGAAATGCAAATCAAAACAACTCTGAGATTCCATCTTACACCTATCAGAATGGCTAAGATAAAAAATTCAAGTGACACCACATGCTGGAGAGGATGTGGAGAAAGAACACTCCTTCATTGCTGGTGGGAATGCAAACTAAGTATAACCACTTTGGAAATCTATCTGGTGCTATCGCAGAAAACTCAGAATAAGGCTTCCTCAAGACCCAGCTATTCCACTCCTTGGAATATACCCAGAAGATGCACCAGCACACAAGGACATATGCTCAACCATGTCTATTGTGACTTTTAAAAAATTGATTACAGACCCCATTTCAAGAAACTAGGAAGCTACTCTAAGGCTTTGGTTCATGCTGTCTTCCTGCAGTGTGATTTACTGTCTCCTGGGACACAGCTTAAGCCAACAGGGATTGAGCTGGCTCAGGTTAGTGCTTTGATAACAGCTGTCCATCATGGAGGGACAATGATGAAGTGTGAGCCCCAAGAGTGACCACTGCCACAGCATAGTATTTGAAAGGGGTGTGTCCACCTGAGGCTGAAGGTGTCAGGGTTCGTGACAGATGTGGCATTTTATCTAGATGTGGAAGAACATTTGGGAGTGTGACACAAATGACTCAGAACAGAAATCACAGCCTGGTGAGCGACTGTGAGTCAGAGAAGTGGCTTTAAACATGGTTGAGGTGGATTTACCACATTCAAGCACACAGAAACACGCTTGGCATCAGCCTCCTCTTTTTCTGTAGACAAGCTGAGATCGTCCCTAGAAGTAGACTTTGGTATAATAAAAAGACAAATAAAAGATAATGCTTTTCTGATTAATCTTTCTCCATGCAGGATACTTTACAATATAGCTACTTTAATTTAACGGTTCCTGCTACTATTCCCTGAGATAGTAACTCATGTGATGGAATCTTTCTATTATGCTGCACATATGTTAAATAAATGAAAATGTTAGCTATTTGAATTGCATACACTTCATTTCAAAAACTTATTTGTGTGTGTGTGTGTGTGTGTGTGTGTGTGTGTGTGTGTGTGTGTGCAAGTGTATACTATGCAGTCAGGTGTGTAAACATGAGTATGGACACATGGAAGATAGGTCCACATCAGTTTCTTTCTCTATCTATCTATCTATCTATCTTACTTTTGAGACATGGTATCTTAACTAACCTATAGCTAGCTGCATGCTAGACTAGGTGACCAGTGAGTTTCTTAAATCTACCTGCCTCTCTCTGGCGGTGCTCCACCCAGTGCTGGGATCACAGGCATGTACCACTCACTATGCCTGGCTTTTAACTGGGCACTGGGGACCCAAATGCAGGCCCTCATGCCCATGCTAAATCATATGCCCCATACTGATACTTTTTTTTTTTTACCAAAAACACCATATGACTTTTTGCTCACTGTTGAGAATTTTAACTGTCAAGTGGGAATTTAATAACTATGTGTCTAATTTTATTAAATGCCACAAACAATGAGCACATTGTTATGCACCAAATATTTTAGTGATAAGCTAACGGTGCTTTCACTGTTGGGTGAGAGTGAGGTGTAAGAAGATGAATGACAAACACTGGTGACTGTCACAAAATAAAGGTGCAATAGTCTTGATAATTTTACCACAGGTTAATTTTGTACAAGGAACTTATTTATATAAGATTATGGAAGTTTGGTACAGTGAAACAAGAATGTTTTTTGCATTGTCCTTATTGAAGAATTGAAGGACATTCAAGTAACATTATAGTACTTTTTTACCAAATATATTGAACACACACACACACACACACAGGACACTGGTTTCATGTCTATATTTCTTCTGAATGCCTTAGATTCCAAATACAGCACATTATTTGCCACAGTTGGTGGTACTTTGTAAGAAACGCCCAGACAGGTGTAGCTCTTTCACCTCACCAAAGAAGCTTGCTTTTGCACCAGATGGAGACTGTTACAGAAATCCAAAACTGGCCAAACTACAGAGACAGCACAGTTGCACGACACCAAACTCCAATGGAAACATCCAAATACAACCCTACTACACAAAACTCAGGAAACATTGCAAAACAGAGGGTGGAAAGACTGTGAGAGCCACAGGACCAGAGTGTATGCTAGCTCAGTTTTTATCAGTTTTCCTTTTCAGTGTTCTGTTACATTTGTAACCAACTACGGAGATAATTTTGTCTAAGTGACATTTGACCTTGTCACGTTGGGGCCTTTACTGTTAGCAGAAAGCATAGCCATGGATAGGAGTTATGCACTACTGGGCATACCAACATGAAGATGGCATGAGTCCATGACTACGGAATAGCCCACAAGAAGCTGGGGAGGCAGAGATAGGTGGATTTCAGTAAGTTCCAGGATAGCCAGAATGGAGGTACATGTTAAAAGCCTCTTTCAGAAAGATTAAAACGAAATACATTTTTAAAAACTTAGATTGGCCTTGATATGCCTTGGTGCACAGCAAAGGCATTTATTAAGACTACACAAAGTTTTGCAGCACGCAGACAAAGTAGCTTTCGGAAGCAGGAAAACATGTGGCTCCTTCAAGTGAAAGCAGGCCTTGAATGCTTCTTTTGCAGCGAATCACATAGCAGTGCATGCATGTAGTGTTTACCAGGCTGTGCAAATCGACTGGACCCTGAAGAAGAGACTTTGAGTTTGTTAATGACATGTTGAGCCAGGTCCAGGGGATGCATGGTGGCCTGAATTATATCAGTTGCTGCTAATTGAGTTAATTAAAACTTCAAAATCCAAACATAAACCAGTCTTGTAGCATTAAAATAAAACCAACGACTGAGCGTTCTAGAACTTTTTAGACAAAGACCTACTTAACAGCTTTTGGTACTAGAGTGTCTTTAATTGAGTAGATATATTTCAATTTATCTCCCTATAGTTTCCAATTTCCTTTCGCTTGCTTTCTACAATACTCTCTCTGGGAAGTGAAAGGTGACTTTCTATTTTATGTATTCAGCTTGGAGCCTTAGGCTGATAATTTTGAAACCTCAGTGGAAGATTTAAAGTAACACTTCTCAACATGAAAGCTCAGCTGTAAGGAGAAGACTACAGAGAAGGCCTCTGGGCCCAGAAATGAAAGCCAAAAGCCACACACTCTCCCAGCCTCGGCTGGTGTGGAACCCTTGCTGTAAGCACATGCTTTTGTGCCGTATGCCCTCTGCCCACTAAGCAGATTGACGAATATGCTTGTCCTTGCCGTGATACTCGGGGATTTTAGAGACCCGAGTAATAGCTCCTCCCCATAAGAAATAGCTTTCTCTCGTGCTAACTTTAGAACTTGAAGAATGAGCAGTAAATCTGCACCTGCCTTGTCACATTATAATAGGAGGCTTTGAATTCTATCATCTTCATATCACTCCCTCAAAACTGGGAGAAAAATAGAATCAAAAAATAGAAAAGTACATCCCAGGATATGGGCATCCCTCCTAAGGTCTGGATGACTTTCACCCTTGCTGCATTCAGGTAGTAAACGGCAACCTTAACCTTAGGATGGGCACTTGGCACCGCCCCTGCCCTGGACCATGCCTGTGGGTTTCTTCAGGCCTTCTAGTTGAGGTGAAATCATCACTCTATGCTTTCTACACTGTCTTTGAGATACAAACAGAAAGTTGTTGGTAAAACACTGTACCTAATCCCGGCCGTTTGTACTATTCCTCAATGTCACTGCCCTTACAGTCGAAGGGGGAATGTAACTCTTCTCTTACACGAGAGTCTCCAAGTTGTCAAAGACACAGCCTGTGTGTTCTTCTGCATTTGACTCACCGTGACTCATTTCATACTGGATATTGTTTCTTTTTCTTTTCTTTTTTCTTTTTGGTACTGTTTTTTTTTTCTTCTTCTTCTTTGATACCTATGTTGTTTTTTAAGCCAAATTGAGCCAATGGTTATAATGAGTCTCTCTCTCTCTCTCTCTCTCTCTCTCTCTCTCTCTCTCTCTCTCTCTTGAGTGACAGGTTCTCTAAAGCTGGCTTGAACTCCTTGTGCAGACATGGGCACATCCTCACAACACTTCTTGGCATGAAGCAAAACCAACAAGCTTACGCCAGTGTGAAGACCATGCTAAAAATAAATGCACTCTCTATGACTTTAAAAAGACTCTGTTCTCCCAAGCACATTTTATGCCTCACTGCCTTTTGCATCCCTTTATAACAACACAGGTTTGATGGGACTATATTTGCACAGTGTGAACAACGTGAGTCTCACTCTGCCACTCTGTCCAGCAGTACATAACTTCATTCATACATACAACTTGCTGCCCTGATTCTGTTTCCCACAAGGGCCTGGGGTTTGTGCATTAGTGTACTCTGCCGCACAGTGTTACAGAACCTGACTGCAAGTGGGACACATGAGGTTCTCACTGATTCAAAGGAGAAGGTTTAAGGCCTTCCCACACTCCATCTCTTTTCTACAGCCTTGCACGATTCTTTTTGGACAGCATTATTTCTTGTCTATATTGGAGTTTGTTTTTTCTTTTTCACATTGCCCTGGGGCAGACATCCAGTTGTCAAAAGCCTTGATCCCCTACTCCTTCCAAGTGGCCGTGGCCTGTCGTTCATTGCAGGTCTGCTGGTTTCACCACAGTTCTCAGTTCTGTGATTTGGTATTCTGAAATAAAGCAAGAAGAGATATTTTATATCTTGTCCTCGTCAGGAACACTGCTATCTTACAAAGGATTCTCTGTTGGCTTCCCCCTGTGAGCAGAATGACCGTGCTGATGACGACATCAAACGACTTTTAAAAACGTATGTTGGATACAGAAAAACGTCAGTCCCGTCCTTGAGCCTGAGCTTCTTTGCAGAAACACTTTGACACATGGGTGGGAGATCTGCTTCACTGAAACCGTTACTCTTGCTCTGAGCAGCCGGGCAACACTGGCAACCTTCATTTTCCTTAGCAGGTCTTTTGGTGCCATACTTATTGTTTATTAGATAAGCGTTGATACAATAAACATCAAAAATCCAATTCAGCTGCCCTGCTTTGCTAAAACCTACCTGCCTGATACTTCCATCAGATTTGAAAATCATGCTGATTAATGAATTTCTTGGTTGTGTTCCTATACAGCTTTCATGAAGCTGAAATCACACTGGAACACAAATTCTGGAGTAACCTGAATCTACATACTGGGGCCATTAGTCGCTCAGAAAAATTTATATCCAGAAAAAAAATTTCTCATCCTCTTTGAGGTGAAAGCCATATTTCTCTCATTGACAACAGAAACCTTAGTGACATCTGCACAGATGCTTATATTGCTGAAAAATAAAACATGAGCTGGTAATACATTGAGGTTGATGGTCCTGTGGCTTAAACTGCCTATTACAAAGTTTTTCCTCAAAGGCACCTTTAGTTCCCATGCCCTGGAGCACAGGGACCTCGCCTTTCTGCACCAAGGTCACATCATATATGCTTGTCTTGATTTTCTTATTCATTCAGGGTCTTTCTGATGATGGAAACCAGTAGATTTTACTCATTTTGTTACTAGCAGAGCAGGTGCACTACGGAGCCTGGATGGTTTGATTTGGAAAATCCCAGGTTCTACGAAGACTGGGCTAAGTGATATGGAAACCCCAGGCTCACAGTGTGTTAAGGCAGAGATAAGCAAAGACAGACCTAGAATGGGGGGGGGGCAGAGATACACAGAGACAGACCTAGAACAGGGGGACAGAGATATACAGAGCCAGACCTAGAACAGGGGGGCAGAGACATACAGAGACAGACCTAGAATGAGGGGCAGAGACATACAGAGACAGACCTAGAACGGGGGGACAGAGATACGCAGAGACAGACCTAGAACAGGGGACAGAGATATGAAGAGACAGACCTGACCTAGAGCAGGGGGACAGAGACATACAGAGACAGACCTAGGACGGGGGGCAGAGATATGCAG
>OU015745.1:81908304-81921875 GCA_907169655.1 Acomys percivali
ACATACAGAGACAGACCTAGGACGGGGGGCAGAGATATGCAGAGACAGACCTAGAACAGGGGGGCAGAGACACGCAGGGACAGACCAGAATGGGAGGGTCAGAGATATGCAGAGACAGACCTAGAACGGAGGGCAGAGATATGCAGAGACAGACCTAGAACAGAAGGACAGAGATATGCAGAGACAGGCCTAGAACAGGGGGACAGAGATATACAGAGACAGACCTAGAACAGGGGGCAGAGACATACAGAGACAGACCTAGAATGGGGGTCAGAGATATGCAGAGACAAACCTAGAACGGGGGGCAGAGATATGCAGAGACAAACCTAGAACAGGGGGCAGAGATATGCAGAGACAGACCTAGAACAGGGTGGGCAGAGATATGCAGGGACAGACCTAGAACAGGGGGGCAGAGATACGCAGAGACAGACCTAGAATGGGAGGGGCAGAGATACGCAGAGACAGACCTAGGATGGAGGGCAGAGATATGCAGAGACATACCTAGAACAGGGGGGTCAGAGACACGCAGGGACAGACCAGAATGGGAGGGGCAGAGATATGCAGAGACAGACCTAGAACAGAAGGACAGAGATATGCAGAGATAGACCTAGAACAGAAGGACAGAGATATGCAGAGACAGACCTAGAACAGGGGGGCATTTTCTTCTCAAGAACATTTGCATGTTCCTTCTTCTTTATTTCAGGCTGTTTACACAAGAACAATGTTTTATTTGCCCATAAAAATGCTAATCACAGCCTCATGGACTTTGTGATGGATGTGAGGAAACAGGACACAACAGGGAGCACTGGCATAACACTTTTTTCCTTGGGGATCTTCAACCTGCATTTGTTTTCCCCAGAATAAGAGATGTTTCTATAGTCTTTAATTTCAAACATTTGAAGAAATATATTTTGTATTTTTTCCAGTCAACAAAAATATAGGCTTATATAGTGGCCTTTTAAAGTGAGGTCTTTAACCTACGCTGGGGAATCTGATACCATTTCCTATTAAACCCCTCAGTAGCACTGAGATTCACACACTATCAATGCTCCATGCATTTCTCATATCCACTTTAATTTAACAATCTGCCTTTAGCCTAGAGGCTTTTTTATTTTCCTTTTTAGCTGTCTTCTTGCTTGTATCCTATTTCTACATTCTAGAAGAAAATTTCGGGTTGTGGAGGAGAGATCCTAATAATAACTGTAAACCTTTCGAATTCAGAACAAGTCGGTTATCTTGAGATTAAATGGAATATGGCAACAACTGAAAGCAGCGTCACAGAAAGCGAGTCCTACATATGTTTCCAGGGAGACAGAGGACAGCAACGTGGAGCTAACAGGACACTTAGCAACTTGAACACTAGCTCTGCACTGCCCTCTACCGGTGACCTTAGAAAAAGTATATAACCTCTGAGCCTCAATTACCTTAGCCAAAGATTCATATGCATTCACCTGGGGTTGTTTCGAAAATAAAATAAATATGTTTTGTGAGTCTATAGGGTGACACAATTTTTTTTACAAATAACAAACCAGTCCATTGTAAATATGCATTAAATATACCATCACCACCACCACCACCACCACCATCATCATCATCCTATGATTACAAAGAACCATGAAAAGCAGGTAAGCCCCATGTCTGCCTTGAGTTCAAGCAGCAGGTTAACTGCAGCACAGAGGTTACAATTCAGTAGAACATGATTACCATCTGATCTGTTCATTCCCCCTGCTGCCCGAATCAGACAGTTTCTCTATATCAGCACTGCCCCTGGATAGGATGCTCACCTGAACTGGACTTCCCTGCATTTTCTTAGAATCAAATGGCCTCCATCTGCATCGGTTCCTGCCTACGGGTTCCTGCCGGGACTAACCTGGAGGATGCGCTAAAAGCTGTAATCGTAATCGGAAGTAGACCATTTCCTTCCCAAGTTGTTTCGGTCACTTTATCTAAAAAAAGAAACCTAAACTAAGACCACAGGCATTGGTCTTGAGTACACATCGTGTACTCAATGTTTACCACTCCTGACGCCAGCATGCAAGTCTCCTTCTAATCTATGGATGAATTTGGCCACCGAGTTACCCTTGCACCATCTCTAGCCTCTGCCACATGTTTCTGAATTTACTCTTTTGAAGGATGTTGAGAGCATCACGGGTACCTGCTACCTTAACCTGAGAGAAGTATCAATGTAGAGTGCAGTGATAGCGAAACATTTGTTATTGTTTTAGAGTTTCTTTTCCACCCCCACCCCCACCCAAACAAGCATTCTAAACATCGTTAAGGATCTAGCTATTTATACGGTGCATCTTTCCCATTACTAAGTAGCGACAACAGAAACAGCTACCACAACCAGAACAAAAAAAATATCCTCCTATTATCTATGGCAGAGTGAAAAAACACTAAAAATTAGACAGGGAAGGTAGGCTAAGGCTGAAGCAAGAATTTCTAGATGTCTAGGAATTGGTAATGATAATGTCAGGTAATGGATCTCCTATCTATGTTCTAAATTTTCCATAACAAATAATAGATGCATTCATTTTTGTAATGAAATATATGTACTCTCAAAAAGTACATTGATGCTATCATGATGTATGAATATTTAATATGAAGAATGCCTGTGCCTGTTTGTCAACATGGGAAAGCTTTTAGCAGCTTGAAATCACATTAAGTTGGGAAACCTTCTTAATTTTTTATAGATTTGAGAAATGATCAACAAAGCCCTGTTTATAATTAAAAACTCAAAGGCTGATAGCCAATATTCCATCTACATCTTTCAGATCAGAAATCCCCTTGATCTGTGGTCTACCCTTGTTACAGTACGCAGAGGTAAATGTGATTTTTCATTTTCAGACCCACGAGAGTTACTAAATGTTGGCTATTTGGAGACCCTGCTTCTCAAAAATATCACAGAATTTAAACAACTGATGGGTCAGTTTATCTCAGGAATCTGGACTTAGGATTTTAGTAATATCTCATCTTTGTCTTAAGACGTTTCCTTTGCAAAAGTAGTGTAAACAATTCTGAAATGCACATTTAAGAGATTTACTTTCTTTATTAAAGACATTGAGAATTTTGACAGGAGTTGCTTCCACAGTCTACCTTTCACAGTCACACTGATCCATCCTTCACTGTGTCCTTCCTGTCGAATGTCGGCATCAATCCTGTTGTCAGGTGTTGGATGACTTCCTGGTTCTCACAGGCTATAGTAAATCGCCAAATGAAAGGATGAGCAGGAGACTCAGGCTTTGAAAGGAGAACTGTGAGTGCTTCCCAGTCTGGAGAGGAGGCACCAACTGCCTTGGGAGATGTCTTTAGGGGGAAGACTCGGACTTGAGTACCGTGTGCAGCCAAATGGTATACATAGCTTATCAGTGAATCACCATCACAGAAAGACACTTCCCAGACATGCTCATAGTCACATAACAATCACTTTTTTAAAGTATTTTAAATTTGTGAATTTCATATATGAGTAATGTATTTACATAATTTTCTCCTGCCTTTCCAACCTCAAATTCCTCTCATGCCTGCCCCCAACATATATTCATGGATTCTTATTCTTTTTTTATTTAAACATTTTTATTTTTTACATTTATATTATTATACATATATACAATAAACTAACCTATAGCAAAAAGAACCATGACACGTTCATGGTTATATAAATGTTATATTCTTAGTGTTTTGGCTATTTGTATTTGACAGCCTTGAAGAAAACATCTTTCCTATCTTGGTGCATCTAAAATTCTGAATGTAAATCAATATCTATCATAGCTCACCATTATCAACTTATAACATCTATCTAGAACTAAAAACATATTAACCCCTAAACAACTAAGCTTAATTGCAAAACTAAACTATCCGGTGTTCAACCCCTTTAGAGACTTGAGAAGGACTTGGGGTTTGTATCTTTAATATTATTGTCAAGTATATAGATGTACAAATTTATAAATGCAAAGTGCTAAGATCAATATTTTTGCTAAAAATTTTTATTAAAAAAGAAAGAATTGAAAAGGAATTAAAGGATACCAACTTATATTAAAATATTTTAGAAACCCTTAGATTAACAACCATTTTATTTTCTCTACACAAAGTGGTACAAGTCTTGTGTCAGGTTAATTTAGTCTTGCCAGAATTTAATTGTTTTACAAACTATTCGTCTACAAATTTCATAAAAGAAATAAAATGTAATATTCTTGACAAAAACCAGAATCAAAGAATCCCATAGTCGACTCAGCTTTAGACTCTTCCTACTTCTGGGCATCATTAGTCCAGCCTTCCAGGCCTATATAACGACACAGAGAAAACAGAAGCCTAAGAGAGTTCAAACAGAGGAAAGCTTTATTGGTGCAAATAGTTCTGGAGTTTTCAATGACTGGTTGGTTACTCCATATAGCACACCACAGAGAGAGTACAGGCAGAGCAAGCTGTTCACATCATAGGGCCCAGACTACATATGAAATAGGAAAACAAGGGGCAAGGTCTAAATGTCTCCTTGAAGGCTGTGCTCCCAGTGACTTCAGGTTGTGGCCACTGACCCTCAGCTCCTAAATGGTTCATCGCTTTTCAACAGTTCAGTGGAGTGGAGACCAAATCTTCAAATACAATCCTTTGGGAAATTTAATATGTACCTACACACCTGGGTTTTCACAGGGGCTCTCTGGAGCTATTGGGAATCTAGACTAGATTGTTATTTTTCAAAGTATAATAATCTCCATTACTTTATAATTTTCTGATTCAAAAAAAAAGTTACTCGATTCAAAATAATCTATTGGTTTTCATGGCTCAAACAACAGAACCTCATACAAGTACAATTTATCTTACTATGCTGAATAGCCTTCAAATACAAGTTCTCTAACACACAAAATGACCTAAATTAGAAATCGTGAGGTCTTATCATTAAAATTATGTATAGAGACAGAAAACTTGCTTTACTGAAAGCCGTTGGAGGGCTTTCTATATTAGACAGCAAGCATCTCTCCTTTACAATGATTGTAATTTACGATTGTAAAAATTTCAGAAAAATTCATGACTATCACCATTACATATTAAAATCTAGAATTTCCTCTAACGTATATCTAGTTAGTAACTATGCAGTTTCCTTACTAAGGAAAAAATGTATCCAGTATTAAAGTCCATTTATGTGAGCAAAGGACCAGTATAGTCAAGTTTGTTCTAATTAGGAGGACATATTTTTTTTTTCAAAGAAAACACCTCTCATTTGGTGGGAAGCAGGAAGCTGGTTATACTTGGAGAATCTTCATACCTGAATAAATGTTTAAGAGTCTGTTTGTTTATTTGTTTGTTTGTTTGTTTGCTTCCCTTTGGACCCTGCTCCCCTAATCAGTCTGCTGGCTAGCCTCAATGGGAGAGGATGCACCTATTTCTACAGCAACTTAATGTGCCAAGGCAGGTTGGTACCCATGGGGGACCTCCTTCTTCTCTGAGGAGAAGAAGATGGGAGGATGAGGGGAGGGATGATTGAGGGGTGGGGTGGGAGGAGAGGATGGGAGTTGCAATCAGGATGTAAAGTGAATAAATAAATACATTTTTAAAAACTTTTAAAAGAGTCCAGTTCATCTCAACTTATCTCAAAGAAGCTATTTGATCCATAAACTTTTGTTTAAATTGTACATATTACATCAGAATCCTCATATTTAATTACAAAATACTTACACTGACTCTAACATTCTGGAGAACAGTCAATGGACAAAAGTCACGTGAAATTATGAACTTTGACAATCAGCCAGGCCCTTGGGTTCAAAGTGTCATGGATAGCAAAAGTGAGTAAAATAAATTTATATTCAATTTCAGCAATGCAGTATTTGGAAGGAAAAAATATGTTTCTTGGGAACTTTCCAAAGTATAGAATTTCAGAATATGGAATTAAACCTTAAAAATTGAAGCAACTTGAAACAGTAGATTCTGCAACCGTTGAAAGGTCAGTGTGGGCTCCGTAACGTCTACCATAATATTACAGGTGTCACAGAGAGTTGCAGAATACTGACAGGCAGCCTACGCATGCACACAGGGCCATTTGTTAATTACAGAATGTTAAGTTATTCATTCTGTGATTCCAAATATATATTTACAAGAAAGGACAATGATTTGGCTGGCATTTTAAACCAGCTCTGAAATGTTTTAAATAAAACCAGACATCTTTATGGTGGTGTTAAACAAATGATCTTAGATAAAGGATAATGTACTTGCATAGTTTTCAGATTTCTTAGGTAAGAAACGATGCCTGGAGCAAATGCCATTGATTCAGACTCACAAGATGAGTTCAGGACCAGCGAGAATCTGAAAGACTCGTCTGATGTTCTTTCTAATACCCATCTATAGCACAGGACCGTCATGAGCTGATGGCAAATTTCAGCCTGTAGTGGCATAGGGTTCTGTGCACTTAAGAGCAGTGGCTCAATAATTTACAATTATCTAATTCATTTTCTTTGCAGTTAAATTAGATGCACTGTTATGAAACTTTTATTCAGTGTCTACAATTTTATAATTAAAACCTAATGTACTAAATTATATTATTCTATATGCTGGATTTTTCTCCCCTGCCCCATGTATTGGCTCAATTGTTTTTTGTTTCTTTGTTTTGTTTGCATTTGTTTTGCCTTTTGCAATTCTGGCAGTTGAACCCAGAGCCCTGCTGTTAGACACATGCTCTGTCACTGAGCTCCATCCCCATCCTTACATTTTGTCTCTTATCAATGAGTCCCTGAACTATTAAGAACTACTTCATCCTACACATTTGCTCCACTTTGATTTCAACAACCTAGAAGATCTTCTTAGGAGGGCCCATTCTGCATATTTTTTTTATCATTCTTCTCAAAAAAGACTAGCCATAACTTATCACAACTCCAGCGAGGTCAGAAGGATCAAGTCCTACTCTGCCTACTCAATATCTCAGCATTGAAAAACAAATCTTATCTTTAAAAATAGATATAACAAACAGGGCACACCATATCCCTTTACCATGTTACTGTTTTCCCTCCTTTATCTCAGACATGGTATATGTTTCTCAGACTCCTTTGTAATTATGGGGACCTTGGGGACTGAGTTCTGGCTAAAGCGATACATGCAGATTTTATATAGCAATTTTCTGTGAACTGAACATTCCTTCTTTGAGGGATATAGGGGCCTCAGAAAAGCCAGGAAACTGAAACAACTTACAGAGTTAGGAAGCTTGTAAAACTACAGGACTCAAGGAGCTTGGGAATTTATCAAATGTATGGATCCCTTTCACAAATTACATAAACTATCTGGAGTGAAGAAAGGCACTCTCTAAAGCAGCTTTCTGCAAATTGGCCAAGGAATCCCAGGGATGCAGTTTTCTGCCACACTGGGGTGGCCTTTTCTCTTGAAAATGATGGCTTTGACTTACCTATGTTTCTGCAAGAATTCCTTTATTGGTGCTTCTGAATATAACCACAGCAAATTAATTGCTTTAACAAGATAGACCTGACTGGACTGAGTGGGATATTTTCTTTAATTTGTTGTTGTCAGTGCTCTATCTGAGGAGAATGGACATTTACGCATGCTTCCTCAAGAAAAAAAAATTATACAAAGGAAGTGGCAATTTGATGAGAACTGACAAAGGTGGGTTAGAGAGGAGCAGCCCTGCTTCCTGTGATGGGTGATAAGGCAAGATGCTGAGGCTGATCTATATACGGGTAGGCCATCCATGGAAATACTACTGAATCTATGCTTCCCCATATGACGTGAGACCTTCTTGCTCAGGGGTGGAGGCATGTTCCTATTCTAGCTAAGAGATGCAAACTAAAGCTGATCTGCAGTAGTGTGGAGTATCTTTGGGGGGAATCCCAGGGTGACTATCTTCCACTACAATTCACAGAGTACCATATCTTATTGACTAATTGATTCTGCAATATAAGTATGGATATACCCCCAATGGCTAATAAAACCCAAAACATGACAATATATTTCAGATTGTGAAAAAGGGGAGTGTGGGGTGAATTGTAAACTGTGTGTCTACTGTGAGGCCTTTGCTGTGGGCATAAAGAGACACAGCTGGTGCTTGCTTAGCTGTCTGATGCAAAAGAATTTGTCTACCTAAATGAAAAAAAAAATGTAGTCCTGGGAAAGGCAGAGTGATGCTCTCCCCTCCAATAGTGTATGACTTGGTAGGAAGCATGGAAATAGTGAGAATTGTTTTTCAGCATCTCTGGTTCCAAAGGAAGAATATCATTTAGTTCTGGAAGGTAGAGCCCTTTCTAGGATCCCCAAACTGGAAATCCATAGGAAGAATCAGTAATCTGGGAGCAAGGTATGAGAGATAAGATACATCTCTTAGACTCACACTTCATCACAGAAGAAAGAAAAATCATTGACTCCAAGTGTCTGTTTAAGAAACAACATGGTAGAGGAAATTGCAAGGACCACAGAATAGTCTGGATTTGAACTGTTTGGTGAGAACCTTAATGCTGGTGAGCCTCACTACCGATTTGATTTTATTATCTCTTTAGCAGCCCAAGGTTATCTGGCATCTGTTTGGGAAAGAAACTGGCTTTTAGAGCTCCTGTAACTCCTGTAAGGAGACTTCCTCATCTAACGCTCTCTGTCTAATGTCTCACAGAAGTGGGAAAGCCCCTGGCAAAAGAGCAAAAACATCAGGTAAAGAACCTCAATGGAGGCACCTTGCATGTATAGGAAAAGAAAGCCCCAGACGTCCCAAGAACGTTGGTGAAAAAAATTCCACTACAGGAGCAAGTTATCTTCCTACAAATTGTTGGGCGGGGAGGTCTTTAAGGAACTACATGTTACAATTATCATCTGGGTGCAAGAACTGAAATGTACTACTGAATATTCGGTGATAGTACATGTTTTGGTTATAGGACATGAAGTCGTACACACCCTGTTCTGAACGCAAAGCCCTATTCGCTCCATGCCTTCTATACTGGAAGACCCTCAACAGGTTGCTGGAGGGCACTTGTCACTGACCGTCTTGTTCAATTATAGACCCTGTGTGCTACAGTGCCAACATGTCAGATAAATATGACCTTCCGGGCAACAGTAATATGACTTTTGTGAGTGTACTAGTTACCAATTGGGTTCAAAGCCCACTCTACAGGAAAGAATTTGTCTTGTAAGCTGAGTTAGAAGCCTCTGGACAGGAGAAGCAACTGCTACTGTTTTGTTAAACAGATGCAACGTGCCTGTCACCCTTCATTCTAAACATTGTACTTATGCCCATAGAATATTTCTGTTCTCAGCAAGGATCATGGAAAGAAAAAAAATGGAGTAGATGGTAATTGCTTCTTGAGGTTCATTACTGATTAAACTTCGGAGAATAGTATTCTTTCTGTGGCAAGGTTGCCCAATGCTCAACCTTGAATGGAAGAAAAAAGGCATCTGTGTTAACCCCTCAAGGTTCAGGGAACATCTCAGAAGAGGATACGGAAGTAAATACAAGCTGGAGAATGGGTGTAGTGTTATAGCCATTTTCTCTGAATTACATAGATGTAGGGTATCAAACCACTCAGGAACTAATGCAATTTAGAGGCTGGGGAAGCTAATGAAGCTGAGAATAGTTGGAGAGCCCAGAAAGCATAAGATGATGAGAGAAAGAAAGCGCAAGTCAGCACCACAGTGCCTGCAGTCACTTTGGAAGTATCCTAGCAGCATCTCAGCTTAGCAAGTGCTGTTTCTGCCAGCACACACATTACTTAGATGCACTCTTGTTAGAATAGTGCTTGCCGTTACTCTCAGCTCACCTTGATTTCATTCCCATTTCTCAGTAAATTATCTTTCCTTGAAGCTAGAGCACCAGTTTCATCTTGTGTTTCTTACATTGATTGAATGAGGTTTTTATGATATATCCTACCCTACTTTGGGGAGATAGATATTGCCAATTATATTAACAGAAACATGAATTTTGTTTATATTGTTATATTTTTCTGAGGTTGGGTCAATTTTCCAATAATGATCAATAAAATTATACTTATGCTTTATTTTTACCACCGAATTATTTTGTACTACTATTTAACAATATGAAGAATATCCTACTTAAGTGCGACCTATGTGATAGATTTGGTAATGAGAAAATTTGGTTCTATATGCACCTATATATATATGCATGCAACTTGATGAGGCTAATAGAAAGGCTCTGATACTACAATTAATTGGTGCTAAATGGTTTCAGTGAACTACTCTGCATTTGGATAAATGTTTAGTCTTTATACTCTTTCTAAGGAATCAATGGGTTAATTTTCAGCTCTCAAACCACCTCAGCTACGTTCTGCAGTTCCTCTGCCCAATTAGCACTTTGTCCCCAGATTCCAGCAAGCTCAAGGCTCACTCTAGCTGTCTCACATCCCGGAACTGTGTTTGACCTCTTCAGGAGCAGTCTGACTCTGATGGATTGATACTAGAATTAAATTCCTCTAAGATCTTTGCTATTATAACACAGTGCATTGGGCGACCTAACACTTTGTGTTTCTTCTTTAATCTACTTAACCCCCCCCCCCATTCACACCACACAAGTCCCTGAGTCTTCTATCAAACCAGCTCCTTTTCCTACCTCCCCTGACACATTAGCATCTACCTTCATCATATTAGAATATGCTGGAATGTACAATTCAGTTGTTTCTTAGAGATGGCACAACAACCTTCTCTTTTGTGAAACCCTATTTGTTCCGATTAAAAACAAAACCAAAAAACCTCACATTCTTTGCACCATCAGACTCCTTTGTTTCTACTGCCCTTATAGCAGGGCTATTAATAGAGTTTCATGGTACAGTTAACCAGTCTCAGAGGATCGTAACCTACACAGGAGGAGACATCACATTTTATTCTTTTCATGGCATAGAAGAGTTGTATCTGAAGGTACCTAATGCATGTTTGGAGAAGCAGGAGAAGGCACTGACAGTTGTGAATGTGTCCAAATGCAGAATCTCAAAGGTTATTTTGAGACTGTTTAAAAAAATTCAGAGAGGAAAAAAAATCTGAATTTAACATATGGAAATGATGTATCAGTAAAATAGTATCTTCTGTGTGAATAGTGTTGATTATGGATCCTTCTGCAAGTAAGCTCACGTTCTACCACCAAGCTACTTTGCAAGCACGTGGTTTGAACAGGAAACGTAAGGAGGTGGTTGTAGAGCATTTGCCTCCCATGCCTAAGGCCAGCATTAGATTCTCAACACTATGCAAATAAAATAAAGCTAATGTAATGCTTCTGTGCCAGTACTCTATAAAGTCTTAATCTGAAAATCCAAAATTATGAGACAGGGTTTCTTGTGTAGCCTTGACTCGCTTTCTAGACCAGGCTGGCCTCAAACTCACAGCAATCCGCCTGCCTCTGCTTCCCAAGTACTGGGATTAAAGGCGTGAGCCACCACTGCCCAGCTGAGAAAAAGTCTTTTAGGAAACAATAGAACCTCACAAAAATTGTTTTTAATTAGGATGTGCTTATTGTAAAAACTATGCCAAGATAGAAGTATTAACGAACCAAATATACGCCACTCTCAGTTCACATCATTCTGAATTTTATATAAATATATTTATTGAAAGTTTTGATAGTATAATTAAGAGATAATTAAATTGAAAGTTATCATAACTTTATAAATCTTTATGTCACACTGATTTTAATAAGGATGTACAAAAAATAAAACAATATAGAGAAAGAGCACTAAGAAAATATGTGACTGAACTGAACTCCATAAAAATTCTAACAGATGTTCCCTTATAGATTAGGTTTTTGAAGTTGAATATTATAGTTAGTGAAGAAAATTTGAGTTAAATGACAGGTTTAGTATTTTATTCTTAAAGAAAATAACAAAAATAAAGCATATAGCATAAGAAACTCATCTCTCTCATGACAAAGATAAAGATGAAGGGAAATACCAATAAAAAGCTATTGGTTAAAATCGAGGCGAAATTCATGCAATCATGTATGCAGTTGAATATGTCTCTGTGTATGTGTGTATTATCCTATTCTGCTAAATAGTTTATGTACAGGTTAATGCTTAGGGATGTACTGGCTCTTCTAATATAAATAGCATGTTTGGTAAGCATACCTCAGAGTAAATATGTATTTTTCATACTAGACAAAGTACCATTTTGTGATCATTTGCCTTTTGGTCTGTAATTTATCATACTTAAAATGCTTACCTAAAATTTTATGATTTTTTGAAAGTTGTAAAGATAGAAGAAAAATATATCCATGATTCACCACCAAAATCCATGAATATTAGTACTTTATGAGTTTTTGTCAGCCATATTATTCTTTCTGCTATTTTCATATTTAGGGTCACCTGAGGTCAAAGACAAGGTCTCCGCCATACTTTGTAAGCACCTCCCATTGAGATGTAGCCTCAGCCTTCTTTTTACTTTTATCGTGAAGCAGAATTTTACTACTCTGCTCAAAGTAGCACTTGGTAGCCTAGGAAGGCTTGATTTGGCAGTCCTCCTGCCATTGTCTACAGAGTCTCATCAACTGTAGCTTTGTTTTCATTTGTATTTTTGTGAACTTTGAACTGCAGCTACAGTATGATCAGCTGATGATGACACACATACACAATGATTAAAGTCAATAAAAGGAGTGCGTCCCTCACCTGTATCATTTACTTGCATGCATTAAAAACTTTCAGTATGCTCTTTTGCAGCTATGTCCATGTGTAAGTGTATAGTAAATTGGTACACACTGCAGGTGCCCTGCTGTTCTTTGGCCCACTAGAACTAATCTGCCTATGTACCTGCTAGCAGTGTTGTCAGCCTCTCTCTGTAGCCTTCTCTTTTAGCCTTCACAATTTCTGGTGATCTCTGTTCTACTCGGCTTCTGGAAGATCAACATTTTACCTGCCACATATAAGTGAATTGGTAATTATTACACTTACAATATCTTCCAGTTCCACCCATATTGTAGCAAAAGACATAAAGTTATCATTTTTTACAGTGACTTGATTAATTTCTGTGAGACATTAACTTTAGTAGCAACCCCCAGACAGACAGTATATGTAGTTAGAGAGACCTAGGTCGGTAGCATGGGATTTATTAAGAGAAATGGCCAACAAAGTTATAGAAGCCGACAAACCAAATGAAATAGCCACTATTAAGTGAGGGAAAACACCTATATCATGAAGGATTCAGAGCAATATAAGCCTTTGGTGTAACTGCCTGGAGCCTGAAGGTATGTGAACTCAAAGGGCTCTGGGCTCTGGGGTAAGTCTCAGAGTCCATAGGCAGAGGACTTGGATGTCTTTTTCTAAGGATAGGAGAAAGGGAATGTTTTGGGAAAATGACAGAGACACACAGAAAGAAAACTTCCATTTCCATGAATTTGGGGGCAACAACCAGACCCTTAATGTATTTGATGTAGTGAGGGTAGATTTTCCACAGTCAGCCTACAGTCTATAAAGCAGATGATGGTGCCAATAGTCTCTGTAAACAATATAAACAACACTTAAAATTGACTTGTAAGTTTTCCAGGAAATCCTGAGTTCACTCAGGCTAACATCTAAAATTAACCATGCCATCTGTTTTCAATATAAGGCACTAAAATTCTGTTACTCCCATGATCTTTCCAGAAGTGTTTTAAGTATCAACTCTCT
>OU015745.1:81921885-81942047 GCA_907169655.1 Acomys percivali
CATCTATCTTAATCTATCAGATACTTGTATTTAATGCTACAGTTTTAAAGTATTGCATCAAAGATAAAATAACTCCCAACTTAGCAGCCATACCTGCCATGTACTTATTTCTTTTTTTAATGTCTCCTTGCCTAATTCACATTTTTCCAAAGATAAGACTGTACTCAGTTGGTTACTTGGGTGACATAACCCCTGAGGACAAATGTACAATGAGAATGCTGAAGTGAAAGAGTGTTTTCTTCAAGTCTTTGCTAACTAATTCAAACAGACCATGCTGTAGGAGAACAGATGCCTTGCCAGCCCTACATGGGGACCTATGTTATAAAATCAGGTTTCGGAGATGATGCAGATAAAATGGCCATAAACTGTATTCTCTGATGAAAGCCATCACAAAATGTCTTTTTGCCAGTTATAACAATAAATGTGTATTTTAAAGAAACCATTTTAACATATAGAGAATATAACCCTTCTAAGTAAGAATGTGATCAAGCTGAGTTATGGAGGACGCGTCCTAGACAATCAGCACATTGTCCTCCAGAGCAGTGAAGTAACTCTTCAAATATTCAAGACAGGTGGAAGGTGAGTTTTAAATAATTTTGTAGATGACTCAAGTTCATCTAAGCTGTATTAAAAAAGAATGAAGGCTGTGGTTATTTAATAGGTGTGCTCTTCCCTGGGGAAGGATATTTCTTTTGCTCTCAGCATTTCTTCGTTACCTGCAGTTCTTTTTGTAGGATGGAGGTCTCATGAGCTTTCTCTGTACACCTTAGCCTGTACACTGTGCCATCCTTCTCCAGTAACACCAAGTAATGAAAACAGAGACCATTAATTTGAAAGAGGCCAAAGAGGAATATTTGGGATGATAAGAAGAAAGGGGAAAGGAGAAGTCATGTAATTATACTATAATATCAAAAAATAACTAACTATCTTTCAAAGGAATAAAGAAGAGTTAGGAAAAGAAAGTCATGAGTAAGTTTTACTATGAAATTATGTGAGGTAATCCAAACCATCCTGGATGATCTGACTCTGAGAGAGAACTCAGAAGTGACTTCTGTCATGTTAAAGTTATGCCTTTGTGGTCTTCTGACAATTATAGGCTTTTTTTTCCTTTTCCAAATGAGCACCATTATTTTACTTTTTATCTTATTAAGTCCATCAATTTACTTCTAAAAAAATCTTGCAACTATTTGTGACTAAGCTACCATATTTTATCCATTATATTTTTAGTGACTTGAGCATTATATTTGATTTTGTCCTTTGTAAATTGGATAGTAAATAATCAAGGTGTGTAGCAGTCCTGGAATCACAGGGGACCTGGCATTTAGAATGGTATCCTATCAGTGAATTTTATTGCCTCTTCTGAATAACTTCATGAACGTTTCCTACTTCGTTTGGTGTTAAATGGGTAATTTCTTCCTAGAGACTTTGTTCTCTTTGATTTCTCTCTGTAAGCTCAGTAAAAAAAAAAAAAAAAAACGCAATTAACTGCACAGCATAACAACCTAGAAATGTGAATTCAGTGACTGCATTTCAAGGCAACTTTGAAGGGAACACTACTTGTATCTTACACAATATCCCAGTGTGTTGCTGTAGTGATGAAGATTTTCCAAATTGTATATTTCAAACATAATTGACAGACCTTGAATCTAAATAAGAAAATGAATAATACAATCTTGACCCTCTGTTTTCCTCACAAAGGAATCGATCTACCTCAAGATACAGCCATGCCATTGGTGAGCATATACCCAAGGGACATTTCATCCTACCACAGGGACAGCAATGTTCATTGCTATTCTATTCATAATAGCCAGACATTAGAAATAATCTATATGTCCTTCAACAAAAGAATGGATACAGAAAATATGGTACATTTACACACTGGAGTATTAGTTGGCTGTTTAAAAAAAAAACATGAACTTTTCAGGCAAATAGATGGAACTAGAAAAAAAGTTATTCTGAGTAAAGTAACCCAGACACAGAAAGATAAATATGGCATGTATTTTTTATATATGCATAATAGCCATTACATAAGTGGATGAATCCATAGACCCAGAGGAGTTAGGCATAGAGAAAGAGGCTAGGGATGAGTACACATGGATTTCCCTGGGAGAAGAATAGATTTTGGGTGGGCTGGAGCCTGGTGGGGGGGGTGAGAATGGTAACATCTGGTGAGAAGGAAGAGAAGAGATGGGATTGACGGGGAAAATGAGGGAAAGAGCTAGAAGGACACTTGAGGGGCCACATGGAAACCTGGTGCAGTAGAAACTTCCTATAATATATGAAGGCAATTCTTTTTTTTTTTTTTTTTAGTGGTTAATATTTTCCTTTTTTTTTAAATTAATTTATTTTTTATTAATTTATTCTTGTTACATCTCTATGGTTATCCCATCCCTTGTATCCTCCCATTCTCCCCTCCCTCCCATTTTCCCCTTATTCCCCTCCCCTATGACTGTTCCTCAGAGGGATTACCTCCCCCTGTATATGCTCATATGAAGGCAATTCTAATGGAGTCTTCAAATAATGAGGGAGACAAAATACCAACTGGGCCTCTTGTGTCACCAAATGAAGGTTTTGGTAGCTTCATTTTATTACATTGTTGAGCCTTGGCTGAAAGGGTTCCATGGAAATCCCCAAACAACCCAGCCTGCTGCCAAGACAAGGGGTTGCTCTCCACAAAGTGACAGCAAGACCCCATTGCTGAAAACAGCATCCACACAGCTCACTGACTGTGGAGAGGTTGAGTTGGTGCCTACCTAAAACCTTCTGCCCTGTGCTCTGGTGTTCTTTACATGGAGAGGTATCACAAGAGAGAAACATAAACACCAACTCAAAGACAAAAAATCTTTGCTCTCCAATCTACTGTGCCTGAAAAAGAAGCTAAGGCAATGGTGGCAAAAAACAAACAAACAAAAAACAAAACAAAACAAAACAAAAAACAAAAACAAAAACCTTGTGGAAGTAACCACTGATGTCTGATTTGATTTAAGGGCCACTTCATGTGATGGAACCCATACTTAACACGCTGACACAGCTTTGGTAACTAATAACCAGAGACTAGATAGTCCAGAGATCTAGGGTAAAGCCAAATACTACTGGCCTTTTAAAAAAAGTAACAATAAAATGATCCCTACTGGAATTCTGCTATACTCATGAATCAGTGCCTTATTCATCATCAGAGAGGCTTCCTCCTACAGCAGATGAGAACAAATACAGAGACCCTCAGCCAGTTATGATACAGAGAAGCCTTGGGAAACACAGCTGTAAATGAGGAGTCTCCATCAAATCCTTCCCCTCACAGCTCAGGGGACTCGTTGGAAGAGGAGTCAGGGACACAGAGAAGGTGGAGGACACAGTCCTTTAAAACAACAGAGCAGAGCTCATATAGACTCACAGAGAATGAAGCAGCCACCACAGGGCCCACACAGGGCCTCTGCATAAATACTATACTACAGCAATTAAATTAAATTCTAGCTAATTAAATTAGCTATAGCTTTTAGTTTACAACTTTTATGGAACTCCTGAGTGTGTAAATGCATGAGTGTGTCTTCCTTTGGGGATTTTAAAAACTTTTCCATTGCCTGGGCTTATCCAACTTCGATATGATAGTTTGATCTTATATTTTATTTTGTTGTGTTTTATCTCTTAGAAGCTTGCTCTTTTCTTTTTATAGATTTCCCTTCATTTATTTATTTAGTCATTTTACATACCAATTGTAGACCCCCTCCTTCCTGTCCCCCTAGTCTCACCCTCCCTCCCTCTTCCTCCTAGTCCCCCTCCCCTACTCCTCAGAAAAGGGGGGGCCTTTCCCCACCAACCCACCCCAGCACATCAGTGCTGATGGCATCTGTTTCCCCTGTGGCCTGCCTTGGGGGAAGTGATGAAAAAGCCCCTGTTCCCTTCTAAGGAGTACAGAAAGGCATTGGGTCTGGATGAGAAGGAAGGGAAGGAAATGAGAGGAGCAGAGCGAGGGGAAACGACTCAGATTATGTTGTATGAGAAACACATCTATGTTTAACAGAAGAGGGTGGAGACAAACTAAGCAAGCCAGTAAGCGGGGTTCCTCCATGGCCTCTGCTTCCCTTCCTGCCAGGAGCTCCTGCTACGACTTCTCTTAGTGACAGAGTGTGACTGGAGAAGTGTAACCTAAAATAAATCTCTTCTTTCTCATCTTCAAAACAATACTGAAATATCTGATTATACCCCCACCAGACAAAGCAGGTCTCAAAAATATCAAATCCTCAACAGTAAAAATAAAAATAAATAGTTATTTCCCAAATATCGTCCCCAAACACTATCACTTGGAGAGACTGGACTTCCGTGTAGACATGGAAACCGAGTTCAGTCCTTAACATTCGATAGAGACCTCCATTAAGAGCACATTGCAACAGATAATGTTGTATGTGTTATGTGAGACAAACATGGCACAATAGCACTAGAAGAACCCATACTTGCCCATGGAAGAAATAATGTGAAATATGTGAATGCATCTAAGATTATGGAGATTATTAAACTAGCAGTAGACATATGAGTAGTTATTATTGTAAGAGCCAATGTGACTGAGGGAAAGAAAACTTTATATGAATGAGATAGAATAGGAATATATTTCTCACGTTTAGGCCATGTGGTGCTATGACCAGTAAGCCTCTATCTCTACCATACAGGAAAGTATGGAAAATAACTAGTTAAATGGGATCACAAATGTGTTCTCTCAGGAATTAGTGTCTTTGTAAGAAATAACATAGTCAGCTAGGTGTGGTGGTCCACGCCTTTAATCCCAGGATTCAGGAGCCAGAGGCAGGCAGATAGCTGTGAGTCAGAGGCCAGAAATGATGCATTGCACCTGAGGTCAGACCTCTAGTCTTCATATTTGGTTTTTTGTTTTTTTGGTTTTTTTTTTTTTTTTGAGACAGGGTTTCTCTGTGTAGCCTTGGCTGTCCTGGACCCGCTTTGTAGACCAGGCTGGCCTCGAACTCACAGTGATCCACCTGCCTCTGCCTCCCTAGTGCTGGGATTATAGGCGTGCGCCACCACGCCCAGCTAGTCTTCATATTTGTAAGAAATACAAATTTGGTTTGCTTAACAGAATAGGCTTAGCCTGATGTTTGTGCAGATTAACTGTATACTTTCTAAACACTTAACAAAGAGGAAAATAATGAAGAAGATCCCTTCAATGCATCTTACCTTTAATCCTAGCACTTGGAAGGCAGAGGCAGGCAGATCGCTGTGAGTTCAACGGCAGCCTGATCTACAAAGCAAGTCAGGACAGCCAGGACTACACAGAGAAATCCTTTCTCAAAAAAATATATCTTTAGTAAACATCAAACCCCAACTCTGACCTACCCAATGGACAGGACATTCTCCACAGTTATGTGGAGAGCAGGGACTGACTTTGACATAAGCTCTGGTGCTCCATATTTGACAACCTCCCCTTGATGGGGAGGCCTGGTAGCACTCAAAGAAAGAATAAGTAGGCTACCAAGATGAGACTTGATAGCCTATGACCGTATAGTGGGGGAAGAGGTTCCCCTTCAGTCATAGACCTAGGGGAGGGGAATAGGGTGAAAGCGGGAGGGAGGGAGGGAAGAATGGGAGGATACAAGTGATGGGATAACAATTGAGTTGTAATCTGAATAAATTAATAAAATTTAAAAAAAAGAAAAAATATATATCTTACATTTGACTGATCACAAATGCAGAATATTACAGGTCATTAAAATAAAAAATTAAACTAAAAAGGCATCATAATTGGATTTCAAGTGTCTTGGGCATTTCCAGCCCCAAGGTTTAGTCCTTCTCACCTATACCTGTCTCCTCTGCTAACAACCTTGACCCTTTATTGTTCTCACTATGGGAATCAGCACCAGTTCTTTCTACCACAAAATCCTTCCTGTGGATGAATATGATTTGTCATTTACACTACTGGCTTGTGACCAGATTTCACCTTTATAACATGGGAACTCCGCCCCCCCGCCCCTCCATTCTTCTGAGGCCCACATCTAGCTCTACCTACATCAAGCTCATTGTAATTATATGGCATGCATATCAGCCTATCAATTTCCTTATTAATTACTTTTGTCATTCGAAAGGACTCCCCATGAGGAAGGAAGTGAATTTCATGTTCTCTATTGCAGTATTTTCATTGCATCAAAGATTGCCTAACACAGAATAAGCACGGTTTCATACAAAGGTTTGTTGGATGCACTTAATATTCCACCTAATTAATACTTAAAAGGCAAGGGAAAGACCAGCAGGTAACTAAGCGGGAGCACAATGTCAGAAATGTGCTGCCAAATAATTCTTTAACATTCTAAGTGCTATACCAGGTGGTAGTGGCGTACGCCTTTAATCCCAGCCCTCAGGAGGCAGAGGCAGGCGGATCACTGTGAGTTCGAGGCCAACCTGGTCTACAAAGCTTGTCCAGGACAGTCAACGCTACACAGAGAAACCTTGTCCAAAAAACAAAACAAAACAAAACAAAAAAACATTCTGAGTGCTAATGACACCATCCATGATAAAATATCATTTTAGAGTCAACATTTAACTGAAATCTTAATGTATGCCTTAAGTGGCCATGTTAGTATAGGAATCCCATAGTATAAGGGATTCCCTAATTAGTTTATGACTTTATTTTCCTAATCAGAGAGTGAATCAGATACTTTGGTACAAATAAAATTTGGAAAAATCAGTTAATATGTTATTAAGCATGAACCATTCATGTGATGGTTTTATGAAGAATATAGAGGAGAAAAGAAAAAAAAAACATGTGCAACTCAGTGCAAAGACCTTACAGTTTAGAAGGGAGAGAAACACAGGATTTATTCCAATTTAAATGGATCTCAAAAATGGGGTAGTAGGAGAAGGAGTATGTTCTTTGGAATCAGAAGACTTTCCTTGGAGTTCTCATTAATTGCTTGCTGGGTTATTCTGTGACACGTTTTTACTCTGTTAATCTATTCTATGATCTTTAAAATGGAATACTGATAACAATGCTTCTGACAAAGTTGGTGACATTAAGTGAGGCTGAATTTCAGAAACTGCAAAACTATAAATAACATCAATTGTATTCATAAGAAACCTTGGGCGCTACTCTCACCGCCCTTCTATTACTTCATTTTCTGCACTGTAAATTAGCATAATTTTTCATCACATAATTTATTTGAGTCCTATCCTTGACACATGACTTCCTCAATATTGCTTTGGGTGGCATAGTCACCTGAGTTTGGAGGCTGATTTATAATCTGGCAGGAAAAGACTACAGATGCCGTAGAAGGTTCTTGAATCATGATCCAAAGATAGACTTTTAGGGACCTGTAAACAGATTCGAAGGCTTTCTACAGCTCTGCATTTGCTCCCAAGGTTACCAACTGGAGTTTGCCTCATTAGACCAGAGCTGTCAATGTCACAATAAGGAGTTAAAAGATACCGATGCTGACATAAGATGAAGATTTACAACAGGCGCATAGCCAGAGCACAGCTCTGGGACAAAAATCTATAATTAAATTGTATTCGCTTTGCAACTTGAAACCTGAAAAATCAGTTAATCACTTTTTTTGTGGGAAGACAAGAATTTTATTTTTCTAAACTAAATGCTAAGGAGCTTTATAAATGCAAATTCCCTGCCAATTATTAAACAAAATTTAAGTGTAGCCTTGAGGGAAAGAAGATTTAAACCGAATGAGAAATGATCTATTGTATTGATCCACAGTCTCTCTTTCCAGTCTTCTTTTTTTTTTTTTTTTTTTGATTCTCACTTATTCTGAAAAAGCAAGGTTTCTGTCTTTGGTTATTTCCAGCTGAGTTCTAGCCTTGCTCTCTGCAGGAGAGAATACCTATTTGCCTATGGCAAGCGGGGCAGTAAACGCCGAGCTAAGGATTGGACTTCGGATGGGATTCGCTAGACTATTAAGATCTTCATTTTAACAGACAGAATTGTTCTATGGAAAAAAAAAATAGCCATGTTCCTGTGCCAGCTGCAATTCAGAGGGAGTTCACTTGTTTTGTTTACTAATACTCAGACACTACTTACATCTTTTCCTCTGTACAGCCCATTAAACTGGTAAGACAGAATGATGTAATGTAGTATAAATTTTACAAATATGCACACTGGGAAGTGCAAGCAGCCTCTATCACAGAAGGGTCTGTCTGGAAAGTACAAGGTGTGCTGAGTCATCTAGTGGATTCCTACACTTCTTTTTGACAGAGGAAAACAGCAACATTTAAGCAAATGATGATATTCATTTTCAGTAATGGTTCTGTAACCGGAAATGTACAATTGTCTTGTTGATGAATAAGGAGAGAAGCCTTAACAGTGTCCACTCATATGTGTGTGTGCATATACATAAATGCATATATATAATATATATATGTGTGTGTGTATGTATGTATGTATGTATGTATGTATGTATGTATGTATGTATACCTCTTCCCTGTTGGTGTACACACTATGGCATAAAAAGAGGAAAAAGGATAAAAGTAATAAATCAGTCATAAAAGTGACTTGCCATTTGCCAAGATTTTCACACTGTGGTATATAGGAAAAGGAACAAAATTTGGACTCATAGAAATCTGCATTTGGTGTAGTGTCTTGGCATGGCTAGTTTATCAGATGAATCCTTCTGTGAACCTTTGCCATCTCTTCCTCTACAGAGGATTATCTGGCAGCTCAGCTCACCTGTTAGGGTTGCTAGAGGACAATTTGGGTGTAGATGTGAGTGAGCAGGAGATTAGTTATACTCCCCAGGACTTCCTTCTTACATCCTGCATAAGGCAGCACAACTGAGGTAGGAGCAAATCAGATCACATTGCACATCTGTTCCATCCTGACAAGTAAATATTATATCTTCAAATATAATTTCCATGCATTTGATGTTTAAATGGGCTGCTATGAGAGACAATGTAAGACAAAAGATAACTTTCAGAGTTAATTCCTTGTGTAGATAAAATTGCCAGATTGAGGAAAATGGAAATGTCAACTGAAGAACACAACACAGACATCAAGACCTGGCCTTGTAGACAAGGTTACAGAAAACAGAACCTTGACCTCTGGGGTGTTTGACCTGGGAAAACTCTCTTAAGAATGAAAACTAGGTAGAGAACCCATGGCTTGTTTGCAAATACATTGAGACTAGAGGATGGATTTATACTAAACCATCTACTGAGCTGCCATGGTTATGAATAGTCAAAAATACAGAGATTCCTATTGTCTAAGCTTGGGTTTAAAAAAAAAAAACCTTACAAACAAAACTGTCAAGGATTGGGAAAGAAGAAAAAGAAGTAGAGGTCAGTGTCTTTATAAAATTATTAAACAGTGTTATATAACTGAAAAATGCAAAGTTTGGAATGAAAAATGGTTGGATGATTCTTTGTCACATTGCTGGAGTGGTGTAAAACAGGCCATCATAATTACTTAATTTTCTTGGAGCATGTGCATCTTACAACAGCCTAGATTCTGAGATGTCACCTACTAATTAATACTTATTTTAGGGAGATAGATATTTTATTGAGTTCAAGTACATGAGGCTCTCTACCGTGCTCTCTATCTTTGTCTGGTTCTACTGATTAGTGAGTTTTGTATGTTAATCAAGGCAAAGCATGATGAGGTCATTATACATCAGAACAACCTTCAGAAGACTTGTCAAACAGAAGTTTGGTTTCAATGCCCATCTGTTTGTTTTCTTTTTCCCCCTTTGTTTTAAAATTTTAGTTCATGTATCCAGATTACATCTCAATTGTTATCCCCTCACTTGTATCCTCCCGTTCCTCCGTTCCTCCCTCCCTTCCTCTTTCACCCTATTCTCCTCCCCTAGGTCTGTGACAGAAAGAGACTGCCTCCATATGCTCAACTATGTTCATAGCAACCTTATTCATAATAGCCAGGACCTGGAAACAACCTTAAATCTTCCTCATTTGAAGAATGGATAAAGAAACTGTGATACATTTACACTATGGACTACTACTCAGCTGTTAAAAATAAGGAAATCCTGAAATTTGCAGGCAAATAGATGGAACTAGAAATGATGATACTGAGTAAGTTTACCCAGTCCCAGAAAGACTCACATGGTATATACTTACTTATAATTGGACACTAGCCCAAAAGGGTTCAAACTACTGCACCAACCAAGGACATGCAGTAAGCATTGAATCCCTATTCAGCTCTAGCCAATGAACAGGACATTCTCCCCAGTTGTGTGGAGAGCAGGGACTGACTCTGACATAAACTCTGGTGTCCCATATTTGGCCACTTCCCCTTGGTGTGGAGGCCTGGTGGCACTCAAAGGATAAGCAGGCTACCAGGATGAGACTTACTAATTCATATTTTTAAAAGAAGACAGAGAAGTAGTTTTCTGTCCCATAGAAAAGACAGCTCTGTGGGAGATGGTTTTACTGACTAGCATAACCCAACTTAGCCACAGAATTTCAGCGTGCTTCTCCCAGCTGACACTGCTCTGAAGGTGCTCCTTGAGCAATGCCTCCAATTCTTCTGCTCTTAAATTAAGCCCTCTGTGACTTACTACTCTATATTACATGAGTCACCTTTGTGCTTTTTAAGGCAGTTGACACTATGGCATTTTGTTACGTAACATTAATTTACCCCCCTCCCCACTCCCCTTTATCCTCCAGATTCAAAGATATAGCAAATACTCTTTCTCGATGGCTTTCACAGAATTTTAGCTGTATTTTACGTTTCTAAGCCTTGACTTTTCTGATCTTTCTCAGTCTGTTATTTACTGATCTGATTGTTCATCAGCAGTCCATCACCAACTCTAGTGAACTAAGGCAGGGAACACTTTAAAAGTTTCAAGATATTAAAATTTAAATGTCATGGAGTGTATTTACAACAGAAAAAATACTACTTTATGACAAGATGATAGGATAATAAATCTGTAGGCTCCCTCTCAAAAATCCTTACTCAAAAATGCAGAATTTTTAAAGGTTGTATTCAAATGATTAATAAAATAACTTTTAAAAAACCCACATAGAACTCCCTCTGTTCTGTCAAATGAAATATTGTCTTGTTGTAAGTGCTATGAGTGTAGCTCATAAAGGTTTCAAGCCAGATAAAACAAAGGTGTCCTGACCTTTCAAGTATGAAGTAATCCAACCATGTGGCCTATTTGCATCTCTAAGTTCATGCAAATTATCATTTTTTGTGTCTTGGCCCATCCAAAATAGAACAATGCAGGGAAAGAGTTCTGGGAAGTGTAAGATGACCCAAGTGTCTTTGTGAAGATGACCCAATGAGTGTCCCCCATAGGTCACTTCTTACCTATTTGTCATATATATATAATTTGCAGAGTATATTCAATTTAACTTACAGACAAAGACAACAGAAAACAGAAAAGCCCATGCCCTGGTTGAACATAATGCCCTCAGCTTTCGTCCACCCAGAGCATGCTGTCTTCTCGTTACAGCAGACATACAACCTTTACCTATTGGATGCCATTCATGCATCTCTTAGAAGAATCAGGCTCTCCTTTGAGGTGTTATAAATTAAATAGTCAGACAAAAAGTTAACAATCATTAAAGTGTTTTTATTGGGTGAAAACAAGATGGAAAAGGAGAAAAAGAGCTTCCATATGTTCAAGCCTGTTCATGTTGAAGAAACACAGAGGCTCACCAGACCTGGTCCATATACTTGTGATCTCAGGACTTGCAAAGTAGAGGCATGAGTTTTAGGAATACAAAGTAACTTTTTTCCCTTTGATCTTGAAGACAATTTTACTAGAAAAAAAGAAAAACAAAAAGAAGAAGCTCAAAACAAGCAAGTGGTAAATCTCACCGGCTGCCTGGAATTAGGAAGGTAGAGAAAAGGAAGAGGGAAAGCCATGCCATTGAGTTAAGCTGGGCATGGAGGTCAGTCACATGACAGACGACCAGTCACACAGTGGGGAAGAGAGCTTTAGGGAAAACAGGAAAATACTCAAAATGCCAGAAGAAATCATACTTATGCTCTGACCAGCATCGGAAATGTGAAGACAGAAACAAAGGGTAAAAAACAAAACAAAACCAGAAAAAGGTAAAATTAAACCTGTTTGAGTCATCACCCAGAAAGATGCCAGCAAAACATCACAGTGGCTCTGGAGTAACTACACTAGGTCATAGGAATTCTGGGAATAAAAGAACATTATCTCACTAAAGGTACAATAATTCCTTCAGCATAGCTTAAGATGAACCTGCCTTTTTGTGGAATGGTCCACTGAGCAGGTGATTAGCTAGCCCAGCTTGACTAATTCCTAAGGGAAGACACAATGGCAAATCTCTATGCAGAAGTAAATTTCTTATAGGGTTCCAGAAGAAAGAAGAAATTTACTTAAGGCTGGGGGGGGGGGGTCTGCTCAAACTCCTGTATCAAGAACAATGCATGCAGTAAACTTAGATCCCCTATTCAGATCTAGCCAATGGACACACTCTCCACAGTTGTGTGAAGAGTAGGGACTGACTCTGACATGAACTCTGATGCCCCCTTTTTGACCACTTCCTGTGGTAGGGAGGCCTAGGGGTACTCAGAGGAAGAGTAAGTAGGCTACCAGGATGAGACCTGATAGGCTGTGACCATACAGTGGGGAAGGAGGTCCCCTTCTGTCACAGACCTAGGGGAAGGGAATAGGATAAAAAGGGGAGGGAGGGGGAACAGGATGTCACAAGTGAGGGGATAGCAACTGAGATGTAATCTGAATAAATTATTTAAATAAAAATAAAACAAAAAAAAAGAAGTACATTTCTTTTCTTTTCTTTTAAAATCCTCTACGTTGCAACAGTTTTCCTTCAAGTCCTCCATGAAACGGGATGGGGATCAGAGTTCTGAAACACTTTGGGCATTCCTGGCCTCTAGCTAGACCAGAACTGAGGACTTTTCCGGCTTATGGCCAAGGATTGAATCAAGGTCCTTATCTCTGAATTGCCCTGCTCACTTCTATCCCCTGTCCTTAGCAACCACCCGACCTGAAGAGGTAACTCTGCCATTTGCGGAACTATGGATACTCATGGAGTAACTGGGTTGGCAGTTGGAGCACCCCTTTAATGACCTCAAAATGTAACAATGGTTACATTTGGAAGAGGGACAGGTTAGGAGAAGAAAGGAAGACTTAATTGGCTCCAAGATAGAAACATGATGGAAAAGTAAAGGCAAAAGGTAGCATTATGGGCTCTAGTCCAAGATCAGGAAAAGCGAGAAGGGGAGCTTTTTAAATTATAATATAATTTCAACATTTCTCCCTTCCCTTTCCTCTCTCCACACCCTCCTACATGCCCTTTCCACTCTTCTTCAAATTCATGCCCTCTTTTTTTCACTAATTGTTACTGCATGCACACATGTATACCTGCATACATGTGTATTCCTAAATATAGCCTGCTCAGTCCATATGTTACTTGTATGCATCTTTTCAGGGCTTGACCATTTGGCACTGGACAACAAATTGGTGTGCTCTTCCCTAGAGAAGACCATCTCTCTGGTTTCCAGATTTTTGTTGTTGTTGTTGCTTCTAGTTCTTTGTGTAGGGTTGAGGCCTCTGAGCTTTCCTTGTCTGCTATAGTGTGTTCATTTTGGGCCAGCCATGTTGGTGAGACTCTAAAACTGTATTTACAAGTCTTTCAGCCTCCTCTTCCACAACGTTCTCTGAGCCTTGGGTACAGTAGTGTTTTGTAGGTGTATCCATTGGGCCTGGGCTACATGACTCTGCAGTTTGATTGATGGTTTCCTGTAGTAGTCTTAGTCTCTTGCAAAGAGACGTTTCCTTGTGAAGGATGAGGACTACCTGTACTTATCTTTGGGTATAAGGACAAACGTTTATCAAACCAACATCCACTAAAATCTCTTGATGGGCTCACAAGAGCGTTCATCCATTGGGCTTCTCCTAGGCTTTTGTTTTGGTTTCTGAGGCTGGATTTAAGTGTGACAGACACAAGATCTTCTTTCAGGCATTTTTCTAACTGTTGGAGAGGCTAGAATCACAGAAAATGTCCCCTAACAGATGGCTTCTCTGTAGGGAGAGAGAGAGAGAGAATTTTAACCATTTGATTTTTAGCTTAAAACAATAAAGGCTCACCTCTCTTCATTATAAGTATGCATTTCAGTATAGAATTGAGTCAAAATCATGTCTGGGTAGCAGGTTTCTCACTATGAAGAAAACCACTAATGAGAAATTATCAAAATGGCAAAGCATAAGGATTCAAGGCTAATGGTTGGGGAGTACAATCATTTAGACTGTTAAAGAACCATCAGTAATGTTATCTTTGGTTTATGCTTTCCTGTTGAGTGTTTATGACCGTACAGTCACCACTTGGCTTGAAAAAGGCCATGGCAATTTTTTTTTAGCCCTTCTCAAAATCAATTTTAGCAACATAGTGTGTTCTAGGTCAGCCAGGGTTATATGAGACCCTGTCTCAAAAACCATAAAGAAAATAATGCAGAAGCTTATCTTATATGTATGATCGTCCTTGACTTTGCAAACTGTCACATGCAATAGCTTGTATTCATAATTATTTTCTCCTACTATCTACTATCTTCCTTCAGTTAGTGCCTGGGATGATCTTATCCCCTTCTTGATATAGTAACAAAACCTTAGTTTCTAGAGTGTCCTTTGTTGGAGGTTGGTCTGGTGTATTTTGGTGCTAATTATTGCTTGTTGTCTCTGTGCCCCACCTATACCATCCCTAAGAGCCTAACCTGTTTGACTAATAAAAGGCCATCACACCTGGCCTGAGCAAATGGGATAGGCATGGCTAAGGTTCCAGGGCTTCGGGAGATGGAATCTTAGGAGGAAGAGAGACCAGAGGAGACGGGTGGAGAAGAAGGCTGTGACATGGGTTAGGTGGAAGAGAAGCACATGGCCAGCATGGATGGAGACTTGGCTCAGATGATGATAATTAGCAAGTATTTGGGATTATGCATGGGAAGTAGCTTGATAGAAATTATTAGAAGCAGATTGCATGGGATTGGGACAGGTATCCCATACCTGCCCTACTATGGGAAGTAATTTAGGGGATTAATATCTGCCCTGCCCCAGGCTAACTAAGGCTATTTTAAAATATAGCAGGTGTCTGCATCGTGACTGATTGCTAATGGGTTAGAAAATATGACAAAATAATAATTATAGGCCTAATAATAAACATTATTAGGCTATACTAGTGAGATAACTGCAACAGTCTTAACCACAGATTCTTCCTCCTTTATCAGACTGTTGTAGCTTTGATTGATTTTAACCACAAGGTTACATGAGTAATGAATAGATGCCCAAGGGACTTCCTGCATTCATGTGTACTCATCCTTACCCTCACTGTTAATAGCAGATCAGTTCCCCTTTGGTATTCAGATTTAATTACTCCAAATGTCACAGGCATCTCCCCCCCCCCCCCCATAGCTTTCCTTGTAAAGAGGAGGAGCACAAACTGGCCAAGGGCAGTTATCACCTTTCAGATAGTGAAAGCCACTTTAATACATCCAGCTAGAAGCCTTCTGTGTCCTTTGATGAGCTTTTTTTTTCTTTGAAAACCAAGCTATTTAGAGCAGCAGGGTCCACAGTTACACTGACAAGAAGGCCAGCACTTATGACTGCCTCACTGGATGGTTATTATGGTCATTATGACCATTCACTTATTGTCATTATGACCATTTACTTGTCAGCCCTCAATCCATGAATCCTCAGAAGCTACTTATACATTAGTTTCTAGTTGGAAGCCTGCAACATCAAAGGGGATGTAACTCTAGGACTGCTAAGTCCCATACCTGGTACCATAATCTATCGGGACAGCAGTATAGCTAGAAGCATTATAGTCACCCTTGCATAATTTATATCCATAGTAAGATTTGGAAAAGAAATAAATAGAATAGAAAGTTCAAATTTTCCATTGAAATCAGCCTGATACCCGATGAGGGCTTGAATTCCTGGGGACTGATCTCTCATGAGCTTATAACGGGCTTAGAACTGCCCCTGGTTGTCGGCATACAGGCCACATTGTGATGGTTACAGATAGACATGCCTTGATGAGTGGATGTCTTCATTGCTGATCCCATGTGAAGTGTCCACGTTTGTCTACATGACCATTAACCATGAATTCCTGGGAAAGGATAGACTGAAAAAGTTCAACAGGTCTCCAAAATAAGTTTATCTACTCACTTTATTGTCTACTGAAGTTGACTTTTGGTTTTTGGTGTGTATGTGTCTATGTATATGTATGTGTATTAACAGAAAAGTATTCGAAGCCTATCAGTAAATACATTATAGTCAAGTAATATTTTATATTCAACTAACTTCTTAAATATTTTTAAGATAAAATATAACTGTCATTTCTCTCCCTCTCTTACCTTCCTCCCACCTTTCCCATGCATACTTCTCTTTCTTTCTCAGATTCATGACCTCTATTTCTTTTTTTTTTTTTAATTTTATTAATTTATTCTTGTTACATCTCAATGGTTATCCCATCCCTTGTATCCTCCCATTCTTCCCTCCCTCCCATTTTCCCCTTATTCCCCTCCCCTATGACTGTTCCTGAGGGGGATTACCTCCCCGTGTATATGCTCACAGGGTATCAAGTCTCTTCTCGGTGACCTGCTGTCCTTCCTCTGAGTGCCACCAGGTCTCCCCCGCCGGGGGACATAGTCAAATGTGAGGCACCAGAGTACTTGAGAAAGTCATATCCCACTCTCCACTCAAGTGTGGAGACTGTTCTGACCATGGGCTAGATCTGGGTAGGGGTTTAAAGTTTACCGCCTGTATTGTCCTTGGCTAGGGCCTTAGTTTGAGCAGGATCCCTTGGCCCAAATCTGCCTATCATAATGTTCTACGTGTAGGTTTCTAGGACCCACTGGATCCTTCTACTTTGCTATTTTCCCATGCTTCTCTCATCTAGAGTCCCAGTAGGATGTCTTCCCCTCTGTCCCAGTTTCCTGGTAAGTGAAGGCTTTCATGGGACATGCCCCCCCTTGGGCTAGTATGCAGATATAAGTGAGTATATACCATTTGAGTCTTTCTGCTTCTGGGTTAACTCACTCATTATGATCATTTCTAGCTCAATCCATTTATCCACAAATGACCTCTATTTCTTTAACTGTTGTTATCTCTCTCTCTCTCTCTATCTATCTATCTTTCTGTCTTTGTATCTAATCTTTCTATCTGTCTATCTGTGTGTATGCATGTGTATGTGCATACATGTGCACACATTGCTAAATATGTAAATACAACATACTGAAATAATTTTGGACTGGAAAAAAGGCAATTCTATGAAAAAAATGGACTTTTTCAATAATTGGTGCTGAGTAAATAGAGATCCACATAGAAACACACAATCTTGACTCAAGCTTATGTAAATATCAACTCAGATCTCTTAACTAAATGTAAAATGTAAACATATGAATCTTCTGAATGAAAACATACAAAGAAATTCCAAATGATCTTTGATTTAACATGTAATCCATGAGAAAGTTCAACAAGTTGGATTTCATTGTAAGTTTTAAAAACCTCCAACTCTGTGAGTCAAGGCTTAGAAAGGTAGAAATCTCTGCAAGATACATTATATGAAAAATGATCCATTTGCGTGCACACTTTCCCAGAGAAAAATATCTACACAACCAATTTAGCTACGTAAAAAGATGTGCAATGCCGTCTTTTTACTGAATTCCTATTAAGATAATGACCACCTTTAAAATAACTGAAATCTAAGACACGGACGCTTTCATATAACAGAATGTGATTCTATGGGAGCTCTCACTGGGTACTGGTGCAAAGGCAGAAGAGCGCTAGGATTTCAATAGACACAGTGGCCATTTTTTAAAATCTAAAGAGTTGCAACATATGATCCAATGATTTTCTACCTAGGTATCTGTATACATGTGTTTAAAACATCTGCCTGCACACACTTACATAGAAAGGCTTAAAATATCTTCATTGAGTTTCCAAAAAGGAGAAGCCAGGTTGTTCTTAAAGGGCAAATGAATCAACATGCCTGAGCAATGGAAAAATAATAACAAGAATGAGTGAGTTTGCATGTGGACAAAAACTGTGAGAGAACTCTAAGTGCACACTGAGGCTTCAATGCCCCAGGAAAGAACATTGCATGCTGCCTTTCTACCATGATCTCACTAGCAATGGCAAAGGCTTCACGTGGCAGGCTCCTAGTGGGAAGGCTTTCCTCCATACTAGACTTAATGAACTGCCTGAATAGAACAGTATTGCACACCACCACCACCACCACCACCACCACCACCACCACCACCACCAGTGGCTCTACCCTTACACACGTTGAGTGGCTTCAGGTGACATTCTGGAGGCCTCTTTACTGGTCTTATATCCAAGGAATGTCTCTATTCAGACTCCACAGTCAGTGTTTTTCCAATCACCCTTTCTTTCTCTTTACCCTTCCCACTAGGCCCATAAAACAGCAGGAGGAGCCTATTGTGCAGGGCTGCCTTGCCAGTGAGATGACTCTCCCATCTGCCCTGATGTAGCTGACCTTCCTCCTTGGGGAAAATAGAACATTGAGAGAACTGGTGCTTTTTTTTTTTCCTGTTTAACCTCTTGCTTGTACCTTGCAGTAGAAATTAAAGGCTTGACGGTTGCTGTAATTTTGGTTATTGTCTTAATGGACCACCTCAGCATCTGGCGGCTCAGTTCTCCTCTGCTGAGGTCCTGACACATAGCGCTTAGGCCAGGAACCAGCCTGAAAAGGCTAAACATAGAGTCTATAATTCCAAGTAAAGATGTCTAGGAAACTATATACATTTTATATAAAAAAGAGATAGTAAAGTATACGAGAGAGTCAGGAATTCATATGAGGGGAGTAAACAGGTAGAACATAGGAGGATTTAAAGAAAGTGAAACTATTCTGTAAAACATTGTGTTGAAGGGTTTATGATATTATAGACATGTAACACAGAGTCAACTTCAGGGTGGGCTTCGGTTAGTATCAATGTGGTAGTGCTAGCTTGTCTGTTGTAAGAAGGAACCACAGTAACAGCAGGTGCTGACAGCTGAGCAAACTCTGAGAAAAGTAAGAGTTGGGAAACAGAGAATACTGGAATGTGATCTATCTCAATTTTCTATAAGCCTATAGAGATATTTTTCCTTATGAATGTAATTAAAATGTTCTCATTCCAGCCTCTTCCAGGTACCCTCTTCCAAATCCTACTCTCAAATTGACACTCTTTTTTGATTATTATTATTTCATGTCCATAATACATATGCATATTTATGTGCAAATCTAAAATGAAAATCTACTGTCTCTGCTTTTGTTGCTTGTGTATGTACGATTTCAAGGCTGAGCACTTCATATTGGATAATAAATAGAGGCTCATGCCTGGGAGAGGCTAATTCTCCCTCTCTCAGCACTGTTTAGTTGTCTATAGTTCTCACAGCCACAATAGCATGTCTAGTGGTATTGTCATGGTTCCAGTATTGTTTATGCAGTTGTTTATAGAAGAAACTATTTCGTACCCAAGTTCCTAATCTTCTGGCTCTTCAAATCTTTCTGGTCTCTCTTCTCCAATGTTCTCTGAGACATACATGCGGTACCTGTGGTATAGATGTAGCCATTGGAACCAAGTTCTCCGCCATTTATTGATCTCTGCATTGTGTCCACCTGTGGTTTATCGCAATGGTCTCCATATGCTAACAAAGTATTACAGAGACACACAGCCAACCAATATGCAGAGAGTGAGAGATCTTGGAACACTCAGCCATGAATGGGAAGTCTCCATCAAATGCCCCCCTCAGGGGTCAGGGAACCCTGGAGAAAGAGGTGGTAGAGAGATTGTCAGAACCAGATGGGAGGTAGGATCCCAACAAAATAAAGCATCTTAAAATAACAGAATCTCTACACTGAAGAACTCACAGAGACTGAAGCAGCATGCACAGGGCCTGCATGGGTCTGCACCAGATGGATGCCGGAAAGAGAGGTGGCCCTATGCCGTGATCACCAACCCAGAAGCAATCTCTGATTGATAACCACTTGCAAATGAAAATTTAGTTTTCTCCAATTGAGTCTCTAGGGGAAACAAAATACTCTTAAGGGTAGGCTGCATGCCCAGCAGTAGATGGTGAACAGCGAGTGAATTCAATGGCACCTTTGGAGGCTCCTTATCTCATAATGTCATGTCAGGCTTTTTTTATTTAATGTAGTGGCGTGTGTGTGTGTGTGTGTGTGTGTGTGTGTGTGTGTGTGTGTGTGTG
>OU015745.1:81948451-81971656 GCA_907169655.1 Acomys percivali
AGAGAGAGAGAGAGAGAGAGAGAGAGAGAGAGAGAGAGAGTTTCCTTAGCCTTATAGTTTTGTTTGTTTTAGTTTTTGGAGACAGGGTTTCTCTGTGTATCCCTGGCTGTCCTGAAGTCACTCTGTAGACCAGGCTGGCCTCAAACTCACCGAGATCCTCTTGCCTCTGCCTCCTGAGTTCTGATATTAAAGGCATGAGGCATCACCACCTGGCTCCTTGTGTATTTCTTTAAACATGCTCTTCTCAAGGAAAAAATCATAGGAGTTAAGAGAAAACTGTATGCATCATATCTGCTCCCATTTAATTGCCCAAAAAGTTGGCAGCCAATTTTATAAAGCTACCAAATCAAAGATAGCTTATTTCCAGCAAAAAGGGGCAATGCATATAGATGCCAAATGACAATTCTGTCAATCAAAAATGGTAACTTATTGCTGTTCAAGGCTGCAATGTAATTCTCTTGTATTTTCTGGTACCTCTTAAAAACTCTTTTTCTTTATCTACATCTCCCTCCCTGCTTCTCAGAAGTTTTCCACTCTTAATTTTAAATTCACATTTTCTTTAGTAGAGGTAAGAATAATCAATATGGTCACTGTATTTTTGCTTGTGCCACCAGAATATTTCACACTCACAAATCAGACTATATTTGATATATATTTGTGTTGTGTACAACAGAAATGTTCTTAATTCTTGGACATCTTAAAATTCTCCCAGTTTGTACCTTTTCTCTTTCTTTTCCCATTTCAATATCCTCATCTTTGGCTTGTATTAAACTTAAGATATACGAAGATAGGGGTTAAGATGTTTTTAGGTCTAGATACATGTTTTAAGTTGATAAGGATGAGATATGATAGATATTGATTTGTATTCAGAATTTTAAATGTACAAAGATAGGAAAGACTGTCAAGACTGTCAAAAACAAATAGCCAAAACACTAAGAACATAACACTTATGTAATTCCTGGTTGTGTCATGGTTCTTCTTGCTATAGGTAGTTTATTGTATATATGTATAATAATATAAATATGTAAAAAATAAAAATGTTTAATTAAAAAACAATTGGAAAAAAGAATATAAGAATAGGTGACAATATTCACCACAATTAAAGATTAATGATTTGTTTAGGGTCATGGGAGAATTTCCCTGTGTTGATGTTGTACACATACCAATGGAGTCATCTGAATGAAACTGCTTTCACTGCAAAGGTAATACGGTTGCATGCCTTAAATTTATTTCCTCTATACTGTGCATTAACCAGTTCTTTTAGAGAGAAATAAGAGCATCTGATGATTTCGAAAGAGCAGCAGGAATCCACATTGCTTCTACCCTGTTTCTCCATTTTCTTTTTTGGGTTTGCAATTGTATAGCTCCTTCCAGGCCAGTATCAGAGCCATGCTGCAGGCAGCTAGAATTAGAGCCATGTTCATGCTTCAGTTAGTGAGAAGAGAGACGCTATGAACCCCCTTTAAAGGATTCACTCACCAACTTGACTCAAAGAGAAGACTTATCTATGTAAAATATACTCAATTAATGAGCAGATTGCCTTCCTAATCTAACTTAGAGTTATCTTTATAAACAAAAAGAGTAAATTACTTATAAGTAATTGATCATCTATGACACTTGGGAATAAATAAGAGATAGAAGCAGTGGGAGAAATATCAGCATGGATAGCCTAAGAAAGATCAAAACAATCATAAGAAGTATTCAAAGCTATATGGGATGACTGTATGCGATGACCTATTTAATAAATGACTTGCTCTCATCTCTTGTGTGTTACAGTCTATATGTCGAAAACATACAGGGATAAAGTAAGAGCAGTACTCTCTCGGTTTAAAATATATTTGATCTTTCACTAGTTTCATTATTTATATGTAAAACATCCCTAAAGTAGTGAAAACCATTGTACCAACTCCATAGGATTCTAATAATGAATATATGTATAGAATATATGCATACACATGTTTGTACGTGGTATGTATATGGACATATGTGTAATTTATAAGACTATCTAAAGAAATTGGAAGTCTGGTTGTGGAAGATGCCCATCTGCTAAAACCAGGCAACTCCCAATGTTGAGACTAGGGTACAAACTCAGCCGCAAAACTTTCCACCTACACTCTATCCTGCCTATAAGATGTGCTAAGTTAATGGAGGCACGGAACTTGTGGGAATGGAGCCAGCCAATGACTGTTCTAATTTGAGCTCCATGGCAGGAAAGGGAGCCTCTGCCCAATACTGCTGGGATGGTCAGAAACAGGATGCTGGATAGCCCAGAGACCTAGGGCAGAAAAAAATAAATGAAATGATTTATAATGATTTTCTTCTATACTCATAGATTGATGTCTATCTCCAGTGTCATCAGAGAGGCTTCCTCCAGCAGCTGACAGGAGCAAATGCAATGATCCACAGTCAAACATTAAGTAGAAAAAGAGCCCAAATTTAGACCTCCATTGGGTCTCTCCTCTGGGAGCTCAGAGGACCTTGTGGAAATGGAGGGCTTGTAGGGTCCAGAGGGGTTGTGGACAGCAGGACAACATGGTCCGCAGACACAACTAAGTAGGGCTCATAAGGGTTCAGAGGCTGAAATGGCATACAGTCTGTATGGGCCTGAAATAGGTCCTCTGTGTATATGTTATGGTTGCTGTGTTTGTGTTTTATGGGAATTCTGAGTGAGAGTGGGGATGTCTCTGACTCTTTTGCCTCTTCTTGAGACCCTTTTTCTCCTACAGGTTAACTCACTCAGCCCTGATGTGAGGGTTTGTGCCTAGTCTTTTTGTATCTTGATACGCCATGTTTGGTTGATATTCCTGGGAGGCCTGCTGTTTTCTGAAGGGAAATGGAGGAGGAGTGGATCTAGGGAGGAGGGGAGGTGGGAGGACGGGGAGGAGTGGAGGAAAGGAAAACTGTGGTCAGGTTGTGTTATATGCGAGAATAATATTTTTAAGTGAGAAAATGGGAATCAGACATCAACACTAAAACAGTTATGAAAAGCTACAGAATCGATTACCTTAAAAATCACAAAATGTGTAATACAACTGATAAAATATTTGACTTTCTTAATATTAAAAAGTAGCAATGGGAAGGGAAGATAATAGAGAAAATAGAATCAGCTTACAAATTTCAGTGATGCTGTGACAACTGTGAAAGAAAGAAGACAGGTAGGTAGAATCTTATCTTAATAGGTCAGTGATTCAACAATTAATTCTGGGGTTTGAAAAGGCCAAATGAGCTTGTGATGACAGTCGCTTCTAGGTGTGAAACAGTGGTGATGCACGTGAAGCAGTAAAGAACAGTGAGTGGGAGGTGTGAGTGTTAATGCAGCTCAAACAAGCAGGTGGAAAGTAGTCCAAGAAAGCTGTGGAATGCACCTTGACGTTCTACTAAGAAGTCTTCAAATTACAGGTGCAAAAGAATCACTTCTGATGATTACTCCTTCCTGTGAAGATGAATAAGTAAACTGAAGCCAATGTCTAAAGAGGAAGCTTAAAGTATAATTATTTTAATTACAGGATGGCAAAATACTCTATTTTCATGAAATCATCTGTTATCAAACATATAAAAGATGTCCATAAATTGGAAAAGAATAGTGTAGGGCAAAAGAGCATCAGGAGAAGAGATGAACAATAAACTGAGTGTTGAAATAGCCATCCTTTGATTGTTTTAGCAAATTTTCAATATTCTAGTGACTGCTTTTAAAGCAGGAAAATGAAACAACACAATTATTTGATAATTATGATATTTGTAACAGGAGTCATTGCCTTTGTAGAACCATTGTTTTTAAAACTTCATAATTACGATAGTTATGCCCTATTTTTAGCATCTACCCAAAGGTTTCTGACTCCAGTGAATAAATACTCACTATCAAGAAAGACAAAAGCTTTTTTCTGTGATTGAATCTTTCTGGCCAGTTTTGAAGAATTGTCCATAATAATACTTGTGAAATAAAATAAATGAACCATAATAAATAAATACATCAAAGTGCCATATAAAATCTTTGCATGGAGGAGCAAGATGTTCTAATGTAAACATTAAGCCTTAGGAAGTCATTGTTGCTTTAGGCAAAATAATGACAAATGATATGATGATATAAAGCACTCAAATAGACTTCCTAGCTGCTAAAATCCCAGCACACTCAAAATTACAGCCTGGGATATAATTCAAATTAATTGAAACAGACATGCCATGGTGTAAAAATACCTATTGACTGCTAGACAGCTACTAGGCTAGGCCTGAGCTTCTTTCATTAAATATATTTAAGATACTGCATGCAAAGATGATCAGCAGTGGGTTTCTTTCATGTCTCTGTTCATAGCCTCAGGGTTTCCCTGACTGGCTTCCACTAAAATGGCACAACACACCTCCCTAAGCTGTCTCTGGAACTCATTTTCAGAATTCAAGTAGAGTCTTAAAACTCCAGATACACCATAGGTGAAGCTGCCCTGTCATTTGTAGGAGACTCAGTGTGACAGCAGATCTCCTGGTTCTGTGGCTCCTATAATCTTCTTCATTCTCTGTGATGTTCTCTGAGCTTTAGTTACAGGTGTTTTCTTATAGATATAGCAACTGGGCTTGGGCGCCAAGATAACTCGTTCTCTCCATTTCGACCAGTTGTGACTTTCTGTAATGGTGTCTGCCTGTTTAACAATAGTTAACTTTTAAAAATGAGGCCATGAATTTTAGAAGAAAAGGGATTGTAAACTGCAAGAGTCAGAGACAAGAAAGGGATGGGAGACAATGAAGTTATTATGTTTTAATTTAAAACAAAAAGTAAAGAAGAAACTCCAGGTCTAACTTGTGACTCATGGAGAGCAAAAGCCAATGGGCAAAGGCCCTATCAACTAAGCGTACAATTCCAGAATACATACCCATTTCCCAAAACACATAGATTGAAAGGAGCTCACAGTGCTGAGTGACAACTCTAATCCTAAATACAGTCCCGGACTCCTTCCTCTTCTCCCCTCGCCCTCCCAGGAATGCTACTTAATCTGGGGCCATCTTGGGAAGGAGCCATCAAACACAAGGGCTTATATATATATATACTGCTTGAGCAGAAAGCCAAGTAGGCAAAGAATGATCCTTTATAGAATCCACCTTTTTCATTTTTAACCAGTCCTGAATGAAACCTTTCCTCAATCTGGAAATCTCTAGAACCTTCTTCTTCCTTAGCTTTCTTTCTTCCATTAGGTACATTACATCATTGATTCTCCATATCTCTAGAGAATTATTTTTCACAAAAGGAGCATATTACTTCCTCTACCACGAAAAGAATGATGAATTATTTTACACTAATTTCCAGGTAGCCTTTCTTTATCATCTAGTGTCTGAATCACAAAAGGTAGGTTTAAACATTTATCCACCAAAAGATCATACCTATAGCAAAACTTCTGCCATCTTGCTGCACCTCTCTGATGTACACACCAACATATTTTAAACTTCCCTCAACATATGGCTTTCTTTGTTCCATAATACTACAAGCTTCATGAAACTGCTTTCACATTGGAACACAGAATTTGAGGTAACTTAAACCTCTGTTCCAAAACCACTGTCACTCACAATGGCTCTAGAATGAAGTATCTCTTATTCTCTCCACTCAAAAAATTGAAAGATTGATGTAACATATGATCACATAACTGTCAATCAATAAGGCTCACTTATATCCTCTTTCATGAATTCCTATATCAGCTAGTTCATGTGCTTGTGACTAGGTTCATTTTGAAACCCTCCAGGTAGGCCTCTCCAGGTGTGTCCCTCAGTGACACCTGAGATGGCAGCCATCCAATATGACTGAGGACAAATATTAACCATGAAATTTTTTAATAGATAGAGCACCACAGATGTAAGATGCTAATTTGCATATAAGTTCATAAGTGATGTGTGAAGCCACTAGCCTAACAATGCAACTCAAATGAGTAGAGTGGCCTCTTAGCGACACTTCAACAGTAAAGTAGGTATAAGTGCAATGGAACTGATTAAAAACATCAGTGCAACCTTCCTTGAAGAAAATAAACATGGAGATATATGATACATAAGAATGTTAACATTAAAATCACAAACGCAGGATTTTTTAAGTATATGAAACACAGAATAGGACAAAAATGTTCTCTGAAAGATTGGGATTCTAGTCTAAACTGAGGTTATCAGGTTTCCAAAGGTTCTATAAGCATGTGTGCAATCTAGCATTAGATTATGTACGCAGCCTCACTACTATTACTATTACTATACTATTACTATTACTATTCAATGCTACTACTACACCTATGATAACTGTCATCATCACTGCCAGAGGAAGATGCGAGTACAGAATGGCATTCACATATCTGGTTTATAAAACAGGTGACCACTTTTGCATACCAGCAGCAAGCAGAAGTTGAGACAGAATGTTATCTAAAATTCACTAACCTGCCTAAATCATTTTCATCCTCAAGTGTGGGAAAAACAGAAAAAAAGTAAATATATCATTTTAGTTTGTATTTCAGTAAACAACTATGCCAGAGACACTGTTAATGCATCAGAAATCAGATATTTTGAATTGCCATCCTTCAGCTATAAAGGAGCATATTTTACCACCCAAAATAATTCCTGTAATTTTGAAAACTATTAGAGCATGACAATCCTTGCTAGATGTGAAAGCCAAGCAATAGCCTATGAGTGTTATGGATGTCATGAGTGCAACTATTCTTATCAATAGTCCAATATGCATATGTATATTTCCACAATTCTGTGTACACATTTGATAAAAACAGTGTAACAAGCTGGATATATACATAAACGAATGCATATAATGGTAGTGCAAAATATTTTATATTTAAAAAAGATTTTGTGTGTGTGTGTGTGTTTGTGTGTTTGTGTGTTTGTGTGTGTGTGCGCGCACGTGCACACACACACATACAGAGTATGTGCGTATGAGTGAAGATGTCCTTGCAGGCCAGAGGAAGGTGGCAAATTCCCATGGGTGCTGGTGTGGTAATCAGTTTTGAGCTTTCCAAAGATGGATGCTGTGAAACTAAACCCAGATCCTCTAAAGGCCAAGGTATATGTACTCCTAACTGTTCAGCTACCTCTGTAGACTTTAAAATACTGTTTAAACAGTGAATAAACTACATCATTTCCATATTAACTAAAGTTTCCTATTCTGTAACATGTTCAATACCTACTTATTGAGTACTTTTATGAACTGCTATGAGAGCTGTAAGAATGAACTCCATAGAATCGCTTTTGGAAAAGGAAATGTTTTGAAGCCTATCATAACTGAAACAATGAGGCATCTGATGTATTTTATGAGATTAAAATATCCGCGTAACAGCCAGGTTGACAGTGGAACAGAACGTTGCTCACACCCCAGCTTTCCCTTCAGGCTTCTTCTTAGGGAAACATTTCTCAAAGGGGAGACAACTTATGGTCTTTCTCTGTGAAGGTTTTCTAGCTACAATTAGAACATATTTGTCTGTCAGTCAACATAGTTCATGTCTAATTGACCCATGCCTACAGAAGAACGTGTTCTTTCCGTGTTATGTTCCTTTGTTGAAGAATGCTTGCCTTGTTTCCATTCTATGCTACTACAATTGTACTTTTACAAATGAAGTTTTACTTTGACTCTTCAGGTACAAACATATATATTACTTATTTTGCAGGGATTCCTTTAAAACACAATTGCTCTAGTCAAAGAGCTTTCAAACAACAAGGGACTTTATTATACCAAACACTTTCCATTCATTAGGAATCCAGGAGCAATTTGGCTCAGTCTTTAATGGGGCTACAGTCAAGATAGTGTTCCTTGGCTGCAGTTATCTGAAGGGTTGACAGGGGTGGTGGATCTGTTTCCAAAATGCATCACTCATGTGGCAGTTGGCAGGAGGCCACAGCTCCTTAGCTCATTGGCGTCTCCAACAGGCTGCGTGAATGTCCTCATGCCATAATAACAAGCTCCTTCCAGAGAAGAAGTCCAGTCCTCAGTCTCGTGAATGACTTAGTTTGGGGACTCACACAGAATCCTGTTGCTTATATAAAAAATATCACTTCTGATCATTGGATGGTGGAAGAAAAATGCTTCTTGAATCCTGTGAGGCAGAGGTCCTGGATCTGTCACAGAGCCTGTTACTAAGGAGATGCACCTTTATCTACTTTTGTGACTGTTTGCTATTGTGTCCAGAATGGCTGCCTAGAAGAATAAGTTCTATTCCTTCGCTTCTCAGCTGATGCTTGATTTTGCTCAGTGTTTCATTTCGGCTTTATGTCCTGTGTGCTGACACCTACGTCTGGCTTCAAGGTGGCTTCTCCGAATACTGCCAATACTTTGTAGAGATTTATTTAAATACTACCTTTTAACCTGTTCAAGTTTCTCCCTGCTTATCATGCACTTTCCTGTTTTTATAGTGAATTACTGAGTGTAAAGGATTTTAGAAGTTGTATGTCTTGAATCTAATTGTGTATAAAGTGGATGTGGCAAAGATTCTCTTGCATACTGTAACTTTTCTTATTAATACAAATAGTTTAATTTGGTTAATGAAGGCTCTTGAATTTAATTCAGCTCCTTATATCTATGACAATCTTTACATTTAGTACTTTAAATATTTACGTAAAAACTGTTTCCCACCCAAGATGATGAAGACTTTAAACAATTATTGCTGGAAATGTCAGTACTTCATGACCCACATATTTAACTACAAGGTTCCTAATAGTCCCTTTAAAAATGCAGTATGAAATTGGGTCATGTTTGAGGTGATATATATATATATATATATAATTCTTGGTATCCACTGGTATCTCTAGATTTTTTTTTTTGCTAAAATTGCTCAATCTTTTCAGAAGATTTGCATTTTCTTATAAATTCCATACTCAGGATACATGGTGCTGACTTCCCTATTTAAAATGTTGGTTGTTCAGGACAAACTTACGTGTTCCATTTCCATATGCCAAACCTCGATCAGGTCACATCACTTCTGCACTTGCTTACCGTGAAGCAACCTAGGATCTCACATAAGACACATAATTAAGAAAATAAATAAACATCCAAGTTCATATCACAAAAACAGTATCAAAGGACAAGACAGTATGTACCCAGACAAATCTCTAGTCTTTCCCTTGCAGCAAAAGGATGGGGAAAAGTATTAGAAACAAATGATACCCAGAAACAAATAGATGTTGCTAGTCTAATTCGTGACACAGTAGTTTTGTTAATTCACTAAAGTCAATCAGAAATGAAAAAGGATGCCTTACACTAAAGAAAGGCACAATTAATCAAGAAGACACTACAATCAAATTCTCACATGCCCAATTTCAAAAATAGTCTAATATTCCATATTTGACTTAAGGAAAGAGCTTAATATTAATTCAGGAAAATTAGGCAATTTCAGTACTGAACTTTTTCCAATAGACAGGTATTCTAGATAAAAAACAAAACCAAGCAGAGAAACATCAGAAGTAATGACCTCAAACATCAAATGTACCTATCATATATACACACAATAGTCTACCCAATTAACAAGGAATATAGATTCTACACCACATCACATGAAAGAAATATCACTAAAATAGACCACAAACTGGCGCATAAAACCAATCTGAAGAAATCTAGAAAAAAATGAATTAACTCTACGGACCCTATCTGACCATAATGCAATGAAGATTAAAATTGACAGCAAATGAATTTTTGATAATGGTGAGACCCATGAAGATCAAACAACTCATCACTCAATGATGAATAGGTCAATGAAGAAAGAAAGAAAACTTTCCTGAAATAAAATCAAAGTGAAGCATCACATGCAAAATATCCTGATAAATCTAAAGAGTGTCAGATGCTGCTCAGAACACCTGAGGAGTCTTTAGACAACTCCATATAATTCACAGAATGAGAAGATAACATCCAGTGAGTAGACAAGAGAATTGAAACAAAAACTGACTGGTCTGACCTACCTGACACACATGGACAAAGCCACTCATGGTCTGTGGAATATAATGTTTGGAAATGTTCCCTGGCCTTGGCCAGGACAAGGGATGCTGCGGATTATAAAATAAATCCAAAGAAATCATGCCATGTGGCAGCCAAATGTTTCTAATTATAATAGACATAGAATATAGAATTTAATATTTACAGTATGGTGGCAGACTTGATATATATATGTGTATATATATATATTTAGATATATATATATATATTACACCCACACCCACAAAGTAAACAAATTTCAAATAAGGAATAAACAGTGCTTATAAACAGAACATAATTGCATCGGCAAAAAGAAAATGAGAAAGGAGACACAGCAAGAACATAGAAAATGCACTTCACAAAAAATGTCAACCAACTTAATACTCAGAGAAATAATAATTACAACTCTAGGAGTTATCATGACAATGGGCCTAGTAAAAATTAAGGACAGAATATTTAAGAAGTACTAGAACCAACAGATATTTTGCACTGTTGGCTTTGATATAAGTATCAAAAATAACTCATAGAAATTGGAAATACCTTTTTATATTAAAAAAAAATCAACTTTTCAGTTCTTGGGATACCTTGAAGGGACACTTGATACTTATGTCCATTGAAAGACATCCATAGACATGAAAATATCATTTTGAATGGCCATAAATTAGCTCTACAACACATATACACCAAATGCCCAGTGAGGTCAACATTGAGTTAAATGCCTGGTAGTTATGTAAGTAGATCTTACCCTCAAGCACATCATTACAAATACTGCAAAGGGGAGTCTCAGAAGATGCTAAGACACTTTCAGTGGGGTCCTACCCCAAGCACTTTTGTATGTCATGGATGTTCATACAGATTGCCCAAGATCTTCTATACTTTATGTAATTTCCTTATTTTGGGGTAATGTTTTCCAATTTAGGTACTAGTTGTAGCAGTCTCAAGATATTAAGAACCTTTGAGTTGTTAATTTAATTGATCCATTTAAGTGTTATCAAAATCATTTCTGGTTATAAATTTGTTGCCTTTGAGGTGCAAATGTGTTCATATAAGTCTTCTCAAAGATGCATTTACAAGTGGTAAGAGGCGGGACCAAAATTTTAGACTTCTTGGTATTTATTCCCCCATATTTGAGTAAGTTTCTATTTTCTATTCAGTATTTTATTTTGAATTCTTATACTGGAATTCTTTGATTTTTCCAAGACAGGGTTCATATAAGAATTCTTTAATAATAAATTCTTTTTAATATGAAGAATTTACTCCACTTAAGATGCACAGGGAATGTTGGACAGTATTTTTTTAAGCATTTGAAATCATTATGACAGATAAAACACTGAGTGTTCATACACTTACACAGTACCCCCTTATCAAGGGATGCCATTTTGTCCTTATATCTGCAAGGGTTTAATGGGTAAAAATAATTTCTTTAGACACAATGGTTGATGTTAGGATAAAGGTCAGCTAACACGAATGTCCTTTAACTTTTAGATCATTTGCTGAATGATCTTCCAAAACACAAGTGCAGACAGAGTCAAATGGAGAAGGAAGTTACCTGGATAAATAACAATTTACAATTTATATCTGGTTATAAATTCTAATCCCATATGATAGCATCTTCAGATTTTCTCCTCATAACTTTCTAAAAATTTCATTATTTTAATTTTAAAATATTTAATTCCTTAACCTAAAAAATTTTTGAAATGACCTATAATAATGTCTGAATCCACTAACATAGGTGCCATTTTTTAAATTTATCACAAGCATTCGTATTTGTAACCCAATTTTAGATGTGACAGCCAGTTATGGAAGAAGAATTTCTTGAATCAATCTTTATTTCTTCTATTTATTAAGGTAATATTTTCCTGGGATAGTTTGTAGTTTTTGTATCTAGATGCATATAATTTCTATATTATAGCAATGCTATAGTCTTTGGATTAACAGTAAGCTAATATACACTTCTTGTGTTTATATGTCAAAATATTATTTTTGTTAATGGCCATTCTAACAGGTGTTGTGCTACATGGAACCTAAAAAGTTAGTCTACAGAGAGAAGACTGGTAGTTACCTAAGGTTGATTTGGGACAACACAAGAAAGGGGAAAATGAATGCAAAATGCAAAGCTAGTTGCGCTGATGAAGTTGGACGTACATAACAGTAACAAATTATGTACCTCAAAGTGCCTAAGAAGTCAGGCATGGTGGCACAAGCTTTTAATGCCAGCACCCAGGAGTCAGGCTGATCTCTCTGAGTGTGAGGCCAGCTACAGTCACATGATGAGATCCCGTCTCAAAAATGAATAAATGAGTAAAGTTATAAAGTTAAAAAGGAGAGTTTTGGTGTGATGTTTGTTAGCTAGCTTGATTTAATTAAGCCACAGATCAAAGCATTGCCATGTTTGTCATAAATACATGACAATTTGAGTAAAAACAAATTTAATAAATGTTCATTATACGCATGTGTGAAGCTATCTATACAAAACAAAGTAAATTTTAATTTAAAAAATTTAAATTACATATAGACTTTGATTTTATGACACACACCAGATAGCATCTACTAACAATTTTGGCTTAAAATTGTGAACTTTATAGGTTTAAGTTTTTAGGCTTAAAATACTAGTTTATGTAAAACAATAAACAACTTGTGTAAATAAAATTCCTTTTGCTTTTTTGAATTTTTAATTAGAATTTTACTTTTCATTGCTTCCAAATCTTTAAATCAATATTTTATGCTTTATCACAAATATATTTATGTAATAATTTACTTGGGCCCTCATTTTTCCCTTTGCATCATATTTACTTATTTGATAAGTATTTCATCATTGAACTAAAAAATGCTGGGTAAAAGAATTGATCTACATGATGGGACTATATCATGAACAAGAGAGACAAAACCTAAGTTTTATGATAGTCATATGTGCATTTTATAAGTAAAATGGGGAATAGACTACAAGAGGTATTTTCAACGACCAAAGTCATAGGGACCTGTTTCCTCCCTATGTCTGCAGTGTGTAAGACCTCAGTGAATCTTACACAGAGGAATGCAGTATGAGCACAGGAGATAATAATATCTTTTATAATTTTATTAACAATAATATTTAACCTGGGCACCCTTTACATAGCCAGGTATACTTTAGTAGTTCTATTTCTTTTTTAGTGTTTAAGTTTTTCTTTTATTTGTATTTACAGTTATTTTAAAATTGCATTTAAAAAATAAATAAATAAAATTGCATTTTAAAAGTTTTAAATCTCTTTTTTTAAAAAGATTTATTCATTCCTTTTTTTGTTTTCATGTCTTTTTTATTATTTAATTAATTTATTCAGATTACAACTCAATTGTTATCCCATCACTTGTATCCTCTTAATGGACCTGTTATTTAAGAGTATAGCATGGAATGAAGGAAGGAGGCTCAAAGTCCTATCCCTAACCAAGAAGCTAGTCCCAAGTGATAGTGGCTGGGAGAGTCAAAATCAGTTTTCTTTAGTGGAGTGACTGCATATATCAGTCATACTCCAGAGCAGACCCAGGGCTGAGGAGTAGGTGACCAACACAAGAACAACTCCATGGTGCGTGTTCATGTATACGTGTGTGTGCGTGCGTGTGTGAGTGTGTAGTCATTGTTTTAAAGAGAGAGGAAAAAGTTGAAATTGGATTGGTAGAAAGGTGATAGAGGATCTGGGAGGACTTGGGGGTGAGCAAGAAAGAATATGATGAAAATACATAAAATTTTTCAAAGATTAAATAAAAACATTTAATAACTGCTGCTAAAAGTCAACATATTGCTAGAGTCAGTTTCAGCAATGCACAGCCATCTTACAGACATTTCTTATTGGCAGATGAGTGTCTTCCCTAGACATTTCTTCCCAAGCAAAAACATTTGGCAAAAGTTAGACCTGAAATCCTTTTTCGAGACGAGGGAAAATAAATGGTAATAGTGCCCTTTATTTAATTAGTAATAAACATGATGATGATGACTTGCTGATGCGCCTTCGTGAGCACAGAACGTAAGGAAGCTGCCTGAAGAGATGTGGGTGTACTGTCGTTCTAGGAAGCACTGATTGTGAAAAGTGCATTGAAATGGAAATGGGATGTTTCCTTGTTCTCTTCTGGAGTTTGGTAGTTGATCTGTGCGTATTTGCATACATTTGCTTTTTAAAAACCCATATTGCCCCACTGCAAAATAAAAAATGCAGACTTCATGCTCACGAACTATTAAAGAGGCAGCTGCAGAGCGTGTTGAACTGAGACCCCTTTTAGAGAGGAGCTCATTCGGCTGCACGAGTTGCTGGCTCATGGTGTTGACCTTTCCGTTTATAGTGTGCATGCTTTTTACTCATAAACCAGAGGCATAGGATTTATCTAGCCTCTACTACAGGTTCTTAAATTCCACATTACATTTTGAATACTAAATTAATGTTCAGTTTACATGCAGAGACCAAGAGAAATATTTTCTCACCTCTGTTAGTTTGGGAATTATTCCTCATACTTTGTCTAGATATAAGTTTCGTGAAAGTTGGTTAAATTATATTTATACCTCTAAATAATCTTCATGAAGAAAGGGAGAGAGAGAGAGAGAGAGAGAGAGAGAGAGAGAGAGTGTGTGTGTGTGTGTGTGTGTGTGTGTGTGTGTACAATGGAAGGGTATCTTATGAAACATTTGAAAGAAGGATGAGAGTCTGATACTATGGGGCATGTTAAATGAGAGAATTAAGGGCTTTAAGAGTAATGGTAACTTGGCTGATAGTTTACATAAAAAGTATTCAGTATTAAATGTGCTGAACAACAAATAGTAGAATCATAGAGAAAGAGTAAACCTGGAATCACACTGGTTTTTCAATTATACCTGTTACCAATCTGAAGTAATGTCATATGCCTGAAGATAATGCTGTGTCAAAGGCATTTGGCCAGGAGCCCGGATATGTAAAAATGAAATACAACGACATTTCTTTTTCCTATCTTTCCTATCAACGTGATACAAATTTTTTGTCCTCCTTGATTTTACTCATTATCTAAGACATAGGAAAGTAAAGGAACTTTGATTTTTATGGTTTTTTTTTTAACTGATTCTTGGTGATTTTCACATCACACAGCCCAGTCTCTGCCAATTGCTCCATCTCCTCATATATGCCCTTCGCTCTTGCAGCCTTCTCACCAAAACAAACAAACAAACAAACAACCACAAACCAACAGAAAGCAAAGCATAAAAAAAAAAATCTCATCATGGAACTGTCATATATCATAGTATGTCCTATAGTATATCCCTCTGTCCACACATCTTTACTTGCAAATGTTCATTGTAATGAGTCATTGGTCTGGTTCAAGGTCTATGGCTTCTGTGACACCATCAACACTGGATCCTCACTGGGACTCTTGGCAGTTACCCTCTTGTTGCCCTGTGTCATGGAGATCCTACAGCTGTAGGTCAGCAAGACTGGCCCTTTCACACATCCCAATCAATCACAGATGATATGGATTTGGGGTGGGACCCCTCAGAGGTCTGAGTCTGGGCCTGGGTGGTAGCTGAACTAGTTAATGTGCTCTCCTCTCTCTCTCTCCCTTATCTGAACCACCAGGGTGAGCTCTCCAGCACTGCTCTGGCTAGGCTACCCAATCCTGCCATCAGCATGAAACAGGGTAAGCTCTCCTGCTTTCATGCCCTCAAGACCCATGAAAGCCTTCCCTTACTAGGAAACTGGGACAGAGGGGAGGACATCCTATTGGGACTCTAGATAAGAGAACCATGGGAAAATAGCAGTGTAGAAGGATCCAGTGGGTCCTAGAAACCTACAAGTAGAACATTATGATAGGCAGATTGGGGCCAAGGGGTCCCACTCAAACTAAGGCACCAGCCAAGGACAATACAGGCGGTAAAATTTAAACCCCCACCCAGATCTAGCCAATGGACAGGACAGTCTCCACACTTGAGTGGAGAGTGGGATATGACTTTCTCACGTACTCTGGTGCCTCACATTTGACTATGTCCCCTGGAGGGGGAGACCTAGTGGCACTCAGAGGAAGGACAGCAGGTCACCGAGAAGAGACTTGATACCCTATGAGCATATACAGGGGGAGGTAATCCCCCTCAGGAACAGTCATAGGGGAGGGGAATAAGGGGAAAATGGGAGGGAAGGGAGAATGGGAGGATACAAGGGATGGGATAACCATAGAGATGTAACAAGAATAAATTAATAAAAAAAAAAAAAAAAAAGACCTACTCAACCACACCCATGCCTCCATAGCCAGCTCCACTGTGCAGCTCAGACAAGGTACAGAGCCCAATTTCCTAAGCATTGTAGCCTGCGAGGGACTGGACCAGCTCTTCTGGACTCATACCCTCTACTCTGGATTATCCGTGCGATTGCTATCAATGCCAACTCATCTGTGTTGCCCAGACGAGGTACAAAGTCCAATTTCTCAAGTGCTACAGGCTACTCAATGAGGGTCAGAGATAGCTCACTGCTCTTAGCTGTCCCCAGGGCTAGTTCTTCCAAGTACCACAAGTTCTGAGGGGGGCAAGCATCACCCCTGAACCAATACCACCTCATGGGAGAAGAGTGGTAGGGTCAGCTCTCCCTACTCTCATCCTGAGGGCTGGCTCACTCAACCCTTTGACCAGAGCGAGAAATACTGTGCTGCCCAGGCAAGATGCATGGCCTGCTCTCCTGAGTGCTGCAGTCTATGAGGAGTAGGGTCAGCTTACCAGCTCTAATGACCCTGGGATCAGCTTTTCTACCTGCCTCGGATGCCAAGGGGCAAGAGGGTAGAGGGCATCTCTCCTCCCCAGGGCATTTCATGACAGAGGAGTCAGAGGCAAGCTCTCCCTTGCTCATAACCTTGGGACTGGCTTACTGGTGTCCCCCAGCACTAGTGCCAAATCTACTGTGCTGCTCAGGTGAGATGCAGGGCCCACTCTCTTGGGTGCTACAGCCAGCAAGTGACAGGAGCAATTCATCTGCTTTCATGAGCTCTCATGGCCACAGGCCTCTTCTGACTGCAGCAAGTGAGGAGGGTGAGGTGGAGGAGAACACCACCCCTCCATGACACCTCACCAGCTTTTCCATACTCTCACCCTTGGGCCAACTTAACTGTTCCCACCTCCAATGTCAGCTCTGCTATGCTGTCCAAATGAGGTGTAGGACTCATTCTCCTTAGTGTGGAGAATGTGAGGGGCAGGGATAGTGCTGTCATACTCATGACCCTGTGGGTAGCTGTCCAGACTGAGGGAGTCAGCTCTCCCACACTCATAGTTTCCGGGCCAGCTTACCTACACTACTGCCACCATGGCCAGCTTCACAGTGCTACCTGGGCAAGATGCAGGGCCCACTCTCCAGAATGCTGTCTCAAGTGAAAGGTGGAGCCTGCTCTTCAGAATCCTCCAGCCAATGAGAGGTGGTGCTAGTTCTGCACAGCCCCTGGACATCTATGTGGTCCCAATGGCTGCTCTGTCCAGAGACATCCTGATATTCCCTAGTCATAATATGATCCATGGATATCAACACTGACCCTTGCCTAGCATAGTCATGAGTCTAGACATGACCCTCAGAGGCAGATCAGGCTGGGACAACACCATGGCCTCAAGTGGCAGGGCTGGCCACGCTTGAGTCCCCAGTTCCATCTTTCTTCATAATGCTCAAACTGCTCCACTTCTCTTTTTCTCTCATTTGATCTCCAAATATTTGCACATTGTGATGGCTCCCGCTGCAGGTTGGCTGCAGACTGGCGGGCTCCTGTGTGATGTTTTTAATCTTCACTACATGATGTGGTGGCAACCAGGTGTTTACAGCCAACCTGTGCTATGCACCTGAGGGCAGGTCTGTGGGTGGCATGATTGTCAGGAGGTCTCTGTCTGTCTTCCTCCTCCCTCACTGTGGCGTTGAGGTAGGAGGTGGAGCTCTGTGTGTCTATAGCCTACCTGTGCTTTGGGGTGGAGGGCAGGTCTGTGGACATCTTTCGCCTCCCTCCTAACATGGCATGGCAGAACACAGGACTCTCTGTTTCCTCCTCCAGAGTTGCCTGGATCTGATTTGGTTTCATTTTTATGTGTCCTAGGCATAAAACAGCTTTGGCCACCAAGCCAAACATCAAGCTAGGACAGTAGCTCAAAGGACTGCCATCTAGTGTGCCCCTGGCTGGTATTAGAACAGCTACACACAAGGTGTGTTTATGCCCATCACCAGTGTGGGAAGTAAAGGAGCTGTTAACACACTGGCATTAAAATAAAAAACAAAAACATGAAGGAAAAAAATCTACCCCATTTCATAGATACTTCTCTTAAAAATTACCAAATATCCTTGCAGGGCTCCTGAACCCCCTGGGTCCGTCCATGCCCTATTCTTCCATACCACTCTGAGTGTTCCACCCGAGTCTAGCAGTGAGTCCAAGCATCTGTCCCAATCACCCACTGGGTAGAGTAGAGTCTCTCAGAGGACATCTATATTCGGCTAATATCCTCTTATAAGTGAGTATATATCATGAGTGTCTTTCTGGGTCTTGGTTACCTCACTCAGGATGATCATTTCTAGTTCCATCCATTTGCGTGTAAATTTCTATTTTTCCTTGTTTTTAATAGCTAAGTAGTGTAATAGCTGAGTTGTGTAAATCTATCACAGTTTCTTTATCCATTCTTTACTTGAGGGACATCGAGGCTATACATCAAGGCCGGCAGATCTGAACTCAGGGGTCCCCTGCACAAACTGTTACACCAACCAAGGACAGTAAACCTAGACCCACCCCCTGTTCAGATCTAGCCAATGGACAAGTCATTCTCCATGGTTGCTGGGGAAAAGGGGACTGCCTCTGACATGAATGATGATGCCCCCAATTTGATCACTTTTCCTTGGTGTGGAGGCCTGGTGACACAGAGGAAGGGGAAGCAAGATATCTGGATAAGACTTGGTAGGCTGTGGTCATATGGTCAGGGAAGAAGTCCCCTTCTGTCAGAGGTCTAGGGGAGGGGAGTAGGGTGGAAGAGGGAGGGAGAGTGGGAATGGAAGATACAATCGAAGGGATAACCTTTAAGATGAATTATAATATTTTTTAAATTACCAAATATTAAGTTACCTTACTCCAAACCGCAAAATGCTCCTACCTAAATGATACCAACAAACTTTCCTGATGTCTTTTCACTTGCAGGATCCGCCAACTGCTTTTCAGCACTCACACCCCTCTGCCCAAGTCAGCTTGAGATCAGGGCTACATTATTGACCCAGAGCTCACTCTCAGCCAACTTCATTCCTATCAGAGTCTGATGTCAAATTATATTCTGCTCCTTTATTTTACAGCCCTATAATAATATTTAAAGTTTTCTAAACAGTGAAAGCCATTCTCTTCCCTGGACCCTTGTCTGACGCCTACAATGATGTACAGCAAGCCAGTTTTTCTTGAACTTACACAACATTCCCTCCTTTGTACAGAAGTCTGTGCTGAGTTTTAAAAGGAGGGTAGTGCTGGAATTTTCATAAGAGTTAGTCTAGTACAGTATAATATGCTGTGAAATAAACTAGCCAATAACTTGTTCTCAGGATGCATGTCCCAAAGACATGTCTCTCTTACCTAGGCATCAATTTGCTATTTCCCCTTTATCTACACAGATTCCCAGTGGTGCCATCTGTATTAAGAAATCTCAAACGTGGGCTAGTAATAAAAATATTTAAGAGTTTGAGTTTTTAAGTTGGGGATAATCAACATGAAAATATCAGAGGACTAACATGCACATGGGCTCAAAGCAGAAAACAGCCTTGAATACAAGGGAGGAGGGAAGTAGAATGAGACAGAACAGACAGGAAGGTGTTATCTTTATTTGTAAACTCAAAGTATGGACCCTGCATGCTGTGCACCTGAATGCCAGGTAGGAACCACAAACAGGCGAATAGCGGCATGACTGCTTTTTTCCTTTTTAAAAAAATATTTTATTAATTTGTTCATATTACATCTCAATGGTTATCCCATCCCTTGTATCCTCCCATTCCTCCCTCCCTCCCGTTTTCCCCCTACTCCCCTCCCCTATGTCTGTAACTGAGGGGGACCTCCTCCCCCTGTATATGCTCATAGGGTATCAAGTCTCTTCTTGGTAGCCTTCTATCCTTCCTCTGAATGCCACCAGGTCTCCCCATCCAGGGGACGTGGTCAAATATTGGGCATCAGAGTTCATGTGAAAGTCAGTCCCCACTCTCCACTCTCCACTGTGGAGAATGTCCTGTCCATTGGTTAGACCTGGGTAGGAGTTCAAAGTTTATTGCACGTATTGTCCTTGGCTGGTGCGGCGTGACTGTTAACATGGCTAACTGTGACGCTCAGTCTTTCCTGTCAACTTGACTGGATCAGAAATCAACTAAAATAGAGGATTCTGGGAACTCCAGTGAGGAATTTCTATGACTACATTCTTTGAAGTGGGAAGTTTACCCTAGATGTGGGCTGTGCCTTCTGGTGCCAGCCCTGATAAAATGACATAGAAGAAGGAAACCTGCATTTCTCCTGCTTGCCTTTACTCTTGGTGGCAAATTCATAAACCCTTTGGCTGCCGCTTTGCTTTGCTGGCATTATAACGAGCATCTTTAGGCTTCTAATGCAGACTAAGGAGCAACAGCTCTCCATAACTCCTCCAAGTCTCTACACAAAACTGAGACTTCATTGACATCCACCATCTTCGGCATCATGGGCTTAGCAGCTATAGATTCTGGACCTCTTCAAAGTGAGACAGCCATTGTTGGACTACCCAAGCCATGTCATGTAAGACAATATACTGAATCCCCTCCCAGCCCCTATGTGTTCATGTCTGTGTGTCTCTTTGTGTGGTAGTAACATAGGGAAAGCTTTGACCTCTAATGTTTTTCCAAATCTGTAAGACATGCAAGACTTATCTTTTTTTAAAAACAAAGCATTAACTAACATTGAGCCTAACTAACATGAGCCTAACATTGTCCATTCCAAGTATCAGGGTTTTTGTTGTTGTTTGTTTGATTGATTGGTTGTTTTTTTTATAGCTAAAAAGATATGTCCTAATTTGCTTCTCTCTTCTGTGATAAAACAATGACCAAAACCAACTCAGGGATAAAAGAGTTGGTTTTCATTATATATTCCCAGACCACTATTACCACTTCAGGGAATGAGGGCAGGAACTTCAGGCAAGCACCAAGAGCAGAGACCATAGCAGGATGCTGTGTAGTAGCTTGCTCGCCATGGCTTGCTCAGACTGCTTTCTAATACAAGCCAGCACCACATGTCCAAAGTAGGCGGAGTCCTCCCACATCAATAATTAATCAAGAAAATGCCCCACAGAAATGTCCACAAGCAAACTTGATGCAAGCAATCTTGCATGCAGGTTTCCTCTACCCAAACGGGTCTACTTTGTATCAAATTGACAAAAAAAAAAAAAAAAAAAAACAGACGAGTTACTCAAGTTTAATCCAGTAGTTTTTTTATCTTCCTACTGCTGCAGCCCTTTAATACAGTTTTTCAGGTTGTGGAGACCCCCAGCCATAAAATTATTTTGTTACTACTTCATAACTGCAATTTTGCTACTACTGTTAGGAACTGTAATGTAAATATCTGATCTGCAGGAAATCTGGTATGTGACCCTGAGGTGTTTGCAACCCACAGGTTCATGAGCACTGGTCTAATTTAGCATGACAAGATGTCATAACTTGGATCTACTGTCCTGGAAAGAGAAATGTTGAGCAAAACTGCATGGGGGGGGGGTGTTGGAGACAGTCTCTCATATGGACTTCTGTAATCCAGAGCTTTTGTTCATGAGCCATTCATCTCTTATTCTGGAGCACTGCTGCTTCTGTGGGCCCTTGTGTTTTCACATTCCTGACCATCCTGGTAAGGCTGGCTTGAATTGCATATTTTACTTCAGGTCCAGTGTGAAGCAGAGCCATGCCATTGTCTGCCATGTCCTAGCCTGCCATGCATGTGGCTAGAGTCTGTTCCTTGGTTCTAACAGGTTCCTTCCAAGCACTGTGTCTCTACCTTCCTATCAGTCACAGAGACTCTAAGCAGTCCATGGCTGAGCAAAGAATCTTCACCCTCAGTATAAAATTTTAAGTTTTATTCTATTTTATTTTATGTATATAGGTGTTTTTCCTAGATGTGTGTCTGTAGACCAATTATGGGCCTGGTGCCTGAGGAGGACAGAAAAGGATGTCTGTAGCTGGTCCTATAGACAGATGTGAGCCACCAGGTAATGGTTGCTAGTTATAGAAATCAGGTCCCCTGAAAGATCAGCCAGTACTTCTTAACTGCTGAGTAACTTCAGCTCTTTAGTATACATTCTTTGGAAGAAATTTGGAAGACTGCAGAGTATGGGAGAGGTAACTGCAAATCCCCGTAGCCATCTTCATCATTTTCTTCTGCATTGTTTCATCATGTATGTTCTCTGGAAATTGTTGTTCAGCCACAAAGTTCTCAAGCTCGCAGCACAGTATTTGGCTTTCTGAAATTACCCCACCTCCATCCCAGAAGGTCCATCGAAGCAGCATCTTGACATGCCTGTCTTTGAGTGACCTAAGAAGACTTTATTATTTGCTCAGCTCATTTCTCATGACCTTTGGGTTGTATGACTACTTTTGGGAGACAGCGTTGACCACTAAGGTATTTATAACCAACAGTGCTTCTCCTGACAATAGAGATAATGCCAGGCCATAGAGCTCAACAACCCAACCCCTGACCCAAAAGCTCTATCCCAGATAAGTGGTACCTGCTCAATTAACCTCTTCCTGAATTCTTTGTGAAGTACAAATCAAACAATGTCTCATTCAGGCCCGGTTGCCTTAGTAACGACATTCACACCTCTATTAGCTTCTAGTCTCTGAATTCATTGGGTCTTAGTCAGTGGTAACTAAGTGTCCCTGGTTACTGGTACGAGACAGTTCTATGGGGATTGATTTAGCTGATATTGCCTCAGATGATGTAACCTTGGTCTCAAAAAATGGATGAGGCATCAAGGTGCTTAGTCGCTCTGTTGGATTCCGGGACTATTAACACAAGCTTCTATGTACCATATTCTTACAAGCTAATCTGTGATAGGATTTTTGACATGCCACTTAAAAGTTTTCTCCAATTGAAACAGTTTAGACTGTTGGTGCTAGTTTTTAAACTCTATTTTATTTGGAGTATTCACTACCTCTACCTCCATTCTCCACCTCATTACTAGGTATGAGAGAAAGAAGTTTATGGAGAGAGAGGGTGTACACCTCTTTACTTCTCCTGGCTGTTTAGTTCAATTGAAGTCACCCTCTTTCCCTCTCTCTCTCTCTCTCTCTCTCTCTCTCTCTCTCTCTCTCTCTCTC
>OU015745.1:81971666-82000149 GCA_907169655.1 Acomys percivali
CTCTCTCTCTCTCTCTCTCTCTCTCTCTCTCTCTCTCTCTCTCTCTCCCTCTCCCCCCTCTCTCTCAGCTCCATCCTCCAAGTGTACCTCTCACAACCCTCTCTCCATATGTGTCCTCCAAGACACCACACAGGACACCTTCTCTCTCCCTCTCTCTGGGCCCTTGCATTTATCTCCCTCAGAGTCCTGAACCACAAACCTCTTCCTGCCGCATCATTTCCCAGGTGACAAAGACCATGCCCTGCAGGAGGCAAATATCAGCTGTGGACATACTAAAGCCCAAATGAAAATACCACACTGGAGATTAAAACAAAAACATATGTATATAACATAATTGAGTTTACAAAGAACCCAAAACTTCCAATACATCAGACACAGACTGCTTTCTGGTTGCCATAGTTTTCTGTTCTTGGCAACTCTTAAGGCCCATCCATGCATGCATGGTGAATGGTGAGTTTTCTCATCCTGTGTATTAGAGGCCAGAGCAGAGAGCTATCATCATCACTGATCCTCACTGCTTCTACCCTGTCCAAATATTCTTATAGGTCCTCACTTTGTGGGTCACAGTAAGGAGTCTTTGAGATTCTCCTTAGCTCTACCCATTGTACCTATCTTTCATATCTTGCTTATGTGTAGAACCTCTAATACATCTGAGTATAAAAATTGATTTCTGATGAAAATAGTTTTCCTAATATAATTTCTTTACTCTTTTTTATCCCTGAAGTCTTATACTGGACCAGAAATCTTTAAGTTTATATACTTTATTTCATCAGAGTATTCACGACAGATATGTTATTTTGGAAATTTAACAAATCATTTCCCATCATGACTTCTCCAAAAAAGGGGCATGTCTCATGAAAGTCTTCACTTACCAGGAAAGTGGGATAGTGGTGAGGACAGGGAGACAGGGAAATAGATGGATCCAGAGGGTCCTAGAAACCTACAAGAAGAACATTATGATGGGCAGATCTGAGCCCAGGGGTTCTGCTTGATCTATGGCACCAACCAAGGACAATATATGCAGTCATCATCAAACCCCTACCCAGACATAGCCAAGGGACAGGATATTCTCCACAGTTAAGTGGAGACTGGAGACTGACTTTCACATGAACTCTGGTGCCCCATATTTGACCATGTCCCCTTGATGAGGAGGCCCAATGGCACTCGGAGGAAGGATAGCAGACTACCAAGAAGAAACTTGATACCCTAGCATCAAATTCAAGGGGAGGAGGTCCCCATCAGTCACAGTCATAAGGAAGGGGAATGGGGTGAAAGCGGAATGGAGGGAGGAATGGGAGGATGCACAGGATGGGATAGCAATTGAGATGTAATATGAATGATTTTATTTTTCAATTGAAAAAAAAGAATGCCTTACATTTCTTTCCATTAATAGAATCTATGGCAGAGAAACACACGTTTAGCCATATGTTTGACTTTTTATTGAAAGAGAAATTGGGCACAAGGCAGAAATATTAGCATCTGGCAAAATGGAAGGGAATACTCTCTTATGTCACTTCTCTGTTATCGTCTTCACTTTTCTATAGGTTCAACATATCTGAAATACCTTCAGATTGACACAGCAAATTAAGCCCTTACTCAGAAAAATATATAAAATAATTCAAGTAAAAAATAGTTTTAGAAGAAAACAAATTGAAACCAAAATGAAATGTATAGGAATACCAGAACACCGTGATTTGGCAATCAATAATTACTGAAATGTACGTGCGCATGTTTAATGGATGCAGATGCTTTGTTGAATCCAGATGCTTGACTCAGAAATTATAAAAGAGCACAACCCAGTTTTGTGCCACAGAGGATAATATAACAGTCCTGTAAACTATTCTTTAGGGCACATATGAAGGTTAGGTACATTAACCAGAAAGTTAAAAGCCCCAATAAAAAGAGACTCTTCTCCAAAATAATATGCAGAAAAACCTATAAGGCGTCTCGAAGGACAAACTAATCTTCACATTAAGAAGTAATTAGACATATAATTGAGTGTTGGAGAAACAGATGAGTTATCTAAAAATGATTTTTAAGTCAAACGCTTGCCAGTTCTAGGAGTCTGTAAGCTGGAAATACCCCATTGTTTCACAGAGGACATTGGCTTCACTCATTGTCCAGCACGCCCTGAATCCTCAAAGGTGCCTAGTCCTCACAATCATTATCCAGTTTATGTATGCCTTGATGCCTGTCTCAGTCAAGTTTCTGCTCATCAGTACTGCCAAACCAGCCAGTGCATCCTTTAGTCTCTGAGTTTACAGACAGAAACTCACCTGGATTTCTTTACACACTTATATCATTGATACCTTGTCTTGTTTCTTGGATCTTTCTCACAAACACTCAGAATTCTCTCATGACTCCACTCTTGGACTGTGTTCAAACAGAAAACATTCTCATTGATGTGTCCCACTGATAATAGATCTCAGCTGAGTTGGATCCTCCAACTGATCACTCCTAGATGCAAGTGACTCGTGCAGGATATCTCCGAACTAATCACGCCTCATTACACAAATGTATTGGGAATAATCTTGCTTAATTTTGAGATGTGGTTCAAGAAATTCTCATATTTGGCTGTTTTCAAAAGAAGCATCTGTCAAAATGTGTGGAGTGTTTTTCCTCCAACTTTCCTCTTTCTATGAGAATTTTTTAAACATTTAGCTGGCTAATTAGTGTTCTTGTGTATGTGCGTGCACAAGTTTGTGTGTGTGTGTGTGTGTGTGTGTGTGTGTCTGTAATACCTGTATGCATGCCATGGTGTGCATGTGTAAGTAAGAAGACAACTTGTGGGAGCTGGTTCTCCTGTTCTACCACATGGATTCTGGTGATCAAAAGGGTCATGGAAGTTTTGTGGCAAGAGTATTTACCTACTGAACCATACTGACTGTCCTTTCATTGTATTTTAAACTCTCTCCCATATTTTATGACTTAAGTGTTGAATGACAACAAAATAGTTTTGCACAAAAAGTATAAACAATTGTGTGGATGTTTCCTCAGAGATCCTGGAGAGAGACACATAAGGCTCTGGACGTAAATGAAGCTTATAAGACTCAGAAAGCCTAAAATATTAAAGATTTAAAAGCTCCCACTAAGTAACCTTGTGCTTATGCTTTCATAGGTAACCTAATACCCACATGTACTCACTAAGCTAGATTAGGGGACTACTAACGTCTTTGCTGTGTTGTCACTCTCCTATAGTAGATGAATACACATTGTTCATGTCTCCACAGGAAAAGTTGCACAATGTAAGGACCCTCAGAACCAAAGATTAGCTGCAAGGATTTGACAAGACATGTTACCAAGGTTGAGATATGTGAGCATGGAATGTTCTCCAGGGAAATCCTAGGGTAGCCATCTTTTCCCAAAGAGTGTGACTATAGGGACTTGTCTCCTTGATGAAGGAGGTCTGCCCCATGAGTATGAGGATGCTTCCCAAATTTCTAATGAACTAGATAATATACTGCAATCCTTGAGAGAAGCTATGGGACATGAGAGTAAACTGGCTGTGGCATTGGTGCTGTGGCCTTTGCTGTAGACAATAAGACCTGTAACTGAGGCTGAAGTATCCACTCAGAAAGAACTTGCCTGTATGAAAGAAAAAACACAACAAGAGAGACCTATGTAGATACTTTTCTTTGCATTACCCTCTGATTTTACCTGAAAAGAAAATGGTGTCTGCCGGACATGGTGGCACACACCTTTAATCCCAGAACTCAGGAGGCAGAGGCAGGTGGATCACTATGAGTTCAAGGCCAGCCTGGTCTACAGAGTGAGTCCAGGACAGCCAAGATAACACAGAGAAATCCTGCCTCCAAAAAAATAATAATAAATAGAAAGAAAATGGTATCCATGGAAAGATCTGATGAAGGTGTTAGCTAGCGCGTTCATACACAGCAAGCAAGTAAATACAAATTACAACTACAATAGTATGCCTTTTAAATTTACTATCTTCTCAAACTCATAGAAATTAGAAATCTGGACAATGTCTGCCACATCAGGGATTTAGTCTATTCTGTTCAATATTGGTGTGTGATTAGAAATCTGGGCAAATATTCACCTAAAGAATCTTGCATTACTATCAAACTGAATTGGATACAACCTTTGACACTGTGCTTTGGTTCCTGAGTATACATACTGTGATGCTTAGCTTTAAGTATCACAGGTCCTATGCTAAGGGATACCCAGATACCTAGTAAAGTATTGTCCTAGATTGCTTCTCCACCACTGTGATAAAAACACTGACCAAACAACTTAGGAGGGAGGAAGGAGCTGATTTGGTGCACAAACTTCAGTCCTTCATCCAAAGAAGTCACAACACAACCCTAGAGATAAGAACTGTAGCAGATGCCATAGCAGAATATAGCTTACTGGCTTGCTTCCCATGGCTTCCTCCACTTATTTTTATGTAACTCAGAATTGCCTGCTAGGGGACAGCACTGCCCACAGTGACCTAGGCCCTCATATATCAATAATTCGTCAAGAAAATGCTCCCACACACATACTCATAGCCAATCGGATAAGAGAAAATTCTAGTTTAGGTCAAGTTGACAAAACTTAATCAGCACAATTAACCCCTTGTCAAGCTGACACACAAGTGTGTATGTTAATTTTTCATTTCTTATTTATCGCCAAGGCCTCTTGTTAATATCACAACATAAAACACAGGCAAAATGTGTAGAGTCTCACTATGTTTTAAACTTTTCAATGGTGTGAAAGTACAAGTTATCAGAGCTGGGGAGATTGCTCAGTAGCTAAAAATACTGCTTTTCCAGAGGAACTGAGATCCATCACCTGGGTTACAACCATTCGTAACTCCATCTCCAGAGGACCTGACACTTTTGTTCCTCTTGGGCCTCTGCAAACATGTATTCATGACTACAACCCATTATGCACAGCCACACATAATTAAAAAATTTGAAAAAAAGTGAATCTTCAAAAAGTTTAAGTTCTCATTTTAAATCATCCAAAGACTCCATAACTTTGTGGAGGCTTGTAAAATGAAAAACAACCCAAATGCTTTCTTACCCCAAAAGAGAAGACCAAGTCACACTTGCAATTCGATCAAAGCAAAGCCAAAATCTAACACATAACAAGCTCTGGGTCCAAAGTGTCACAATCTCCTGGGATCCAAAGAGTCGGAGCAATCCCTCTTCTCCAGCCCTGTCATCTGTAGCACACATAATTCGCTTGTAGACCCAGGCAGGCTCTACTCCACACTGGCTGCTGTCTGTAGTGGTCACCCTGAAGTCTTTGCACTTACAATATGCAGAGGTCTTCCTTTCAACTGACGTTCCATGTTTCCCAATGACCTCTCCTGTACTCTCTTCACAGAGACTCCAATCCTGACACATAGTACCAAGCTGCAGATGATCTTCATTATCCTTTCAAAACAAACACTCTATAGGAGACTCATACACACTCTGAACTTCAGCTTGACGTGTAGCATGGGCCCACTCTGTGTTGATGCTGGGGAAATACTTTCCAGAAGATTGCACCTCAACTATGCTGATATCTTATCAACAACTACTTAGATTTCAGCCCTAGCTAAAGAGTTTTCCCAGTGAAGTGGTTTTGAGATGAAGTTTCTCTGTGTAGCCTTGTCTGTCTTGGATTTGCTATGTAGGCCAGGCTATACTCGAACTCACAGAGATCTGCCTGCCTCTGTCTCCCTGAGTACTAGGATTATAGGTGTGTGCCACTGCGCCCAGCTCTTTCATAAATTCTTAACTGTACCTATAACACAAACAGCTATGAGAGACTTTTTCTTCCCTCTTAAGTCTTACAAGTCAGCGGCTGCCAGTCACATTTCTCTCAGCATCCTTGTGTTCCTAATTTCCATATAGTAGTCCCCTGAATTCTTAGCATTCAAGAATAGCTTTTCCAGTCTTAAGTTCTGAAGATTTCCACAATCTCCTCCAAAGCCAACATAATTATATAAACCAAGATGCCATACTTGATAACAATTTCAGTTCTGCTTTCTTTTGTGTTGTTGTGAATACTCCATGATCTCAAAGCACCCTTAAGAGAACAGGATTTATTTCAGCTCTTTGGTCCACCATCAATGGAAGCTAGATCAGAAGCTCAAGGCAGGAACTTGGAGGCCTTAACTAAAGTAGAAGACAGGAAATGCTACTTGTTAGCCTGCTCTCCGTGGCTTGTTCGGTTTGCTTATCAGAACCACCTGTCTGTTGTATGACAATTTTTTTTCCTAGGAGTACACACCACACACATCTATTCACCCAACAAAGGGAGCCTATCACAGACCAAAGTACGGATTAGCACCAGAATCTAACTTGATGAGCCTCTTAGTTTTATACGGTTACTTTACAGGAATACGGGTGAGGGCTACCTACAGTATCAGCAATTGCTCAGTAAGAGTCATATCAACAAAACTCACCCTGGTATGTGAAACAGCTAGATACCTAGATATCTTGAGCTCACTTCAGAGATTGCAGGCAGTTCAATAAGTTGGTGGGTGTCCTTTCCAGGTGGTTCTGTTGCTCTGAGCCCCTTGAAGGCATCTCAGGAGGACTTTGTTTTTTCCAGGCAGTTCAGATCGTCTCTGCTTCTTCTGAGCCAGTTGACTTGTCTCTGCTTCTTCCAGGCAACTAGAATTGTCCAAGAGACTTCCCTGAGCAGTCTTTACTGTTTGTATTCTTTTGGGAAGGGATGGGCATAGAAAATTTAGTCATTTTTAGGTGCTTCCTGATGCTATTTTGAGTTGTTTACATCCTATCTTAACTAACTTTGATACAGTATTTGCCCTCCCCTGGTGTTTAATTTCCATGCAAACATCATATCTTAAGAAATTCGAGGCCAGCCTGGTCTACAAAACGAGTCCAGGGCAGTCAAGGCTACACAGAGAGATCCTGTCTGGAAAAACAAAGGATAATAATAATAATAATAATAATAATAATAATAATAATAATAATAATGAGAAAGCTCCATCTTAGAAGAAACAACTATATAAGATTGCCCAGGAGCAGTTCCCAGTTACTGCATACATTTGTATGTGTGTGTGTGTGTATGTGTGTGTGTGTGTGTGTGTGTGTATAGGCCAGAGCATCCATTAATTAAAAGAAAAAGTCCCACAGACTAATCTGATGGAGGCAATTCTTCATTTGAGTGTCCCTTAGTAGAAACATTATTACTATACATTTCTATGAAGCTCTTTCTAGAGGACAGTGACTGACTGACATTTGAATGCGGAAGCACAGTCAGGGACTATCTCCCTCACTAGGTGTAGGTGGGCATCATCCACTTGGTCCACAGAGAATAAAGTGGTACAGGAATATGAGTTCCCTCTCCCATCTTCTCTTGTTTCGTCTCTTCTTTCCCCTCCTCATCCTTCTTTCTTGTGGCTTTTTAAAAAATGCACGTGGGTGCTTTGTCTGCGTGTATATCTGTGTTAGGGAGTTGGATCCTGTAGATACAGACAGCTGTGAGTTGCTGCGTGGATTCTGGGAATTGAACCCAGGTTCTCTGGAAGAGCAGGCAGTGCTCTTAACCCCTGAGCCATCTCTCCAGACCCTTTCTCACCCTTGCTTCTCTTTCTTTCTCTCTCGTGTCCACTTTCTCAGAAGTTGAATATGCTTATTCTTCTGGACTTGGTTGTCAGAATTCCGAAGTACCCCACCTTTTGTTCTGGGCATGTACCAGTAGTCTTCTGGGTGTCTAATCTTAGAATGAAAATTATGTTACCAGTTTTCTTGACTCTGAAATTTTACAACTAAACGATGACTGAACTATGCCAATGACTTACTTGATCTCAAACTTGCAAAACACCTATTACAGGGCTTCTCGGCATCTATAATTTTATGAGCCAGTTACTCTGATAAGTCCCTTCTCACCATATCTACATTTGTGTATGGAAATGCATCCACATCTATATCCACTTATATAAGCCTTTAATAATCTGAAGGTGAGGATGTCTCTCATAGATGTATGTGCTTAAACAACCCTCATTTCCAAAACGAGATCTTTGATTTGGAGCTTGTGATGCTTTTAAAGTTGGAGGTATGTCTGTTGAATGGAAAATACTGAGTTTGCGGCTTTAAAGCCAATTTCCAGCTCTGCTTTTGGGCCCAGGTTTTCGCTTCTTAGTTACGATCTCCCATGATACGACAAGTCGTCTCACATTCCTGCCACTACAGCCACAAGGACACCCACCTTCATGACTTCCCTGCCATGTAGACAATGTCCACTGAGCTGTGAACCAAGGTGATAAACCTCTTCTGTCAGCTAAAAGTCATAGTTATGTAAAAGTAACAAGCAGATGTATACCACCTATTGCTTTGTCTCCTTAGAAAACCATGACCAGGCCAATAAAGATGGCTCAGTGAATCAGAGTGCCTGTGCATGTATGCCGACCTTAATTCAAATCCCCAGTACCAACGTTAAAACACATGTTTAGTTGTGGTGCACGCCTTTAAACCCAGCACTCCAGGAGGCAGAGGCAAGTGGGTCTCTGTGAGTTTGAGGCCAACCTGTTCTACATAATGAATTCCAGGAGAGTCAGATCCAAATACTGAGAATAGTTGAAAACAAACAAACAAAACCAGGACACTCTTGAAGCACTAATGCTGTTGTGGACAGAGACTAAGGCTTGCTAATCACCCTTAGGTTCGTCATCAGAGGGAAACCAATTCTCAGGAAAATAAGGTGGAAAGTAATAGAGCAGATGACTTAGTATTCTTCTCTGTCCCTCAGAGGCATGAAAATGAGCTCATGCACCAGCACTCCTAAGTACATTCAACACACACACACATACACACACACATCTATTCTGGGAAGTTCTTTTCTCACACATTCTTTGTTGTTTTGTAGAGTGCTCTGTAAAATCATAACTTCCAATATGGTCCATCCAACTGTAATCATTTTTGACATTTAATATCTACCAATGTGAAAATTCTCTTTACTTTTATTTTTTTTCCCTCTACTTGTGTGTGTGCAAATGTGTACTCCACATGTACTTGTGTTTCTTCTCTGTGTGTAGCCAAAGGTCAAACTCAGGTGAAGTTTTTCATATGCTGTCCATCTTATTTTTGAGATAGTCTCCAACAGGCCTTGAGCTGTCTGAGTAGGTTTGTTGGCCAGAGAGCCCCAGTGATCTGTAAGTCTGTGCATCTCCAGGGTGAGGATTATGATTGTGTATAAACAGATCTGGTTTTTGTCTGCATGTTTTGTTTTATATTATGAGTTTTAAGATCAAACATTCTGACTCCAAATACTGACTGGCCTATGTCCCTCATGTAGAAAAATCATGTTCTTTGAAGTTCACCACTCTCTATTCCACCTCTTTCAGAATTTATATTCTATCTCACTGGTACTTATATTTTATATTCTGACGACTTCGGCACTAATTATGTTTATTTGTGCAAATTCACTTTTTATTGAAAATCTAGATCTAGACACCGTGTGAGAATCCAAAGTCTTGGAAATTACTACGGTGCATCTCTTCCCTGATTTTATTGCTGAAAGCATTACTTCTGCAGATTCAGGCATCTTGGGCCTTAATTGCCTAATCTAATTCCTTATGTTTACTAAGGAGTTACACAGCAGCATCCTTCATCCCCACTGCTGCTCTTACTTGGCCATTATTCTTTTTGAAATCCGTATGAGATCAATAGACCTCTCTGAAGGGCCATTCTTCTTGATATGAAAACAAATGTGTCTCTCCTCTTCCTGAAAATGCTCAGATTTATCTGAAGAAAGTCATCTGCCAATGGCATTTTAATGTGTTAGAGAGGCCTTCTAACTCAGAAATATTAGAATTTGGATTCTATATGTTATTTGTTAAAGAATGGGGAAGGAAAAAAAGATAATTTGTGGTTGTGCAAAGTGCTTAATTCAGCTCAGGAGCACAGACGCAAGAGCAGGAATCTGTTTTAGAGTACCCAGGCAGTACTGAAAATGTAGTGACTAAGGTGATTTTTTTTTTTCCTTCTGACCAACCAGTTTACACACACTTTTACTCAGAGTCAGTGTGTGTAAATGTGCGGTGAAGCATTAAAACAAAGATTCCCCTCCCCTGGGTGACTGTCTCTGGAACTCTGTGACATAGCAGGCCTGCTTTGATAGCCTGTCCAACTTCTTTGAAATGATGTGCACTGGAATTTTGCCCTTTCAATTTCCTTCTCCAAGGTAGCAATGCCTCTTTATATTAAATGCGCATTTTAAACACAGTTTTACTTCTTGGTAGCCTGCTATCCTTCCTCTGAGTGCCACCAGGCCTCCTCATCCAGGGGACATGGTCAAATATGGGGCACCAGAGTTCGTGTTAAACAAGGTTTTCCTATATGCCAAGGTCTCATGATGTCACAGGATGTTTTGTTACACTTATCTCTTTCTTTTTCTTTACCTCCAAACCCTTCATCCTTTGGCTTCCTCTACTTAAAACATTGCCCAAATTTGTTTTTCCTAATAAAAAAATTATACTTTTTTTTTGTGCCTGATCAACTTCCTCATATAATCACATTTTTATACTGCTCATAAACTTACATCCAGTCCTTCCATAGACCATTGATGGTGTTGGACCCTAGAGTCTACTCGGATGGGAGGTTGCCGTGAGAGACCACTCGAGGACCACAGTGTTGATGTAAAAGCACAAGGTTTATTGCTAACATGCGTCAGGGGGCCTCAGCACTCACTCAGGAGGGAGGGAGGGAGGCACACCCCGAGTCACTGTTACAGACTTTTTAAAGGCTAAAACCACAAAGGTTAGGAGGGGATGCGTGCCCTATGTTAGGATTGGCTGTGGTGGTAGCTAAGGGTGCTTGTCTAAATGTTATTGGCTATTGCAGGGAGGGGTGTTGGGGAGTTTCCAGAGAATTTCCAGATGGTAATTGTTTACCTTAATTGAAATTGTTTATCTCGGTTGGCCACCTTGATCTCAGAAACTGAAGCTGAGCTGGCCTTCAATTCTTTTTGGGTCATTTTCCCAAGCTTGCCTGGGTCACATTCCCAGGCTGGCTGAGAAAGAGGGCCTTACAATCGCTTTATAAAATTTTACACAAAAAAGTGTTGATTGTACCCAACACAGGTTCCAATGTAACGTTGATGAACTTTTCTCTCCTAAAAGGTTCTTTCTGTTTTCAGTAACATTTCGTTTCCAGTGTCTTAATCATTTCTGCTATCATTACTATCTATGGCAGGACATTTGCTTACCCTGTTACCATTTGATGTTCTTGAGGAATGTCTCCATTTTCTACACTCTTCTCGTTTATTTTCCACTTCATAATTTTACAAAGTTAATCACAGAGTCATCATCTCCTCAACCCTATGTTGCTGTGAGCTCTGCACACAAGCATTTTTACTACTTCTTGGGCGTTTCTATACAAGTACGCCAAAAGCAGATTCTTTTCAGGAAGTTCGAACCTTGTTTTTCTATCCCAACTCTTATATGAAATAATGGTAACACACCATAATCCAAACCCTAACCTTTGAGAACCCGCCCCACTTACCATTTCCCACCCCTCCCCTGTATCTTACTATCCGCTTCTTTTTTACACATTTGATTCTCTCCAGCTGTCTGCCACAGCCTTAGTTTAGCTTCTTGTTCCTGTAGAAACTGGCTTTACACACCTCACCATTTCTAGCGCACTGCAGTACTCTGTGCATGCCTTTCCTGCTGCACTGCAGCCTGCTGAGGAGGCGTCAGAGACGATGTCCTAACTGTGCCTGAGCGGCTGACTTCCAGATAATCTTCCCGTGAAAATATTGCTACAGTCTTAGGATCTCATCATCTGGAATTTCTTTTGTCACTGAAGTAATCAGCCATAACTTGAGTGTTACAGAATAAAATGTAGTGAGAACTTTTGGTTTCTTTAAAAAAAAAACAAAAACGAAAAACAAAAAACACGGGAGTCTGTCAGGTCCGAGCCCGCAGGAAAAATCAAATCAGGGTTCACCTGAAAGAGGGAGTGGGGATTGAAAGTAGGACACAGAGACGCGAGAAATAACGAATCAAGTCAGGAAATTTCTGATCAAGATTCACTTTACTGCCGACTAGCAGGAACATATATAGAGAGCAAGGTCAATAGGATCTATTCTTATCTCAATCACCCTAGCCCCCGGGCAAGAATGCAATAGCCTAAATCGCTCCCTGTAGCACTTCCTAGTTCTCTGAGTAGTTCCTTGTAAGAACTTCCTAGATCCTCTGGGTGGTTCCAAGTTGAGATGTCTCTACTTCTTTCAAAGGTAAATAGTCCAAGGATAGCCTAGAACACAGGACCTCGTGGTGAGGTAAAGGTCAGCAACTCGAAGGTCACAGCATACAGCCTAAGCACAGGATTTCTGACATGGCAGAATTTGGCATGGGTCCCCACAGGAGTCTTAGCTTTGTTCAGTCCCAGGTGTGGGAAATGGTGCTGCCTCAGATTGACCACAGCAGCTAATCAGTACTGTTCTCATGCTCTGGCAGGGGCATGCTTTTGCCAGCTGGGGATATGTTAAGTTTGGAATTCTGGGCACTCTTATAAATGTCAGTCCCCTGAGAGCAACAGGAGGGGCTCCAAAGAGGCAGCTGCTGCCTCCCCTGCTGCGGCTGGTTCCTGCTGTTTGCTGATTGCTGTTTGTTGTTTGCTGGATTGCTGGTTGATGATTGCTGTTTGTTGTTTGGTGGATTGCTGGTTGCTGGTTGGAGATATCTTGACAATGAAAATTGGACTTACCCCCAAGAAACTCAGCACCCCTAAACAGTATCTAAAGAGATCTAAGCCCCTTCCCCCCCCCCCCCCCCCCCCCCCCCGCTATCCTTTTTTTCCTCTCCCAACTAGTGTGTGGTGGTCGGAAGGGATGGGTGTGGAGAAGAGTGGTAGGCAAAGAAACAAATAGTCAAAAACCTCGGCTACAATAAAGTGTTGGCAATAGGGAATATAAACGTGACACGTGGCTACTGGATTGAAATCACCTTTACCAGATAAGGTTGATTTCAAAATTCTATTTTATTAGTATTTTAATATTTTTTGTATTAACATTACTGTGGTTTGTAGAGATTATAATGAAACTGTGTTCTAGAAGCTTATGTTCTCCCTACTTCAGTGGTGAATTTTATTAATTTATTCATATTACATCTCAATGGTTATCCCATCCCTTGTATTCTCCCATTCTTCCCTCCCTCCTATTTTCTCCTTACTCCCCTCCCCTATGACTGTTCCTGAGGGGGACTTCCTCCCCCTGTATATGCTCATAGGGTATCAAGTCTCTTCTCAGTGACCTGCTGTCATTCCTCTGAGTGCCACCAGGTCTTCCCCTCCAGGGGACATGGTCAAATATGAGGCCCCAGAGTTCGTGTGAAAGTCAGACCCCACTCTCCACTCAACTGTGGTGAATTTTCCTGTCACATCTTTAGGTCCCCTTTAAGGTTGCTTTCACATGGGTGACAGGGGTAGCTGCCACCCCTCACAGAAGACCAGCCTTCTCTTGAGCATGTTCTTGGGAACAATAGGCCAGTGCTTTGACACAGGCAATCCCACACTATCATTTATTCAGGAAAACACTATCCGTGGCAGGAAGAAACTGCGTACAAAGAACTAATTACAGTTGTGAGGTCGCATTCTTGTGGCAATTAGCACATCACGGGGGTGTGTATTTTACAATAAATACCAGATGGTTTAACAGGCCTTGCAATTTGAAAAAAAAAAAAATGGCAAAAGTCCTGAGTGGGAAGCTGTTGTTCTAAGGGCTTTTGTTTAGCATAGGAAAGATTTTATATATATTAAAAAGAGAGAACACAAATTTAAAATTGCATAGTCTAATGAGATTTTTGTGTAGCCACTTTAATGGGCTGTAAGAAAATAAATATAAGCCGATGGCTGGCTTTTTCTAGCGAAGCTACAGTGATACCCCATCATGTCATATTTCCAGATGTAAAAGCAGTGTGACTTATGACATCAAGATCATCGTACAAAACATTTTGATTGTTTTTCTCATCATCTTCACAGCAGATGTAAACCACCTGATATCCAGTACTCAAAGGGAGAAATATACCTTCTGACTGCTGAGGGCTTGAAAATGGAGGCAACACTTATTTCAGTTCTTCCGGTTCCAAGTACCAAGTCTTTGTTCTTTCCACTGAGTGACAGGATCAGAAAGACAGGCTTTGTTCTCCAAGAGAAAGTTTTGCTCACAAATATTGCTCTCTCCAAGGAGCAGCAAAGGTCAGCTTGCTGTGTTCTGTTGATGTGGTCTGCCTGCATCTTACCTCAGTGCTTCCAAACCCCTAACTTCCCACACCCTAGAGAGGACGTCTCTGGAGCCCTAATGAAGTCACAGAGGACACTTCTGCTCTATGCAGTGATGTGTGATCAAGACAAAACTGCATACTTTATTCTAAATAATTTAAATATCACTGGTCATCGGAAAGCAATCCACGCATTGTCTAAGAGGTTCCAACAACTATTTCTTTTTCTTGTTAGTAACATTTACAAATTGAAAAAGTAATATAGTTGTGTCATTTTCTCTTTCCCTCTCATCCCTCCAAGCCCTCTAAGTACCCACTCCATTTCAAATTCATGACCTCTTTTCTTTAACTGTTGTTTGAAAAGCTGTTCAGATATTTGTATCATCCTTCGTGAGCACTCAAGAGGCACTACTGAATTTGCTCTTCCTCTCAGCTACTTTTCATTTCATTAGGATCAGATGCTAAAAAAATCAGTCAGGGACAATAAGTATATGAATAAATATGATGATGTTTTTAATTTTACTAATCATTAGCCTTAAAAAAAAAAAAGAAGACCAAAATCGAAATGTGCTTTGAGAATGCCAATTTGATATTTTGTTCAGCTTTTCCTGGCTAAGATCCGAGTCTCTGAATGAAGCTCTTCCTTTTATGGGAGATTTATGTCACTCTCTTCTGTCTGAGGCTTCAGCCCTCTTACCCCTGCTGTGAGTAGAGCATTGCGTAGTGCAGAGTTGTTCATTATTGCATGGTGTTTTCTATAACATTGCCACTAGCGTTCACCATTTTCACTGCCATGTTTATTAAGCTATGTTTTACTTCTAATAGTCGCCAAGCAGCATCATGTAAACAGTTGATTGTCAAGGACAGTAATATATGAAAAGTGCAAAAACAATGCCACCTTTTAAAAAGACATGACTCTTGCCTTGAGTCTCAACTAGCCTTATTGTTTGCCTTTGGTTTTTAGAGGCATACTATTGGGAGATTAAGGAGAGTGATGATGATACTTTCTTGGCTGCTAATAATGGTGTTTTCCAGTCATAAACTCTTACTGTTTTCCTTTCCATTAGTGAAAAACCACATATCTAGAAAATAACACAAAGGAGTCAAATGCACTTGGCGGATTCTGGAGACACGCCCCTGTTCCCTACACGTACTTTCCATCATATAGCTGCCTACCTTCCCTCCTCCATTGTACCGTGGCTCTCTCAACTTGATGACTCGTATGTCATTATCTCTGGACATTTGATTTCTCATCATTTCTAATGATTTTTCCACCTTAAGGATCAGCTTATATGTTGTCTTGTTTTCTAAACACATTGTAATTCCCCAGAGTTGAGGAATTTTTATCATTTTCCATCTTTTTATATTAGCAATGGTTAAATTTAGGGTCTCAAATGTGCTGGGCAACTCCTTACCACTTAAGCTATATGTCCTGACTCTTATCTTTTGGGTCACTGTCAAAGGACTCTGGAGAGACCTCTATTATAAAACCGTTCCTTTATACTCCACTTTTTGTCTGGAATTTCTGTTTTCTCCCTTAGGATCCATTTGGAAATAGAATGAGTTTTCTTTTTCCCTCTATTGGTAGGTGTTTACATGGGACCTGAAACATAATAAATGTTCAGTAACATCTTAATGAAATAGAGATTGTCTTATTAGTAGAAGTTATTCATCATTCTCCATCCTCAAAGCATCTAGGCCCTGAAGGATGAAGAGGGATGCAAATCTTTCATTAGGTACCAAAGCATAGAAGGAGGAATAGAGCAATCAGAACAGGGACCTGGACTGCACCTCCCAAGATGAGAGCTCTCAACAGCGGACTAGGCAGCCATGGGACATGGTTGGGAAAGACAAGGCTATCCCAGGCAGAGGAACAACAGGATGTTACAGGAGTCTGTGCTGAAATGGATTAAAGGCAAACTCTGTTAAAGGTAAATAAAGCAGCAAGACTTTAAAACATGCAATGTATAACATATTAAAAAAGATTAGAATAGAGACAGCACTCTGAGAGCCCAAATGTATTTAGCATTATTTGAGGTTACCTTGCTGTGTGAAAATTTAGACAAGCTATCAGGGAAAACAGGATACCACTGGGCTGGTGCGCTTTACTCTTCCTTCCTTAAAACTAATTTATGTTGTTAATTTAAAGACCTAATTAGACCTAAAACTCAATATCAGCATTGATAACTCTGATGCTCGCATGATTCATTGTTTAAACTCTATGGCGTACATAGCTGGGTGGAGAAGGACCATTCTTTTCCCTTCCCTTGCTGTTTGAGCTGGTAGAGACCCTCCAAACCAGATTGATACCATGGCACAGAAGCACTGGAGGGTGCAGAGCACGCTGCGCTAGGAAAGAGTGCTGCTAGCATGCTTAGGGTCAGACCAGGCTACACTGGGTCATTCTCAGCCCTGTCTTCACTTTAAAAGACGTGCAGAGACTCAGTGATGAGACCATCACTCAGAATTCAATTCTATTACTTGGAGATTTCAAAGAAATCTGTGAGGGAAAGAACATCTCATGTATAAACTTCTTTTTGTTTTTGTGTGATAAAATAATCCCATAGAAGCAATTTAGTGGGATCGAGTCTTATGTTTGTTCAGTTTGTTTGTTTTTATTTTTGTTGTTGATGATAGTGTTTTTGTTTGTAGTTTTCCACTTGTTGGGGGGGGCGGTGTTTTGTTTTTGTTTGTTTGGTTTTTTAGCTCTCAGTTTAAGGAACTCGTTATGGTGAGGAGGTCAAGGCAGAAGGAGCTTGAATCAGCTGGCCACATTGTATCCTCAACCAGAAAACACAGAAAGAAGAACACATGTGATCAGCTCACTTTCTCTTTCTTATACAGTTCAGGTCCCGACCCATGGGGACAGGTGCCATTCACAGTGGGCAAGTCTTGTCACATCAATTAACTTAATTAAGAAAATCCTCCAAAGACACACTCAGAGGCCCATCACTCTGGTGATTACGGATCCTGTCAAATTAATATTTAACAGGATCACCCTGGGTGTTGGGTGGGTGGGATCGAAGCCTTTGATTGCTGACACATGACATATTAATGACTAGCAGGACTGTTGAGCAGTGGAATAGAAATGAAGCTTAGAAGAGTATCCAGCGTTCGTGAATGAGTGAGGTAGAAGGACAGAAGGAAAGAATGATTGATGTCAGTGACAAGCTAGAGAAGACTGGAACACTGGACAGAGACTGCATCAAGGCCTGAGTAGAAGAATGCCATGTCCCGTAGCATAGAGTCATGATCGCAACCTGTCCCAGCTATGTGGCTTAAGGACATACTGTTACTCAGTATCATGCTAAATGTTTAACACTGTGAATGGGTCAACAAAAGTCGGTCTGAAAATAACACCACAGTAAAAATTTCCATTGTACTCCAGTATATGAAGTGCAGCAGATATGAAGATGATGTCCGTATACCATACTTGACCTGTTCTCAAACTAAGATCACTACATGGAAAATCAGCTTCAACAAAGAACATGGTGCTCTGCATGGAAATATTCACACAGACAGTGTGATCCCTGTCTTCATAACTCTACAAAGCGTTCTGAGGTCACCACATTTGTTGAGAACCAGATTTGTATGCAAGTCGACAGTTACTACCTTGTAGTTGTCCTTTCCAATACTTACATATTTGTAAATCGCTTTGTGATTCCCCAACCCCCGAATTTAACATGTACCACTATTTTTATTTCTGTGAGAAATTGGCTCACCTCCATGCAGACTCCATTCTCCACTGATAGACATGATATATACAGGGATGTTGTTTTCTTATGAGCTGAAGGGAGCATGAGGGAGGGAGGGGAGAGACACAACTGCCATGACATTGTGGACAAATAGCAACCATCCTTCTGAAAGGCAAGCTGCTCCTTATAAGTCTGACTATTAGAGGCGCAGATGTTATTGTTGGCTCCTTAGCCTGACTATGGAGCTGGAAAACTTAAATGGTCACAAAAAGACAGAGGTAACGAATGACAGTTATTCTCTCTTAAATGCAAAACTTCCAGTTAAGTCATCTTTGATGTCCAGAGAACCCAAGACTTACTCCAATTATAAACACAGTTTTTGTCCTGTGCAAGCAAGTTCATGGAATCAGTTTGATGAGGAAAACTGAAAAAAAAAAAAATGCTATGTCCTAAGAAATCAAGCTTGCAAGCATAACTCTGTTTGTGTAAGCAGGAATACAAGACGCCATAGACAGTTTCACTCCCATAAAGGTTTCCTGTGGGTCTTCTGTGCTAAATGAAGTCAAAGGCCAAATGAATCTACTCCCCAAGAGTTCCACATAACTGAAAAGCCTGCAGTGCATCAATGCAGGGAGGAAATGGGAATTTTTGCATTTGCCTATTCAAAGTCTTCCCACTGTGTGCATGGAGATCCCATTAATGTCCGTGGATGGTGCGCACACCCACTATAGGAGGCAGACAGCACCCCCCCATGCTGCTTCTAATGAACTCTGGCTCCGCAGGTAGGGCCTGGTAATTACACAGATAGAGTCTGTACTCCATTGCTTTCTCAGTGGATGATGACAGAAGACAGTGCCACACAGCGCACACCTTCTGTCTGAAGAGAAAAGTGAAGGGTTTTTTTCAGGGTGAAATTTAAACATAGACTTAGATTCCCTAGGCACTTATGGTAACAGAATATTGGCATATAATTATTTAAAAAGTAATAGTAGTTGAGTAACACTAAACAAAACTCGAAACGTGATGGCCTCCTTTTAATCACAGGAAAAAATGAGTATTATAAATACAGGTCAATATAAGGACATGATTACATTTTCTGTTGTGAGTTAGAAATGTTGTGGTTCCTATGTTAAACATTAATAGAAAATTCACAGTAAAAACTGCAAAATATTTTATACCTTTTTTGAGAATTTCACTGACAGTAATTGATAATAATTTTTTAAAAAACATATGCAGGCGCACAGTGTGGCTGTTGCTGTGGTTTATGTTATTGTTGTTCTGTTTGGATTTTGAAGCAGAATTGTGTAAGCTCTCCAGGCTAGCCTCACACTTTCCATCCTCCTGCCTCAGCTTCCGGAGTGATGAATTTCCAGGCATGTGGCACCACACCCAGCTTTGCCTAAGTTCTTGATGTAGCCATATTATTTTATTCTACATTTCTGGGGAAGAATAGAGAAGAGCTGACAATTCACAGGAGTAAAAAAAAAAATACAATTAATTTTCAAATCAGAATGCCAGGATTTAATTTGTGCTCACACAACACACAGCACTGCGAGAGTCTGTGAAGCTGCCTTCATTGCCCTCCTTGATTGAAGTTGGCAAGGTTAACAAGTATCTCTCTTTCCAAAACATCTGCATTTGCCTGGTTTTTTTTTTTTTCCTTAAATATAAATTTCAGGAAAGCATTATAAAGTGTTTTCTCTAGCTTGTTTGGATGCATGTTTTATTTATGAGAGCTTTAAATTTTGCCTTATGTAATTGAGATTTGCAAATTCATGCCTACTTAGTATTCCTTCACCAAATAGACAGCAGTGTGTGATAGGTTAGATTTGATGACTGCTGTTTCAGGACCGTTTCAAACTTAGCATAAAGATTGGCCGCATAGAGAATTTCTGAATATAGGGTAGAGGATTAAGTGAGAAATATGCCCTTCAAGTATTTGAACATGTGGCCTCCAGTTTGTGATGCTATTTGGGAAGTTTATGGGAGGTAGAGCCTTGATGGAGGAAGTTCATCACTGAAGGCTGGCTTCCAGAGTTTATAAGCTTGTCCCACTTTCTGTTGGGTATCTGCACTTCACGATTGCAGCTTAAGATGTGATCTCTCAGCTTCGCCCTTCTACCACCATACCTGCACTTGCCGCCATGCCTCCCTGCCATAATGGACTTTTCATTGCTCCGGAACTGTAAGCTCAAATCAATGCAGTCTTTATGATAGCATCAGCAAATAACTAGTACAATGGTGTCAAATAGCTCTACAAAGTGTACAACTCTCTAGTCTAATGAACAGTATTTTTGGTTTTGTAACATTAATGGATTTGGGCAATTCTTGCTAGTGTTCCATTTTTGTTCTAAATTGATTTTCTTTTGTAACTAAATTCTGAGTGTGTCTTTTTTTTATATCTTCTACTGCAAAATATTTTCTCTATTATTTGTTCATGTATCTCATAGCTTTTCTGCCTCTTGAAGAAACATTGTTTTGTTTTGTGTGTATTCCATATATTAGACCCCAGTTACATGTTTTTATAGACATATTTATTTTAATTTTTGTCTTGCCTTTAAATTTTTTTAAAACTATCTTTGACTGGACATATATTTGTAATAACAATTCACCAAATTCACCGATTCTAATTTAGGGAGAATATCAACTTCTTTATTTCTTGCCTATGAAAAAGACTTATCAACAAAGTCTGCTTCCTTTTGAAGGCTTCTGTGCTTATAATTCACATTTAAGTCTGTATTTTATCTATCAAAAGTTATATTTGTACATGACGTATGTGCTCCGGTTGTCCTGGTACAACCTCATTGTAGTTTCATCTTCCTCATAAACCTAACCAACATATATGAAGGATTCCAGACCCTGTAGGCTCAATTTTATTAACAATTATATTTTACTATAAACTTATTAACCGAACATATCTTACTTATAATCTGACTAAGGAGATTAAAGAACACAAGACTGAAACCTTTTGGGTATCAGTTCCAAGGAACAATTCTCCCGGAGTAGTCAGCAGGATTTCTTTTGCTGGAACCTGGAGCAACCGGAGCCCCGGAGCCTCAGCCTGAGCCCTGAGTCCTGAAACCTTCCCTCAAGTAGGTCTCTCGAGGAGAGTTAAACAGCCAAAACTATCCCAAGCCTCTAAAGACACCGCCCCTCCTGTTTTGGGCTCCCATTTATATCTCCTCTCAGAGTTTGTTCAAGAATGTTTTTCAGATGGTAACAACCATTCTTCCCCCACAAGGTGGTTGAACTTCTAAGGGGATGAATATCACCTGTTCTCTCACAGGTCTGTTCCTTGTCCCACACTTGAGATCTAAACAAACAAACAAACAAAAAAACATGTTCATCTCTCCTTCAAGACTCTGCATATTATTAGCTGTTTATCTATTTTTAAGCTAATATAGTGATCATATTTTGCAAATAATATTGATACTCAGTTTTGCAAGTCTTTCAGATGTGCTTCCCTTTAAAATGCATTACACACATTTGTCATTCATATTTCCATATCAACCATGGAGTCAGCTTCTGATAACATCCAGCCGAAAGCTAACTCATAGGATCCTGGGTTACTGCTTACAACAACAGACCTTTACACACAGCCCTCATAAGAACCTGTGCATAACTCAGCAAACTGCGAGTAGTTACATGCACTTCAGAAAATTCTACAACAGTAAGTGAGGAAGATCTTGTGCTTCTTGGTGGCAAGATCCAAGGGCACCGTCAATAACACTGTGGATGTCCATGGCAGTCCCTGAAGGTCTAGGTCCTAGAACTGAACCTAAGTGAAGCAAAAATGCAAATTGTATGTCCAGCACAACACAAGCCAAACACAATTACCTGCTAGAAAAGAAACAGCAATTTGTGGGGCAGCATTGTATCTTACATATACTGGCATAGAATGTAGCAGCCATAAGCTTTGTTTCTTTCTTTACTGAAATCTGGTGAAATAGCTACACAAGTGTCTTGCCAGTGTTTCCAGCTAAATGACTTTAGAGAAGACAATGCATCTAGAAGATTATCTTTGCTCTGTCACCCCCTGCCTTCTCCTTCCATTGCTTTTAAAGGCAAATGGGACTAATGCAATTGGAGGGAAGGAATATATTGAATTTTTAATCACTTAGGCCACAAAGCAATCAGTTTTGTGAAGATAAATAATTAGACGGGGAGTAAATTAATAAAACATTAATAAGCATTTGAATATTTTATTTCATATTACAATGGGATGTTTCAATGGAACTCTTTCTGCTATTTATTCATTTTAGGATAAGAGGCCATTCTCAGCTGCATAGTGAGAACTTGCTCAAAAAAGCAGAATAAATTCAAATGAGCCCAATAAACTAAATATGACAATGAGACATAGAAATGAGGGGAGAAAGACCACTGCGGGGAAGTCTGGAGAGTGACTGCGTTGTGTCCTGTGATAGGAACCACAGCACAGAGATTTGGGGGTCGTGTGATGGGTTGTGAATATGGCCCTATGGGAAGAAACTTACTGGGTGACCGAAAATATCATAGCCCATGGAATGCCTCCACTATCTTAAAACACTGTTGCATTGTACAACATCCTTCGAATCTAAAAATATAAACTAGGCATCACGTACAGACATTCCCACAACTTTGACTTTGCCTGCCTCGCTGGCTCCATTATCACAGCTGTTTCAATTTAATTACTGATCAGATTCTCCTATAGAGGACCTCGGCCCACATGCCTCCAGGTCAACACGAGGTGAAAATGAGGCTTTGTCTCTAAGACACAGACTTTCTTCGCCAGATGTTTAGCTTAACATGCATGCAGCCTACTCCAGTTTTAATTGAACAATATATAACAGGTTGTTTACTTCCAATCCATTTTCCAAGAATATTAAAGTTATTAAAAGCAATCTCAAGCATACCACTCTGGTCATTTTTGTTTTTGTAGCCTCTGGAAAATAGGAAAGAGAACAGACTCCTGATCTTTCATGTTAAATGCTTATTTTTTTCATGGCTCTTTGCCAAAAAAATACTAAATTTAAGTTAGTTTTTTTTTTTTTTTTTTATGGCTGGAACCTAGGAGTAGTAAATCAGTAAATATTTATTCTAACTTTTAAGCTCACCTAAATTGGAAACATTCAGCTAAGGAGACTATGAATCAGACCATGGCCAAGTGCGCCCTAAGATTCTAGCAAGCGCTGATGGCTTCTGCAGCAATTTAATTTTTGTAATGCACTAAACAAGCTGTGGCACGATTGTCTCATAGCAATTTTGCTGAACTTTTCAATATGCTCAGGGGTTGTGCAGGGCTAATAGAACCAGAGATGCCTGCCTATGAGACCGTGGCTTGGCAGACAGTGTGGGTGCCCCTTAATAACTAGGCCCCCACACTGTCATTGTAGATATGGGAAATATTCTGTTTTTTCTTTTCTTTTCTTTTCTTTTCCTTTCTTTCTTTCTTTCTTTTTAAACAGAATTCTCTATGACTCGCCAATACATTAAAGGTATTCAACCACCACATTATGAACAAAGCTTCCCTTTCACAATACTAATTTGATTATTTCAGAATCAGTGCAGACCGAATCAAAAGATTACCAAAGGGGTTCTTCTTTCTCTCTCTCTCTTTTTTAAAACTCTCATCTGACCCTGGACTTTAGGCTTTCCTTAGATGAGTCATGCCTCCTCTTGGTAGTTGACCTTTGCTGTCTACTTGGCTGGATTCAGATTCGCCTACGAAGGACACCAATAGTGTGCCTATCGGACTGTTTCCAGAGAGATTTAACAAGGAGAGGCTCACCTTAAAGTGGGAGTCTTATCCCATGGGCTGGGGTTCCTTCCTTAACAACAACAACAACACTTAGTGGGCACCAACATTCCATTCTTTGCTTCCTATTGTGGATGTGGTGTGACTAGCTGCCTTCCACTCCCCTGTCTGCCTCATCATCATGGATACACTCTCTCAAATGTTAAGGCCAAACAAACCTTTCTTCTAAGTTGTTTTCTGTCCATTATTTCAGCCATGGTGAGGATAGAAGTTAATCAGCTGGCTCCTTTGCCTGAGACACCTTCAGGCCAGGTTCCATTGGTCAGCTCAATACAGAGCAATGGGACTAAAGGACTATCTCTGATCCTCCATCTCTGATTTCGTTCTCCTGCAGAAAATTCCAATGTCAAGTTGCCTCACTGAAGTGGGGATTTCTATTAGTCATATGTGGGTTTGCAACTTCTGGAAAGGAGAGTGGCTCACCCTCTGGAGCAGATGACAGGATTACCTGGCACCTGTGGTACAGAAGGGCAGAGTATAGTGGCTAGGAAGTCAAAGGCACAAAGTGAGATGATGTACATTTACCAGCCTTCCCTTCTTAGTGCCCCTCTTTCCTTCACGGTCCTGAAGAGAAAGAAGGTCATTTTTGGATAGGAGAAGGGATGTGTTGAACGCTAACTATATTTAAATATTTATGCTCATCAGAGTCAGGTGCCCCTGTATGCCTCAGCTTCTACAGCATGCCCTGTATAAATGCTGCATTAGACTGTATTTTCCCCTTTTAGTCAACTGCCCAACTTTGCTTTCTTCAAGCATTAAATCAGAGATAGCTTTCTCTCAGAAGCACGGGGAAAACGCAAAACTGTTTTAACTGCATACATGGGGGTTAGGCTTTCATAACTCCATTTAGCTGTCTTCTTCCTACCTTTTTTTTTTTCAGATCCTTGAATGAGTGGAGCAGAGTGCATGTATCAGGAACACTTACAACCTAAGCTAGTGTTTCCTATCGCTTGTGATAGAAATGACTGCATTCTAAGCTGTTTAGAACATTAAAGTAAAAAAAAAAAAAAATAGTAAGGGTACAAGTTTGAAGGGTACAAGATTGAATACTTACATGAGATTTTTTTAAGGAGCCCAGTTTCTAAACAAAATGGAAAATTGAGATCAGGAGAGGTGCAGGTGATAAATATTATAAAATGAACTGTGCGCGGATGCACAGCTAGCCCGTGATGGTCTATGACAGTGATAAGAGATACATACCATCTGTTAGTATGAAGTAGATCTTGCCAGCAAACCTTCAGCACTGCACCCATCTGACTGTTACCTGCCTCTGAGATCCTCTGATTGTTTTTCAGGAAGGGATGCTAAACACACCCAAAGAAGATAGGGCGTTAGGGACTGCGATGGGTCTCCAGACCTTATAACTGTTTCACTGACTCTGAGCATTTCTTAAGTGGTAAATTCAGAACTTACAGGACAAGGTAAATAATTCACTGGTGGGAAAGGTACTTGGGGACATAATACATTTCATGATTATTGTCAAAATATATGGACAAGACGGCAATCCACATTTCCAAGAGAAGAGTGAAGTAAAAAGTAAACCTTCAAATGTTAATACTCTAGATTCTATTTTATAAGTAAGGCATATCAGGATAAAAACAATGAGATTTTAATTTTTCATTATTTATTGATGCTACATTCTTATTTAAAATAGAACTATAACATTTTCCTCCTTCCATTTCTGCCAGTCTTCCCAAACATCCCCACTCCAACTCCTCCCATGTTCCTACATTCTCAAATTGCTAGTCTCTTGGGTTATTATTATCATTCCCATTATTATTATTATTATTATTATTATTATTATTATTATTATTATTATTATTATCATTATTATTTACAAATACATAAAACAAACCCACAGATGCTGCTGCTATGATAAAGATGTGGCCATTTGCATCAGCCTTACCAAGGTCTGTTCATGTCTGCATTGTGTCCAGTTGTGATTTTCTGTGGTGATCTCTGTTTCCTGTAAAGAGAAGTGTTTTGTTTTGTCTAGCTTTTTGTTTGTTTGTTTGCTTGCTTGCTTGCTTTTGATAAGGAGTGGTAATCTTTCTTATCTGTGGATATAAGGACAAAGTTTAGAATGTGGTAAGGAATTATGTGATGTAGCAAGGTAGCTGCAGTAAGTTATTTCTAATGTCCATGACCTCACTGCCCCTCAGGAAGTGGCTAAATTTCTGTCTACTACCAGGCATGATTTCCCTCCTATTGTATTGGCCTTACATCCAATTAGACAACTGGAATGGGATCTTTTAAAGATTAACAAACAGAAAGCAAAAAAAAAAAAAAAAAAAAAAATCCTATCCAATAATCATACTGTTAGAACATGTTGGCTCCATAATGATTTAATTGTCTGTTGCAGCAAAAGATCTAGAATGTCATGGTATCTGTTCAAGGCACCAGCCAATGACTGCATCAGAGGGAAAGAGTATCCTAACTGCGTCTCTCTGCCTCTGTCTGTCTTGCCGGAGCATGCCAGTTGCCATTCTCAGCTTCTGGAAGAGAAAGAACCATTTCTCTCTAAAAGGTACAATGCCGGATAACAACCAAGTGCCATTAGAAGGCCAGGCATCTGAGCATACTTAGGCATCCAAACTTAGCTTTGGTTGAGGCCGGGAACACAAAGCTGAGTGGGAAGGCCAGGGAGGGAAGGTGAATATGATCCAAAAATGTTGTATGAAAATCTCAAAGAACTAATAAAAAGGTTTTTTTTTTCTAAAACTTATGACTACTCTTTCTCTTTCTACTTAAAAATTTTGTGTTGGTTTATTTATTTTGTGCATATGAGTGTTTTGTCTGTCTGTCTGTATGAGTATGTGCCACCTAAGAACCTGGTGCCCAAGGATTCTAGAAGAGCATGTCTGGTTCCCTAAGACGGGAGAGAAATATTGCATCAAATATTATTCTACAGTGACTTCAGCGAGTTGACTTTACTCAAGTTAGACACATATAATTATGCCTATAATTTGTATGCACCTTAATACATGTGTAATAATCCAGTATGGAGATTAGTTTTAGATTTTTTTTAGCCAAATATAGGAAATCATTTGTATGATGACCATAGGACTCTATCAAAAAAATTCTAATTAAGACAAGTGTTGGTTAAAAAATGCTTCCTTAGCTGGGCATAGTGGTGCACACCTGTAATCTCAGCACTCTGGGAGGCAGAGGCAGGTGGATCTCTTTGAGTTTGAGGCCAGCCTAGCCTACAAAGTGAGTCCAGGATAACCAAGGCTGCACAGAGAACCCCTGTCTCGAAAAACCAAAAGCAAAAGAAAAATTTCCTGGTGATTACACTTGAAACACACTTTTTATGACTTCATATGGAAAAATTTGAGGTAAGAAGATTTTTTGATTAAAATGCATAGCAAAATATTGTACAATAGCTATGCTTTGCTACACTGAGTAAATGCTACTCTACTAATATTTTCTGGTTTTAATGTTTCAGGTGACTTCTTTCTACATAAAATACTTAAATTTCGTTGGCATAACATTTTCAAAAAGGAAAATTAGTTTTCTGGTATTATGATATTGCATTTTATATAAAAGCTAAACTTACGCAAAAATCAAGCAAACATTGAAAATTATTTATATTTATTTTGTGAACTAAGTATTTTTTATTAAGAGTAGATAGTATTACCAATAGTGAAATACTAGAAGCCATTACATGTAAAAATGTTTATTAAATATTTAGCTCTATCAATCTTTATCTTTGAATATTTCAGAGGATATATGCTTAGGAGATATTAACTAATGCAGTAATATGGAAATTGGATTTATTTTTTATAAAAAATGTATTTCCATTTGAATACCCTTAAAACTAGCATCTTTAGTTCAGATTTTTAGAGAAATATTTATAATCATACACAAAAATTGAAGGTTTTTTTAGTATAATAGCATTAATAGTTTAAAAGCCTCATTACACAAGTTCCAACTCATTACTTTACAATATCTTTAATGAAGTTTTCAGGACCAATGTCATAACTATAATAATTCACATAATTTGTCTCTGCTCAAAGACAAACACTATGGCTGAAATTAATGAGATATTTCATGTTTCACATTCCTCAAAGAAACTACTCAGAGTTTAGTGGTTAATTACACTTTCATTTTACTAAAGTAAACTGATAATAGTATGAATATTTTGTCAAAATTTAAGAAATATATTTGTGTAATTTTGTATTATATTGACATAAATAGAATAAAGTGTGTAAAGTTTTATGAAAATAATTGTCATATTATACAGAGAAGATAGCACAAAATTAAGTCCATAAAGTTTTATAAAAGTAACTATAGAATAATGAAATGATAGCACACAATTAAGGGCATGGAGTCTTATTTAAAAAAATAACTATAGTATAATGAAAAGACAACATTATCTTAAAATATCTTATATGTAACTGCTATACATAGGTATCAATAAAAGAGAAGAAATATTTATGCGTATACAAACAGGTGGAAAAATGTGAAGTTGCCATAATAAAGAACAAATACTCGAAGCACCCCTCATCAGTATGTGCTGTGGGCACGTGTTCTAGCCTGCTTCCCTCTTGCTGTGATAACACACTGCATTGACCAAAACCAATTTGGAGAAGGAAGGGCTTTATCTGGCTTACGGATTTTAATCCATCATTGAGGAGATGAAGGCAGGAACTTCAGATAAGAACTTGTGTGCTGTCTCTCTTTCTCTCTGTTTCTCTGTCTCTCTGTCTGTCTCTCTGTGTCTGTCTGTCTTTCTCTATCTCTATGTCTCTTCTTCTTCCTTTTCTTCTTCTTCTTCTTCTTCTTCTTCTTCTTCTTCTTCTTCTTCTT
>OU015745.1:82000159-82059442 GCA_907169655.1 Acomys percivali
TTCTTCTTCTTCTTCTTCTTCTTCTTCTTCTTCTTCTTCTTCTTCTTCTTCTTCTTCTTCTTCTCTCTGTCTCTGTCTCTGTCTCTGTCTCTCTCTCTCTCTCTTTGTCTCTCTCTCTCTCTCTCTGGCTTGTGTTCAGTGAGCATTCTTATACAATTCAAAATGCCCTCTTAAGGGTGATACTACCCACAGTGGTCTGTGCCTTCTTAAATTAACAAATCAAGAAAATTGCCCCATAGGCATACCCATAGGCCAATCTGATTAAGGCAGTTTCCTAATTGGGGTTCCATCCTCAGGTGAGTCAAGTTGACAATCAAAATTCATCATCACAGAAGGTGCATGAGGGGCTCACTGGGTTCAGAAGTCATATTGACAGGAAGGGAATGAGACAATGTCAAATTGCCCATCAGAATCTGGTATATGTTTGTACTATTATGCTCTCCCAGGAGATTAGACGTATTTGGAGGTTGTTGCATCACCTCTGTTGTCTGTATGGCAGGACCCAGACTCATCTTTGGAAACGGAAAGGTATTCCGACACTGACTGAGGTTTGTGTCATCATGCAGCATATGGGCAGATGGTGCTGATATTGGCTTCAATGAGAGCTTTTTCCTCTCCTCTACATAAGCAAAGGCTTCTCTGAACTATAATTTTATTTAGATATGCTTAATAAATTCAAGAAGATTACACACATTCCATGGGGCAGAGGAAGAAAAAAGAAAGATGCTGTCTCTTCCACAGGACTTTATATTTTCATGGGCACTTTGTCAGACTCCCCAGCTACTACAGTTAAACTTAAATACATTTCTATATTTTCAATTACATGTTTTAAGATGTTAAATTCTGAGAATAATTAGCATGAAGATTTTTCTTTCAAAGCCCATCATAAATTCGTGACATGGTAGTGAGTAAGACATTGCTTATCTGCCTTAAAAATATGGTTTCAAAATCTTAATATGCAGAATTCAATTAAAGATAACTCTCTGTGCATGAAGGAAATACCCACAAACAAAAGTAAATATACAAAAGTGTCACTGGGTGTGCTGTGTAGTAACCAAATCAGTGGTGATTTAAAAGTGTCCTCTGGCTATGTTCAAATTGGGAGATGAATGAGGTCACCAAGGTATTGGGTGGAGCTGGAACCAAGAAGCCAGAGTCAAGACCGATTTTTTGGAACAGCATAGGAAAATTCAGAGGCTGTCTTCTCTTTCTGTTCCTCATTCTGATCAAGGATCGTATTCCAGTGCATAAACTCTTCAGTAGGTTTGTCTTGCCCATGTCTGAACCAGCATGAGGCCTCAACAAAAGCAACCTCACCTCCTCTATGTTTGATGTTGGGCATCATTAGATTTCGAGACAAACTCAGTTTTTCTAATGGAAAAATTTATCAGTGAAGGATGATGTTACAGGAAGCATTTTCATAGACTTAATGGCACATATTCTGACTGTCTTATTATCAGTAGTGAAAATGATGGCTGTTTTATCTGCATCAGTATGATGAGTGTCCATCTTCCTCAACTGGCTCTGGCTCCAGAAAGAAATGGGGGATGCTATGCAAGTTTTTTCAAACTTCATACTGAAAATCTGGGTGCTAATATTAGGGATGCAGAAATGGACATCAGCCTTTGTTGGCCAAGCAGATGGTATTTGGTGATACAACTGTGTGACCCAGCCTTTACCTCTACAGTGGGTGATTTTGAAAGGTTTCTTTTTCTTCAGATTTCTGCTCATAAAGAGAGGAGTGTCATACTTTTCATTCTCTGAGCTTTTAATCATGATGTCAGGATCACTGAAATTTCTGTTATAGTATATTCTTTCTGGGGATTTAGGGCCAGATTAGTTCTGTGTTTGTACTTGTAGCATCCCCGTTGGTGCAAACTGTTACAAGTTGTGTTATCCCTTAGCCTGGATATGTGGCTGGTCAGGACTATACAGAAGGTGGTGCCATCAGTAGCTTAGACGGTGCTCCCTGGGGCTTGCACATACTCACACTCTGCTCCAGAAAACCATGTGGGAGCACATGAACCAGCTGATAGCTAACACTGGCCGCCAGGCTTGTGAGTGGTAACTGAAGATGAACTGCCTTCACTCTGGCCCAGAGAAATACAAATATCCTCTGAATTAGAAAGAACACAGTTACTGGCCTTCTCTTCTCTTTTATCAACTTTATTCAGAGGTAGCAGTATAGCTTACATAGTGGTTTAACCACAGCAAAAAGATAGCCTGTTTCAAGGAACACAAATTTCACATTGTTCTTCTAAAGTTAAGTTTATACCCCACCATGTTCTGAGACTAGATTTGTATCCTTGTATAATTCTGACACTAGTAAAATTCAGGATAATCTTGAATAAACCCTCTAGCTTCGCTCACTTTATTTTTTTTTAATTAATTAATTTTTAGTAACTTGGTTTTTTGGTATACTTTAATGTGTTAGTAACTTTTAAACTTTCAAAGGCTTATGATTGCACAGTTGAACATTACATTGATGCTCTCTCCTTTGCTCTGGATAACACCTCTAAAATGAGCAGGTTGGGGCAATAATATTGCCTCAGTTACTTTTCAGGAACTTGAATGTCTCTTTCGTCTTCCCTGGGACCTACCTCTTCAAAACGTATACCCTCAGATCTTGCTACCACCTCCAATTCACAAACACATTAGTTAATGAGCCATAAGCTTGTGCCTGTGAAACCCAAGGATGACGTCATCTCCAGCCATTCACCCATACCCCATACTCCTGGTTCCATTACCAGTAATTGACCCAACTGTGTGCTCCTGGGGGTAGACTTCAGACTCAGCTGTTTTGAAAATAAACTTCTCCTTCTTCTCCTCCTCCTTTTCCTTCTTCTCCTCCTCCTCCTCCCCCTCCTCCTTTTTGAAAAACTTTCTTCCATAAAGAGGAAACCATCCAGTAGGCCCATTTAGGAAACATTAGCCAGACCAGTTAGCTTTCACACCACATTCCATTCTTCAATCATTGGCAAACTAAATAGTTACAACTAATAGAGACGTTTTACAAAATAAGGAGGAATAAGCATTCTAAGATTTGGAAGTTATAAAATGAAAATGACCTTAAAACCTTCCAGCAGGAAGGTCAGTTTGGAAAGAGTTAACACATCAAAAGATCAACGTATATGAGGTTTATTGGTAAATGACTGAAACTGTCAATTTAACAAAACTCCCAGAAACCTAGGTCGTTGTTTTCAGAGTTTGCCCCAATACAGAGAAACAGACGGGAAATAACACATAGAATTCAAGCTTGAATTTAAAATGTGCCCGCAGGGTCATGTGTTGAAGGCTCAGTTTATAGCTCATTGGGACTTTATGAGGTAGGGCCAGGCTGCGGTTCACCAGGAACACGTGTGCAGATCTGCGTGTGGCAATGGCCAGTTCCTGCTATTTTCCCCGCTTCAAAGCTGCCATGAAGTGAGCAGCCTTCCCCATACACCATTCTCCTCCCCAAGACACTTTGTTCTCTCTTCAGTCCCTAGCAAGAGACTCAGCCAAACACACAGCGAAACATCTTACCCAGTGGGCCAAAACAGCCCTTTCCCCCTTTGAAAGTCTTTCTTACAAGCATCTTTCCCAGTGAAGGAAACCTGACCAACACATTTTGAGCCCCTGAACTCCGAGAAGTAAAATGAAATATTTCAATTTTTGCTTCCTTCCTAGTTTATTTGTTAAATGTGCTGCACATCCTGGTCTGCCTCAACAGCACACGTGTAGTTAAATATCTTAAGTTAACTAGATGCCAATTAATATGAAGACAGAACAGTTTGATTATTTCATTATGATAACATGCTTGTGTTCTTCAACATGCTAATAAAAATCTCTCAGCCACAGAGCATTTAAGCAAAGAGGAGTATTTGATCAATTCTTACTCATGTAACTGAACGCAACAGTGCTCAGGGGCTCTAACACTAAATGCTAATCTGTCAGATGCAGTTGAAATAGGCCTTACAAACTAGGCATGCCTTTATTATTTGTTTATTTAAACAGCATTAGTTCTAATAACAAATAACCCTTTTTCTATTTTTGTCAAAGTCTTTGTCTTTTTTTCTTTCCATTTACACAGACATATGTGTACTTACATGTGTATACCTACCCTGGCTCTGTTTTTTTCTCTTTTTGCCCACACATGCACACGCACATTTGATAGCTCTGCTTCTGTTTTTTGCCCTATGTTTTCACACAAATATGCGCATGTGCAAACACACACTGCACAGTACTGGACATTCTTGCTGGAAGAAAGTTCGTGATTCACGTTACCCACTTACTGATAAATGTATTTGTCTGCAAACTCTCTTCAGGATTCCTGAGCAACCAAAACAAAACACGATCTTCATAGTCAACCCTATCCCTCATACACACACAAAAATATTGAATTTGATTATCACCTCAGACATCATGTGGATTTGACGCTACTCAACATCTTTAGAGATCAAATTTATTCTTAAGTAACAGGAAAGAAAAGTACCTCACTAAGGGAATACCAAGGGTGTGCTGTAGTCCCTGGAGGTGCTAAATGACTGTGGTGGTTAGTTTTAAATGTCACTGTGACACAACCTTAAATGAGTCTCAGTGGGTGACTGTCTATATCAGAATGCCCTGTGGGCATGTGTGTGGGAGAGTTTCCTGACAGCCACAATTAATGTAGCAAGACGTAGCCTGAAAGTGGAGGCAAGACATCATTCCCTGACTTGTCAAAGAGGAAAGAGAGCTAGCTGGGCAATAAGCATGCACACATTTGTAGAATAAGCCTCTTTGTCCCATAAATTGTTTGGGTTGGTTTTTGTTGTTGTTGTTGTTGTATTTTGGGGGGTTTTGGTTTTTGTTTTCTTTTTTTTTTTTTTTTTGTCATGATGTTTCATCACAGCAACAGAAATGAAACTGGGACAGTTTCCCTGCAGTCTGTCAGCCATCCTTGGTTATCATATACTTATCATATTTTTAGATAAATCAGAATTACAACATGAAGATAAATGATATTAACAAATGCATATACTTTCTATTTAGAGATCACATTATAAAATTTATTTTTACTCCATTTTGAGATGAAAACAAGGCCATGATATACATTAGAATATAAACATATGATGCTTAAGGAGTATTGCTTTAAATGAGTTCTTCTTCCTGGGAAATGTGATTAATTTTCCTGCAGGTACAACGTGCACATTGACCATGCTGCCACATGGTCCTCACCAGCCCTTTTCTTGCCTTTCCTTGCTCATCTTGGTCCCTCCTGTTCCATTACATTGTTTGATTTCCATTTCATTTATGAAAGTAATTTATTTTATGTAGCCATACATGAGTTTATGTGAGTATGTAAACTCTATGAACCACAATTGAGAGGAAATAAATGACATATATGTTTCTGAAGCTAACTTGGTTAATTTGATAAACTCTTTTACTGCATACATTTTTCTTCCAAGGACATAGCTCATCTTTATGATCCTTGAGGTTTTGGAAGATGGGATATGGAATATAGGTTCTATTGAAGATGGGATATGGAATATAGGTTCTATTGAAGATGGGATATGGAATATAGGTTCTATTGAAGGCCGAGCGCTCTGCAGTCTCTTATTTTCTGCATATCGACAAGTTGTGGATATCTGTGTTGATCACCATATATGATAAACAGATGCTTCACTAATTGAGTTGGGAGGTGTATTAGTCTATGAGTCCAATGACAACTATTTATGAGTCAGTTTAATACTATGTCCATTTAGTACACTAATAGTAGTAAAGTTTCCCTTTAGAATCAATGACCTGTCTAGGGTTTGGCCCAATAATGGTGGCAGTTATGGGTTTCATTTTGTGAGTCAGGATGTAAATTGAATCAGAAACTGCTTGATTGCTCCACCATTTCCAACAGCAGTGGGAAAATCTTCAGAGACTGATCACTCTTGCAGCTCACAAGGTTCAAAGCTAGATACAAGTAATGACTTAAGTTTTCCTTGAATGTATGCATAGCTTCTTTTAGCACCATGAAATCATACCAGTACCAACTTGATTCCTTCATGTCTTCTGAGTCCAGGATGTCATGTTATTAGCAATAAGGACTTACCATCAAGTTCTAGGCGGGCAATCAAGAGCATTGGCAATGGCCTATAATGTTTGAAGACTTTGGGACAGAGAAATATATATAAAATCAAACCTGAAATTAGAAAAAGAGTAACTCAACACAAGAATAACTGTGCTCATAAAGTCTATAATAAAAGTGCACAACTTAAAATTTTAACATGAAATAAGGAGTCTTATAATCAGAGATAGCTATAAAACCTTATTTCAAAAGTACAATTTAAGATTGAAATAATGATATATTTTCATCATGATCCAGAATGTTGTGTGGCTGATAAATGTTATCAGTATTTTTGCACATCTTATCAAAGTACCAGTTAGTGCAAGTTAATAAATATTTTATATATTTGAGAAAATATGCTACAAATGTGTAATATATTTGAGAAAATAAAGCAAATAATAAGTAATGGACATGATTTAATAAGGTATGCACACAAATGATATATGTGTATTATATATATGTACATAAATCATATATGATTTTTGGCAGAAAGGAGATGGAAGTTCACAAGAAAATGGCTAAACTAAATAATTATTAAAGTTTCTTGGTCAACTAGATATCTGAAGGGAATACAATTGGCTTCTTTAGCTGTTGCCATGTTTTGTTAGTTCTGAGGTACCTACCATTGCAATAGGGCGAGGCCCTTTCACTATCCTAAGGCTTGAGGTGTGCTTGCAGTGTGAATCCTCACCTTGACTCACAGGTACCATGACCTCGGTTTCTAAACTCCCATGTGTTATTCCGTCTCACGCTGTACAATGACTGTGATGGAGGACTGTGACCTGTAAAGCAGATGGTGCAATTACTTAATCTTTCTGGTCTGGCTCCTGTGTAAAAGGCATGGTTAATGTCACCATGGGGGACCCCTGAACCTCATACAACACTAGTACCACAGCTGTGCAATCTGAGAAGGCAGAGGATACAAAATAAAATAATGTGACAAGCCAATGACAGAAAGGCTCTTTTTACTTTTGGACTTACCATTTTTTAAAGAATATCTGTACCATATATATTTAAAAAAACAAAAAAGAACACCCAATTGTTTATTTCTATGTGATTTATATGTGTAGTTATTTAGATGAAAATCGAACCTAATGCATTGCCCTTTGGTGTAGCAATGAGAGTTTCTATGCAGTGGTAGATTGAATGCTCCCAACACCTCAAAGGGCAAGACACTTACGCTCTGGAGGTCGGAGTCCCTTCTGCCCCTCACTTCCCTCTGTTTCCCATTACTACTGTACACATCCTTCCACCAAGAGAACAGGTCCCTGCTTCTCCTGCTGGGTGCCTGTAACCTGCCAGGACTTCACAAGTGTGCCCCAAGCCTATGTGACATGGCTGCCTCAAGGGCCATGTTCTTCACCACCCTGCCTCCACCACTGGTGCCACTGATTGTAGTTGAGGACCTACTAGGCTGTGAAGCAAAATGAGAATCAGCGCTACCAAACCAGCCTCTTAAGACACATGCTCAGAAGAAAGCCTTGAACTACAAATGCCACATAATAAATTCGAGAGAGACCATTGATGGCCACTTGATCATGTGTCAGTGTAGGAACATTAGAACTATGGAGATGCAAGGTAGCATGACATGACATGTGAAAGCAACATGGCAACATATTAGTGATGTCACAGTAAAGGACACACGTAAAGCTTAACAAAACATTCATAAGGATGATTCTAAGAAGAATCAATGGGTTCTAAGCAAATGCAGACATCCCAGTCAGATTAGAAAAACAATTTCTATTAAAGATAAATTCAGGAAAATGAATGAAACGCAAACGAAGTAGTGAATGATCCAGATAAAATACATATTGAAAGCTTCTATCATAGACTAGATGAAGAAATAGGAAGAGTGTCTGAACCCAGCTGGCTATTTAAAGTACCTTAAACCATGACATCTTAATGCAAAAATTCTCTGAGACTTGTGTAACTTCATTTAAAACCATAACAAAATCTGGAATTTCTGCATGAAGAGGAAAAGAGCTAGAAAACCTACTCCATGAAACGTGTAAATTACCTTTAGTACATATGGACTTGCTTAAGAGACAGAGGACCTTGCCTAGATTTGATGGAACTAGGTCTTCACTAGGCACCACATTAGAGTCCAGCTTATAAGAATATGCAGGACAAAGAATTCAAAAAACACCAAGGGCCAAGCCCCAAGTCAAATTTAAGAACTTCCATTAGAATGAGAGCAGGTCTATGGCAGGAACCTTGGAGACCAGGAAATAATAAAATTATTTATTCAAATTCCTGAAAGAAAAATACCATCCCAAACACTGTACATAGAAAAGTTGGCCTTTGGAAATTAAGGACACCAAGGTTCCAAGATAAATAAAAGCTGGAAAATTTCACCATTATTACACTGGCGCCACAAGAAATATTTAGTAGTGGTTCTCAACCTTCCTAATGCTGTGACCCTTTAATACAGTTCCTCATGGTGTGCTGACCCCAACCAGAAAATTAGTTCACTGATGCTCGAAAACTGTAATTTTTCTACTGTTTTCAATCATATTGTAAACATCTGATATGCACGATATCTGTTATGTGACCCTTATAAAAGGGTCATTTGACACCCACCAAAGGGTCATGATCCCCAGGTTGAGAACTGCTGACTTCCAGGAATGCCCTACCTGAAGCAAAAAGGCGGCAAATATGTAGACACAGCTGCTGTGCTTCTAAGAGTGACTTGGAAACCTGGGCTTTAAGCAAATCTTACTTAGAATGTCTCAGAGACGTGTCAGCCCTTGCTTCTGATACATCTCTGTGAGAAAGTATGTGCAAGTTCAGGACCTCTTCCAATGGAACAGGGGCCTCTCATCTCTTCTCTCCATGTCCCTGGGCCACCTGCATTATCTCAGGGGTAGCTTCTGGGAAAGCCAGAGGGAATCCATTAAAGAGTCTTGGACTCAAATCATCCCAGAGACCAGCGTCTTCTGTCCCTTCTGCCCAGAGGAGAAATGTGACTAGTAATGGCTCATGTGGCAGAACTGCTTAATCACCCCTGAGATGCACAAAGAGGCAGCGACGTGCTCTGTCCTGCTAATATCTGTGAAGCGCTTGCTTCCATTGTTTCAGGTTTCTCTTCTCTAAAATGAAAATAACCACCCTTCCCTGGCTGTCTCTGGAGGCTCATTACTGCACCCAAATGTGAAAATGTGCATTAAAGAGCTTGAAGAAGTGTTAAGTGGCACAGAAGTAATGAGTCATGACTGCAAGAAACTGAAGGTCCATGTTGACTGGACCAACACCTAGCCCCAACTCATGCTATTCTCTTCTTCCTCCATCTACAGAATCTAAGAGTCAAAATACTAGAGGCTGGAAAGATGACTCATTGGTTAAGAGTACATACTGACCTTTCAGAGGACTTGAGTTTGATTTCCTGCACCCACGTTGGGCAGCTCACAACTGCTTCAGGGGATCTAATTACTTTTGCTTTAGTGCATTAGCAACCACATGCCCAGATGCGCGCATTCAGCACACACACACACACACACACACACACACACACACACACTCGCACAAAGATAGAAGTAATTAAAAGTTTCTTAAGTAAAAAGAGCTCCAGAGGACTATTGTGCAAAATCAACCACACTTCAAGGAAGAAATAACCATAGTACTAGTCAAATTATTCCATAACTTAGAAAAGGAAGAAAACATTGAAATTCACTTACAAAACAACTATTATCCTGACACTAACACCAAAGATGCAACAAAAACAAATAGGAAATAATGAGCCAAAATTTATGACTAACAGAGATGTTTTAAAAAAATATCAAAAATACATGCACAAAATTTTTCAAGATCACGTAAGAATGATTATGCACCATAATATAGTTGAGTTCATCCCAGAGATGCACGGATGGCATCAATAAATCTAATCTACCACATTAAAAAATTCAAGGACAGAGGTGACACAATAATTTTGTTAGATGTAGAAAAGGCCTCTAACCAATTACAATATCCTTTCATTATAAAAGTCCTGGAGAATTTAAGGATACATATAAAGCCAACGGCAATCACCACACTGAACAGTGAAGAGCCCAGTGTTCCACTTAAAGGTCTAGGTCACATTCAGTGTGACTCCCAGTGTACTTGGCATACTTGGTGAGACATTCAGTATTGCTTATCATTGACCAATATGCCTTCCTTGGTGACAATTTTAACTGTATTAACTGTGTCATCCAGCTTTTAAGTTGAGGATACTTCTAGAGCAACATGCCAGGAGATATCTTAGTACTAACACATACCAGTAATATCAGTGTTCCAGGAGTTGTTACCTAACAAACCTTCGTTAAGCCTACTGTGTCAAAATCAGACTCTTCATAGTTCTGTGGTGGGCACTTTATGCAAGATTCTGTTCGGTAGTTTTGTTCACTCTCCACTGTCACCTGGAGTCAGCAGCGAACTTAGCTTTGCTGACCTCCCTTGACATGACTCTCATGTGTGAGACTGACACAGCGACACATGGGTGTTCTTGCTCAGGTCCACAATCTCTTCTATATCTAGGGTCTGGTATGAGCTTCCTGCAAACAGACAGAATTCACAAGACAGCAGCGGAAGCTTCTCAGACTTCTTGAGGCTAAGCTCCAAAACTTTCCCCTTCATTTCTGATAAATTACTTGTTTAAAATGCATCCAAATCAAGAAAGTGGTACATGATGAACTAGAATAAGATCAGGATGGATGTGATACAGGCTGTGTAACAGCTGGGTTACTTTCTACACCACATGTCAAGCCTAAGATCATACATGTTTTTAAATCTTAAGTGAGTTTGATCTACGAGTTTTATTACTTGCTACATGTCTTCCTTCAGTACAATTTAAACAATGCCACATATGGTTAAGGGATCATTTCTTTAAGCAGTGTAAATATTAATTTCAGTGAAAAGTTTAAAATTGGTGTAACTGATATATCAAGAGCTGACCATTTACATTGTTCATCTTTGTTTCTAAAATCACCATTATAAATTCAAGCGTAGTCTCCATTAAAACCAACGCACTACTTTAAGGCTTTTCTTATAGTTGAGCAAGATCCACAGTACAGAAGTTACCATCAAGACAAGTTCTATAAATGTCCTAAAGATGGAGTAGGTCAGCTTTGCATCTTTGTGGAGTTGTGGTTGTCTACTGTAAGGTGGGACCTATCAGATTGGCATGTTGAAAGGTCAAATCAAATTTCTATTTTTTTCAAAGATGTAATATATGGTCTTTTAATGTAATCTCTTGAAATCAAGATACCACTGATGTAAAAAGTATATCCACTAAGTAAAACACCAAAAGTAAGTTTTAAAAAAAACATGTAATTTTAGTATCTCAAAGCCTCAATACTTCTCCCTTTCAAAAAAATCTGCTAATATTATGTTAATTGTTTACTATTTTCCAAACCATCTACTTTAGAGTCATGCTAAAATAATATGGAACTGTATGGCACTTTTGAACATCTACTGTGCTACAGAAAATACAAACACAACTTCCCTCACAGTTCAGGCAAGGGTTTCAGTGCAGTGTCTCTGACAATATGGTACAAACGAAACATTTTATATTTTCTTCAAAATTCAATCTAGTGAATCATAGAACCAAAGCAGTAAAGTCGATGTTCTCAAAAATCTTATCTTCTTCCACACAAAATGCTCTGCTTTCTTGTCTCTATCACAAGCTGACCTATTCTGACATTTGTTCTGTATTCAGTAATAGGGTCACGGAGGCTGAAGACTACCTGTAAGTTAGCCAAGACATAAAGGACACCCTACAGTCACAGCCACTTAAATGTTGAGCTAAGGCAAGGCAATAACTTTTAAACTATGAATACAACTTCATATATTTAACAAGCTGAAATGAGAAACTCTACAAAAGAACCAAAACTGCCTAAGCCAGAGCTCAAGGAACTTATATTGCTGTTTATAAAGACTTCTAAAATTATTTAGGGAAATATACATCAGTGAGAAATTGATGAGTCACTTGGGAAATTTTCTAAAATGTTATAATTCCTCCATTCACCCAAGAGGGCACTCATTATGCAAATGTCTGTTAAAGGTCTCCTATGTACCAATCAGGAAGATGTGTAGGAAGATAAATTTGGCCTAGTCAGTGTCGCTAGGGAACTTTCAGTCAAGCAGGGGTAGGAGTGAAGCAAAATATATTTACATAATTAACTACAACCACACTCTTAAAAGAAGCACACTACAAGGGAGAATTTAATATAGGATGTGCTTAGGCACAGGCACCATGCTGTGCTGTTAATGAGAAAGCTTCTGATTCCTGGAACTGCAAGAAGCAGATAGCTAAGTTCATTCCTAAATTTCTAGGCATTAGGTAAGGAACTTGAGATGGTCTGGTATCCCTCACCGATGAGAGGCTACTCTGTTCTTGGATTTTTCTAAGGCAAAACTAAACCTCTCTAAACTCTATTATTCACTGCATCATTCATGAATGCCAAGAACAGTAGCACAACTTTAACAAGAATAATGGAGACTAATATTTACTAGTCTCTGTGACAACGAAGCACCGTGATAAGTATTTTATGTTTCTTATTTAATTCTCAAAATAGTCCATCGGCATGCTTATTAATATTCATAGATTCAACCGCATGTTTTAGAGATGATAAAAGAACATACAGGACGATTAAACCACCAAAATCTGCACAAGAGCTGAAGCCGTTATCAAAAAAGGACCGCAGACATTTCTCCTTTGGAATCTCCCCTTCCACACCAGGCAGTGTTCTTTATTTTGTGACAACCGTGGATGTCACCTTTATGCTGGATGCCCTTCTCCACATCTCCATCCTTCATATTATGTGAGCACACATTCTTATACCCTACAAGCTGCCTTAAAATATTAATAAGAGCATGGTGCTCAACTGTAGATGCACTTGAACGTGGTTTCCTGCTGTCTCAATCCAGCTTGTCATTTCAGTTACATTTATCTGTCGATTTATTTACTTACTTACTGAAAGAATGAAGGACATAACATAAAAAGTCTTTATTTCATGTGATATTTTGAGGCTGGCAGGAAATAATACAGAAAATGCACTACTAAATTTATCATCAGAATGATCTTGCCAGCTCTACTTTTTAAAAATATATTGTGTGGTCCCTGGTTTTAGAGGCATTGCCTTGAGTATCTCTCCATTTAATTTGATGTTGGCTATTGGCTTGCTGTATATAGCCTTTATTATGTTTAGGTATGTGCCTTGTATTCCTTATCTCTCCAAAACTTTAAACATGAATGGGTATTGGATTTTGTCAAATGCTTTTTCTGCATCTAAGGAGATGATCATGTGTTTTTTTCTTTCAGTTTGTTTATATGGTGGATTACATTGGATTTCCATACATTAAACCATCCGTGCATGCCTGGAATGAAGCTTACTTAGTCATGGTGAATGATATCTTTGATATGTTCTTGTATTCATTTTGTGAGTATTTTATTGAGTATTTTTGCATCAATGTTCATAAGAGAAATTGGTCTGAAATTCCCTTTTTTTGTGTGGGGTCTTAGTGGGGTTTAGGTATCAACGTGACTGTGGCCTCGTAGAATGAGTTTGGTGCTCCTCAGTTGAAGAATGCATAAAAAAAACTGTGGTACATTTACACTATGGAATACTACTCAGCTATTAAAAACAAGGATATTCTGCAATTTGTGGACAAAGGGGTAGAACTAGAAATGATCATACTGAGTTAACCCAGAAACAGAAGGACTCACAAAGTATATACTCACTTATAATTGGACACTAGCCCAAAAGGTATGTCCAATGAAAGTCTTCACTTACCAGGAACTTGGGATAGATGTGAGGTCATCCTATTGGGGGAATAGGTGAGAAAAGTATGGGAGAATGGGAAAATAGAAGGACCTGAGGGTCCTAGAAACCTACAAGAAGAACATCATGACAGGTGCATCTGGACCCAGGGGGGTCTGTTCAAACTACTGCCCCAATCAAGGACAATACATGCACTAAACATTGAAACTCAGATCTAGCCAATGGACAGGACATTCTCCACAGTTATGTAGAGAGTGGGGACTGACTTTGACATGAACTCTGGTGCTCCATATTTGACAACCTCCCCTTGGTGGGGAGGCCTGGTGGCACTCAAAGAAAGAATAAGCAGGCTACCAAGATGAGACTTGATAGCCTATATCCATATAATGGGAGAGGCAGCCCCCTCGGTCATAGACCTAGAGGAGGGGAATAGAGTGAAAGCGGGAGGAGGGAGGAATGGAAGGATACAAGTCATGGGATAACAATTGAGTTGTAATCTGAATACATTAATAAAATTTAAAAAATAATATATTGTGACTTCTAAGGTTGTCTTTCCTTAAGTACTTTTATGCCCACAAAAGTTTGCAAAATTAATAATTCCTCATGATATTTCCAACAGGTGGTACTATATAACTTTGAAGTTCCTAATATCCTACAAATTCTAACATATTTTAATGTGTGTGACCTTAAAGTTTCCATTTCCATTTTGCCACTGAGGAATATGTCTCCTGGACTCTGTTTATCACACAGCCTATCGCAGTCTGTTTTGCCTGAATTATGATCATACAAGGGCCAAGGACATTGCCTTTCTCAATTTCATGCCTTTCTGTCCTCTCTCTCAGATACTGGTGTGAGGCTGGTTTAGGATAAATTCTCTATAAGCCAAACTGAAGTGAGTTGTTTAGATGAAATCCTCTTGAGCTGAGGTACCTATGAATGAACCACACAAATTAGGATGTTCTTATCCCTATGGAGATGGTAACTGACAGAATCAATTGTTAGACAACAGCCTCTCCATCCACTGTCTCTCTGGCTTTGTTGACTTTAATAATGCAGAGTACACTGCCTGCATTACATTACTATCTGTCTTTTGTGCTGTCCATCGTTTGTGGAGGGAAAAAGAAGCACATTAACAATGACAGTGTTTACATAAAACAAGACAGAACCTGCTCATGGCCTCATACTGTGTTCTCAGTAGCTGTTTCGCCATTACACAATATGTGGTCATGTATCCAAGTGTCTTCATATTATGTTTCATCAATATTCCTGAACAATACCCACTAAATTCTTCATTTAAGTGTCTCTGCATGGATACCTGCAAGGTCCCGATATCATGTCTGAGCACACGTACATAAAATCTATGACATGTCACTAGACTTTACAACAATATTGTAAAGGTTTTACAACCGTCAGGAAATCGTGTTGCAACTTACTTAAATATCTGTAGAGAAAACAACACGATATCTAGCAGACAACAGTGAATAAGTAGTCTGAGATGGACCATACAGAATTTATTTTTTTTTTAAAGATGTATTTATTTATCATTATGTATACAGCGCTCGGCTTGCATGTACTCCTGCAAGCCAGAAGAGGGCGCCCTATCACATTACAGATGGTTGTGAGCCACCCTGTGGTTGCTGGGAATTGAACTCAGGACCTTTGGAAGAGCAGGCGGTGCTCTTAACCACTGAGCCATCTACAAGTCTATTTCTTGGGATATCCTCACATGGCCCCATATTTCAAGTGAAGTACACTATTGACTGCCAGTTCTCCCACCTGCAAGCCTTAGACATGCTGCCTGAAATAACCATTTGCACCTGTCTAGAAATTTAAACTCCCTGGCTCTATTCGGTTGCTACTTCCTGAAAGCCACAGTAGCAAGTACTACACTGGTCTTTTCCATGGAGTGCTTCAGCTCCTCACAGAATGATTCCAATAACCATAATAACAATGTTGAGCATTTTAAAATAGATTTCCCCTTTTAAGTGCTTATATTAACATTTAAAAGGGATACACTGCAATTCTGTCCACTTACAATAAGGATACTGAAGCTGGGAAGGTAAGATAACTTCCCAAAGACACTTAACTTGTAATTGACAGAATTAGGATCCAAGCCTGGGCCATCTGCCTCTAGAGAGTAAATTGCTGTTAGCAGCTTTGTTGTCCAGCATCTTCATCTTCATGTAACTATGATTACCTTCTTCATCCCTGGTGCTAGGCTCTGTGGTGCTCTGAAAATATTGTTTGTTTAGTCTTCTTAATTTAAAGTAATTTATGCTCTTAATTCACATAAAAGTAACGTGTGGTGTCCACACTACATTTTCAGAGTTTCCTCTTGCTTGTACATGTGTTTATAAGGGAAAAAAGGAACAATAAAGAAACTGTGCATTCTTTAAATCAGTAGTTCTTAGTCTTCCTAATGCAATAGCCCTTTAATACAGTTCCTCATGCTGTGGTGATCCCCAATCACAAAATTACTGAATTGTAATATAAATGTTTGTGTTTTCCAATGATCTCTGGTGACCCCTGTGAAAGTCTCATTTTACTCCCAGAAAGGGGTTGTGCCCCATAGGTTGAGAAACTCTGGAATAGATGATCTGACCATCTTTCCTATGGCTGGAAGATTATAAAATGATTTTTTTTACACACACCATTCCTTTATGTGGTCTGCGATTAGGGCAAGTACCACACACCAGATGCAATTAAAAGATGCTTAATAAAATCCAACACCATCCATTATTTTCTATTTTCCCACTATCTTACAGTACCTGTTTTTGAACCATTTGGTTTCCCCTAACATTCATTCCAGAGATTTCCATTTAGTCCATTTTCTTTAATACATGTTGTGAATCATTCTGCTGTTGATAGGTTGAAATCTACTCAGTTATTCAACACCTGCTTCTAAGTATCTGCTAATATGAAACATTGATTGAAAGCCAGCAAAATCTACTACATGCATCTCAGTATGCACATCGTTTCAGGGCAATTAATGTAACAGCAAACACCTCAACAGTTATGACCAGAATATGTATAAACAGAGAAGAAAACCAGAGTCACTGAAATCTGTAGATCAGAGATATCTTCAGAGAGAGCCTAAGCAGTATTTTACAGAATTAGACTAGCCCAGAAAGACAACTTTTCCACTAACACACACACACACACACACACACACACACACACACACACACACACAGCTTCAAGAGGGCATAAAAGCAAACTAACACATAAGCTTAGGAAACTGCAAGTGTTTTGATATGGCTGAAGTATATAAATGGTAAAAAAAGAATTTGTCAGATATAAAGTTGAATATGTCTCAAAATTCAGAGGGCCAAAAACATTTAGAAACTTTTCTAACTAATTTCTTTTCTATACATCCTAACCTTTAATTTACTCAAATTATATTCTATGCTAAAGCCTGTGTTTGGAAACATTGACTTCTTATCTCATGTTTTTGTAGGCATGCCTCTGAGATCTTCTAGCATATTTTCCACTAGGAAATTTAAAACTTTAAATAAATCAAAATTTACATGAGTGTGTGTTGAAGCTATTTACTCTCAAGATTCATGTAAACAAATCACCTAATGAATTATGCCATTTACTGTTCAGTTGTAAGGTCTCTCTCTCTCTCTCTCTCTCTCTCTCTCTCTCTCTCTCTCTCTCTCTCTCTCTCTCTTTTGAAGAGGAGATAACTCTTTGGAAAATCCCTCCAGCTTGCCATGTTCCTAAGGATATGGTCCAGATCACCAGGATTTTCTGAGGATGCTTTGGACTCAAGACATTGACTTCTATTTGTGCATGTTTGCTTCTTAACTTAACTTAACTTTTAGAATTTTGTTGCTTACATTCTCAATAGAACATCTTTCAAATTATTTGTAGCAATGTGTATATCATAAGAATAATAAGTCACCAAAAAGAGACTCGATACCCTAGGAGCATATACAGGGGGAGGAGGTCCCCTCAGTCACAGACATAGGGGAAGGGAGTAGAGGGGGAAGCAGGAGGGAGGAAAGAAAGGGAGGATACAAGGGATGGGCTAACAATTGAGATGTAATATGAATAAATTAATAAAAATAAAAAAAAAATTAAAAAAAAGAATAAATGTCTCAGCCCACACTCAAATTTGTGCAGAATATTATTATTTGCGTATCTGCAGATGATAATATATATACAAATGTGTGTGTGTATATATATATATATATACATATTTGATATCAGTACTTGTTTTATAAAGGTTTCCCTACTCCATCTAAATACAGTTTTAAATTTTTCTGTCATTTTCAAACTTTTAGAAATATTTAAGTATATTACACTTTACCAATTCTAAGTTATTGTTTTAAAGTAATGATTTTCAACATGCAGTCACAACTTCTTTGGGAGTGGGGATTGAACAACCCTTGTACAGGGGGTGCATATCAGATGACCATAGTGTGCTGCCACGCCATGATCCCAAGTAAAGGGGACTATGGTCTTTTAATGAAAATGAGATCCAAGCCTATTTTCTTCTTAAAAGTTGATTTGTATGTTGATTGGAAGGAACATGGTTGAAAGGAGAATTTTAGCTCCCTTTTCAAAATATTTAATAGTCCTAACGGATAATATGAGGTCTTAAGTACCAAGTGCTGGATGTCACTGGTCAAATTCAGCCCCACAAAAATCCAGTGCTATTTATATTATATAAATCTTGACATTGTCTGCTCAAATGCTCCTCACATACAAATGGTTTACAAGTTCATTTATTATTTACTTTGAATTGTTACTGTTTTCATGTATTTCCTAAACCACTTTCAAAAAATCCCATAGTTATCAGCCCTTAGGAAATGGCAGCATTAGTCTCTACAGGCTTTTTCATAAAATATGCAAATCATACCCCAAGCTACCTAATTTATATAATTTAAAGGTATTTTAATTTATGAGTGTGTTCTAAGCAGCAGATGCTTATGAATATAACTAAGGGCAATAAATACTTCCATTAGTCTTAATCTTATTGTGAAAAGCCTTTTTTTTTTTTTAAAGTCGCTGTTCGCTTCGTCATATCTCCATGTTCTCTGAAGGCACATTAGCCTCTTCTCCACGCTTGCTCCAAGTTCCGCATCCTTACCACATGTCCCGGGAACCGGTGGAAGCAAGTGTTTTGTTTGCCACCCCAAATCAAGCCTTAACAGTTCTGTGCTGCACTTCCTGCAGCAGCCCGAGAAACAGAAGAGACAGCCAGGCAGGGAGAAGGGCTGTGCCCTGCTAAAATGTTCACACATGCCTCAGCAAAGATGGTCGGCAAATCAACACAGCTCCAGCGGCAGCCGAGAGATGCAGAACCATCACTCACTTTCCCACAGACATGTTGCTCAGGATTTGCAGAGTCTGGCGTGATACTTGGAGGAGCTTTCCAGCCTGTAACCGAGGGCCAAGCCTGGAGATCCACGCTGCGTGTTTTCCTTCAGCTAAAAATCACGTGGTTGGAATGCACAGCCGTATTTATTTATACCTTGCCGGCGAACGTTTCGAGAACTGTAGATTCAGCAGTGACATATGGTCTGCTGAAGGCCTAAAAAAAATCTATTTTTTTACCAGAGATTTTCCTTGGCTTCTATTTGTCCCTCACTGTTCATGCTACTAGAGGCTGCTGCTGTGATAAGTCTATTTTTATAGGACCTCAAAAGAAATTCTGATAAAATACTACACTGTTTAGACATTCCTATAATAACATAATCTGTCTACTACTTCAAGAAATACGACTCAAATAATAATGTGCATGACATGGTGTATACCCACCCCTCTCAATATCAGACAGATATGCACTGCTTGGCCTATTACCAGGCATTCTCAAATCCAAATACATTTGAATTCCAAACTCTTTTGGTAGCATTTAAAACACCCACTCCTGGCTCTACTTCACTACAGTAAATAAATCACAGGGGCAGGAATTTGGAGGTAGTCATCTCACTGAGGGCTGGGATTATCGAAGGGCCAACCCTGCACTGCTCTTACATCATTAATCTTTCTCTCAGTGACAGCATTTCTTGTGGCAGACTCTGAATCCCACAGACTTTTTGTAGTTCGATCATCCGAAGGGAGTTTCAACTTTAAAATACATTTTTTAACGCAATGGAGCAAAGGACTGTAATTTAGAGGGCAGAGAAGCAGGATACTTTTTATGAGGTCATTTCAAAAGAAATTCATAGTAAAAGTGTGGGCTTTTTGAAGTTCCCAGAAACATCTTTATTTATATGGGTGCAGAATCATGGTACACCTTTTCAAATCCATTTGACAAGTTTAAGTGCAATTATAAAAGGTAGCAAGTCATCCTGAAATTAAGAAAAAATAAGTGAAAATACATTAAGGAAGGACCTGACTCTATGTTGAAACACTTCCTCACCTTCCACTTGCATTGTTTTCATTTTTCTGCTGTTTTGGTGGATTTCCATTTGTTTTGTCTTAGGCTGGGTATTATTCAGTCCCTGTTTTTATATCAAAGACAACTTTTCAGAAGAGGATCATACCACTTGGGGACTACATGTTAAGTTCACAGGCCAGTTTACTTAACAAAAGTATCCAAACACTTCAAGTCAGTGTTACACAGTTTTCCAAAGTTATTCACCTTGTCTTAAGTCATTGCTCCTTTTTCTTTAGATAAAGAGGGTTTATTGTGGCTCACAGTTCTCAGTGCTACAGTGCATCATTCTGGAAAGATGTGGGGCCAGGGACAGTAGTTGGCTGCTCACAACCTTTAATATGCAGTCAAGACACAGAGGTCAGTGACTATCTTTCTTTGTCCTTTCTCTCCTGTCAGGGTTGCTTATGCCCAGGGTAGGTGTCTCCACATTAGTTAACCACATCTAAAAACTTCCTTACATACACGCAGGCTTGTCTCTTAGGTGGTTCCAAATATTCCCTAGTTGCCAATTGATATTAACTAACACAAGGAGGAAATATTGTAACTAGAAAAAGTGAGAATAAAATAATGATTAAAATAAAACAATTCTAGTTACCAGAGTTAATGTGGTAGATTAATGCTTTTCTCATTTCTCATCTAAATTTCTTGTGTTGTTGTATTTTTGTTTGTATAATTGAGTTTTTTAAATATTTTTGATAAATATATATTAGTATTATATTACATCAGGTCTTGTCCCCTCTTTCTTGATACATATGCACATATAAACATGAGATACCAGAAGAACTAAAATTGGATTTCAGGGTTACTGGGGCAAAGGTTAAAAAATAGACCACCAGGAGATAATCTGACCAGCTGCAAAGAGCAGCCCCACTAGAGATAGCGTTGCCTAGTGACTGACCTGAAGGGTCCCACCAGAGATAGAGTTGATAATAGACACAGTTTTATGGCCACATTGCTTCCTGCCCATCAGAGATAAGGTTAATAAGAAATGAGATGCTTCCCTGGACAAGGTAGTGAAGAAAGAAAGCTAAGCCATGGGTGGTCTTGGAGCCTTTTTCTGTAGCTTGTCACCTTTATAGACATTAGACCTCTTTATGTTACTCAATCAATACATGCTTGCCAGGTTGGAACTCCCCTGCTTTGGGGCAATGGAAGGGATAGGAACCTATAAATTTACCCTCAGCCCCAAGATCAGGGCTCTTTCTGGGTACTACAGTGTTAGTGACAGGTCAGATCCCAGCTCTGAGTAGATTAAAGGTCTTTATGTACATTGTATCGGTATCAAGTCCTGGTGGGTTTTTGGGAGTCTCACAATCTGAGTACAGCAAACGCACACACATGTATGTGTGTGTCCATTTGGTGTTTCTTATATGTATATGTATTTGGTGCTGACCACTTTGAATTAGATCACCTATTGGGGTTGGGGAACCTGGAGGAGGTGGATATTCTCTCTCTCTCTCTCTCTCTCTCTCTCTCTCTCTCTCTCTCTCTCTCTCTCTCTTTCCAGCCATTAATTTCCTATAGGTGTGGAGATTTGTATATTGGCTTGACCCATTTCACATGTCAAGTGATGTTCTTTTCTTAGGCTCTCATTGTTAAATCTTTGTTAAGATTTCATGAGTGCGTCTTCCCCATCATACAGTGATAGCATTATCTCTGTTCTGTCTTCCTTGAACTTCGAAAGGCTTTGGGTTCTGATATCTTGAAAAATGAGAGGAATCCAAGATGGCGGCGAGCAGTGTGGACAGTGTTTGGAAGCTCCAGTGAACAATTAAGGGAGTTGCACAGATTTCTGAGCCAGGAACACCAAGGTCCCAATACCAGGGCAGCAGGAGTGCTCCATGGCTCGGAGGGACCAGGGTGCAGAGGACCTGCATGCCCCTACACACAGGAGGAGTGCAGATTTTCTTGGATCAGAGCAGCAGCAGCAGCACCAGCAGCACCGGCGGCACTGGCGGCACTGGCAGCACTGGTGGCACCGGCGGCACCAGCGGCAGCCACTGAGGTTTGCAGCTCAGAGCCTTCCAGTGGAGGCAGTTAGTATGGTGGCTGGTGGGAGTTGCTGCGGGAGAGGGGACACTGGACAGGATTTAGATAGCGTGGTGCCTTGTGACCCAAACTGGACTCGGCGGACAGTTCAGTCCCAGAGTCCAGGGTGCAGCTCAGTGCCCAGTGCCATGGAGACGCTGGCTCAGCGCAGCAAGCAATTCTGCCCAGGGCAACAGCTCAGCGCAGCCACAGCTCCCCTGCTGTGACGCAGGCTGGGCGAAGCGCTCAGGTCCACCCTAGGCACCAGGTCAGCGCAGCCGCAGTTCACCTGCTGTGACGCAAGCTGGGCAGAGCGCTCAGGTACACGGAAGGCGCCAGCTCAGCGCAACCACAGCTCTTCTGCTGTGACGCAGGCTGGGGGGAGACCTCAGTTCCACCAAAGGCGCTAGCTCACATCAATAAGCAGTTCTGCCAAAGACACTAGCTCAGCTGAGCGGGCACTTCTGGGGCGCTGACGCAGGCTGAGGTCAGCACGCAGACTCAGCCCAGAGGCCCTAGCTGGACTTGCCAGGCAGATTAGGCCTAGAGATTCTAGCTGAGCTGTGCACACAGGCTCAGTGGCCCCAAGACTCTGTCTGGACTATCGACGCAGTATAGGCTCAGAGTCCCGGGCTGAATTCAGCATGCAGTGTGGGTCCATAGTTCCTGGCTGAGCTCGGTGCACAATTCTGCCCCAGAGACTCGGGTGGAGCTCGGTGTACAGTTTAGGGCCAGAGTCCCTAACCGTGCTTGGCAGACAGATTGGACCCAGAGACTCTAGTAGAGCTTTTGGCACAGTCCCGGCTCTAAGACTCTGATTGGACACAGTGTGCAGTTTGAATCCAGAATTCCTGGCTGAGCTGGGTGGACAGTTCGGGCCTGAGTCAATAACTGACCACAGCACGCACTTTGGCCAAACGCCCCTAGCTGAGTTTGGTGCGCAGTCCCAACCCAAAAATTCTGGCTGGACCCTGTATGCATTTTGAGCCCAGAATTCCTAGTTCAGGTCAGCAGACGGTTCAGGCCCTGACATTCTAGCTGAGCTCGGCGGGTGGTTCGGGCCCAGTGTCCCTGGCTGGACTTGGCAGGAAACCCAGAAGGCTGTGGATACCTTGGCCTGACCCAATGCTCATTCAGAGACCCAGAACTAGTGCAGGACCCACAGCACAGGGGAGCTGAGGATCACTGGCTGTGAGAGTCCAAAACGCCAGGACTAACCTCCTCCCATCCACACCAGTGAAGCATCAGAGCTTCCAGCCTACAGAAATTGTGAGAAAACAAGTGAATGTATCATCAGACTCCCTCCATCCAACTCTGGAAGCTACCCAACAAAAACAAAGCTGGCAAGATGTCTAAAGGACAGCGTAAAAGCATACAGAAAAAAAAAAAAAAAAAAAAAAAAAAAAAAAAAAAAAAAAAAAAAAAACCCATAGTGTCTCCAGTTTCCAGCTATCCAAAAGAAAACAACCCAGAGAACTCAAATACAACGGAAATACAAGAAAATGACCTCAATCCTTAATAATGAGCATATTAATGGAAGAAACAAACAAAATTCATAATCAAATGCAGGAAGACGCAGCCAAACAGGTGAGAGACATAAAAGAAGCACATAGAGTGGAACTGGAAAAATTTCAGGAAAATGCAAACAACCAGATGAAAGAAATAGATAAAACAGTTCAAGCTCTGAAGACCTATAAAGAGGCAATGGAAGAAACTCAGGAATATACAAATAATCAGATGAAAAAAATAAAAAAATCAGTTCAAGATCTGAAGATGAAAATGGATTCAATGATAAACACACAGGAGAAAAACGAGAAAGTGAGACCTCAGAGAAGAAGGCGAGCAACACAGAGGTGAGCTTTTCTAACAGAATCCAAGAGATGGAAGAACGAATCTCAGGTCTAGAAGATACAATCGCAGATCTTGAAGCAACCATTAAAGAAAATGCCAAATCTGGAAAACTCCTGACACAAAACACCCAAGAAATTCAGGACACCATGAAAAGAAGAAATCTGAGGATAATAGGCATTGAAGAAAGAGAAGATATCAGACTCCAAGGCCCAGAAACTATTCTCAACAAAATCATAGAAGAAAATTTCCCCAATCTAAAGAAAGAGATGCCTATAAACATACAAGAGGCCTACAGAACACCAAATAGAATTGAACAGAAAAGACAAACTGCCCGTCATGTAATAATCAAAACACTAAACATACAGAACAAAGAAAAAATATTAAAAGCTGCAAGAGAAAAGGGCCAAATAACATTTAATGGCAAACCTATCAGAATTACACCTGACTTCTCAGCAGAGACCATAAAAGTCAGAAGAGCCTGGAGAGAGATCCTGCAAACCCTGAGAGACCACAGATGCCAGGCCAGACTACTTTACCCAGCAAAACTATCAAAAACCATTGATGGAGAAAACAAAATATTCCATGACAAAAACAAATTCAAACAGTACCTATCCACAAACCCCGCTTTACAGAAGGTACTAGAAGGAAAACTCTATCCCAAAGGGTCAAGCTACAACCAAAACTACTCAGGAAATAGGTAACTATACCATGGCAAAAACACAACTACACAAACGCTCGATTAGAAACAACATCAAAATTAAGACTCTTAACAGTCACTGGTCGTTAATATCTCTCAACATCAATGGTCTCAATTCTCCAATAAAAAGACACAGACTAACTGAATGGGTGCATAAACAAGACCCAACATTCTTCTGCATTCAAGAAACACATCTCACCTATAACGATAGGCATTACCTCAGGGTAAAAGGTTGGAAAAAATATTCCAAGCAAATGGTCACAAGAAGCAAGCAGGTGTAGCCATTTTAATATCAAACAAAATAGACTTTCAACCAAAATTAATCAAAAGGGATGCAGAAGGACACTTCATACTCATCAAAGGTAAAGTCAACCAAGATGACATCACAATTCTGAACATCTATGCTCCCAATACAAGGGCACCCACATTTGTAAAAGATCTGCTAAAAAAAACTCAAACCACACATCGATCCCCACACAATAATAGTGGGAGACTTCAACACCCCACTCTCACTGAAGGATAAGTCATTGAAACAGAAAGTAAGCCGAGAAATAACATCATTAACCAATGCCATGGGTCAAATGGATCTAACAGATATCTATAGAACCTTTCACCCAAACAAGAAAGAATATACCTTCTTCTCTGCACCCCATGGAACCTTCTCCAAAATTGATCACATCGTAGGTCACAAAGCAGGCCTCAACAGATGCAAGAGGATTGAAATAATACCTTGCATCCTATCAGATCACCATGCTCTTAGGCTGCAATTCAACAATAGAAACAACAAAAAGCCTACACTTACGTGGAAACTAAACAACTCTCTGCTAAATGACACATGGGTCAGGGAAGAAATAAAGAAAGAAATCAAGGAGTTTCTGAAATTCAATGAAAATGAAGGAACAACATACCCAAATTTGTGCGAGACATTGAAAGCAGTGTTAAGAGGAAAATTCATAGCACTAAGTGCCTTTAAAAAGAAACTGGAAACATTGCACATAAGCAACTTAACAAAACAGCTTGGAAGCCCTAGGAAAAAAAGAAGCAGAAACACCCAAAAGGAGTAGACGTCTGGAAATAATCAAACTCAGGGCTGAAATTAACAAATTAGAAACTAAGAAAACAGTCCAAAGAATCAACAAAACCAAGAGCTGCTTCTTTGAGAAAATCAACAAGATAGACAGACTGTTAGCCAAACTAACTAAGGGCAGAGAGACAGTATTGAAATCAACAAAATCAGAAATGAAAAAGGAGACATAACAACAAACACTGAAGAAATACAGAGAATCATAAGATCCTACTTTGAAGGCATATATGCCACAAAATTTGAAAATCTAAGGGAAATGGACGATTTTCTTGATCAATTTCACTTGTCAAAGTTGAGTGAAGAACAGATAAACAAGATAAATAGTCCCATTTCCCCTACAGAAATAGAAGCAATCATTGATAGTCTCTCAACCAAAAAAAGGCCAGGGCCAGATGGTTTCAGCACAGGATTCTACCAGACCTTCAAGGACATGCTAATACCGATACTCTTCAAGCTACTCCAAAAGATAGAAATGGATGGAACATTACCAAATTCATTCTATGAGGCCATAGTCACATTGATACCTAAACCTCACAAAGACTCAACAAAGAAAGAGAATTTCAGACCAATTTCTCTTATGAACATCGATGCAAAAATACTAAATAAAATTCTTGCAAAACGAATACAAGAACACATAAAGGATATCATTCATCATGACCAAGTAGGCTTCATTCCAGGCATGCAGGGATGGTTTAATATATGGAAATCCATCAATGTAATCCACCATATAAACAAACTGAAAATAAAAAACCACATGATCATCTCTTTAGATGCAGAGAAAGCATTTGATAAAATCCAACACCCATTCATGTTTAACATTTTAGAGAGATTGGGGATACAAGGCACTTTCCTCGACATAGTAAAGGCTATATACAGCAAGTCAATAGCCAAAATCAAAGTAAATGGAGAAATATTCAAAGAAATTCCTCTAAAATCGGGAACAAGGCACGGCTGCCCACTCTCTCCATATCTCTTCAAGTTCTAGCCAGAGCTATAAGACAACAAAAGGAGATCAAGGGTATCCAAATGGGAAAGGAGGAAGTCAAACTACCCCTATTTGCAGATGATATGATAGTGTACATAAGTGACCCTCAAAATTCTACCAGAGAACTCCTACCGCTGATAAACACTTTCAGTAATTTGGCTGGATACAAAATTAACTCAAAAAAGTCTGTAGCCTTCCTATACACAAATGACAAGCTTGCAGAAAAGAAATTAGGAAAGTCATACCTTTCACATTAGCCACAAGCAATATAAAATATCTAGGAGTTACTCTAACTAAGCAAGTAAAGGACTTGTTTGAAAAAAACTTCAAAACTCTGAAGAAGGAGATTGAAGATGACATGAGAAGATGGAATGATCTTCCTTGCTCCTGGAGTGGGAGAATTAACATAGTAAAAATGGCCATCCTACCAAAAGCAATCTACAGATTCAATGCAATCCCTATCAAAATACCTACACAATTTTTTAAAGACATTGAAAGTTCAATTCTGAACTTCATATGGAAAAACAAAAAACCCAGAATAGCAAAAACGATCTTGTACAATAAAAGGTGCTGTGGAGGAATCTCCATACCTGATCTCAAATTGTACTATAAAGTAATAGTAATTAAAACAGCATGGTACTGGCACAGCAACAGGTTGGTTGATCAATGGAATCGAATTGAAGACCCAGATATGAATCCACACACATATGGTCACTTGATTTTTGACAAAGAAGCCAAATCCATTCAATGGAAAAAGGATAGCATCTTCAACAAATGGTGCTGGTCTAACTGGAGGTCTATGTGTAAAAAAGTACAAGTGGGCCCATATTTGTCACCTTGCACAAAACTCAAATCCAAGTGGATTAAAGACCTCAACATAAAACCAGAGACACTAAGTCACTTAGAAGAAAAAGTGGGGAAGAGCCTGGATCATATTGGCACAGGAGACAACTTCCTGAACAGAACACCAACAGCCCAGGCCTTAATGTCAACAATTAATAAATGGGACCTCATTAGGCTGAGAAGCTTCTGTAAGGCTGGAGACACTGTCAAGAGAACAAAGCAACAGCCTACAGACTGGGAAAAGATCTTCACCAACCCTACATCTGACAAAGGTCTAATATCTAAAATAAATAAAGAACTCAAGAAATTAAACACCACCAAACCAAATAACCCAATTGAGAAATGGGACTGAAAACTAAACAGAGAATTCTCAGCAGAGGAATACCAAATGGCTGAGAAACAATTAAAGAAATGCTCAACCTCCTTAGTCATCAGGGAAATGCAAATCAAAACAACTCTGAGATTCCATCTTACACCCATCAGAGTGGCTAAGATCAAAAACTCAAGCGACACCACATACTGGCGAGGATGTGGAGTGAGAGGAACACTCCTTCATTGCTGGTGGGAATGCAAACTAGTACAGCCACTTTGGAAATCTATATGGTGCTATCTCAGAAAACTAGGAATACGGCTTCCTCAAGACCCAGCTATTTCACTCCCTGGAATATACCCAGAAGATGCTCCAGCACACAACAAGAAAATTTGCTCAACCATGTTCATAGCCGACTTATTCATAATAGCCAGATCATGGAAACAGCCTAAATGTCCCTCAGTAGAAGAATGGATAAAGAAACTGTGGTACATATACACTATGGAATACTACTCAGTTATTAAAAACAAGGAATTCCCGAAATTTGTGTATAAATGGATTGAGCTAGAAATGATCATTATGAGTGAGTTAACCCAGAAGCAGAAAGACTCAAATGGTATATACTTACTTATATCTGCATACTAGCCCAATGGGCATGTCCCACAAAAGCCTTCACTTACCACGAAACTGGGACAGAGGGGAGGAAACCCTATTGGGAATCTAGATGAGAGAACCATGGGAAAATAGCAAAGTAGAAGGATCCTGAGGGTCCTAGAAACCTACAAGTAGAACATTATGATAGGCAGATTTGGGCCAAGGGGTCCCGCTCAAACTAAGGCACCAGCCAAGGACAAGACAGGCAGTAAACTTTAAACCCCTACCCAGATCTAGCCAATGGTCAGAATAGTCTCCACACTTGAGTACACCATGTACTCTGGTGCCTCACATTTGACCATGTCCCCTGGAGGGGTAACCTGGTGGCACTTAGAGGAAGGACAGTAGGTCACCAAGAAGAGACTTGATACCCTATGAGCATATACAGGGAGAGGTAATCCCTCTCAGTAACAGTCATAGGGGAGGGGAATAAGGGGAAAATGGGAGGGAGGGAAGAATGGGAGGATACAAGGGATGGGATAACCATTGAGATGTAACAAGAATAAATAAAATAAAATAATTAGAAAAAAAAATTATCTTGCTCAACCATGTTCATAGCAGCCTTATTCATAATAGCCAAAACATAGAAACAGCCTAAGTGTCCATCAGTAGAAAAATGGATAAAGAAACTGTGGTACATTTACACTATGGAATACTACTCAGCTATTAAAAACAAGGAATTTCTGAAATTTGTGGACAAATTGATTGAGCTAGAAATGATCATAATGAGTGAGTTAACCCAGAAGCAGAAAGACTTAAACGGTATATACTCACTTATATCTGCATACTAGCCCAAGGGGCATGTCCCATGAAAGCCTTCACTTACCAGGAAACTGAGACAGAGGGGAGGAAACCCTATTGGGAATCTAGATGAGAGAACCATGTGAGAACAGCAAAGTAGAAGGATCCTGAGGGTCCTAGAAACCTATAAGTAGAACATTATGATAGGCAGATTTGGGCCAAGGGGTCCTGCTCAAACTAAGGCACCAGCCAAGGACAATACAGGCGGTAAACTTTAAATCCCTACCCAGATCTAGCCAATGGTCAGAGCACTCTCCACACTTGAGTGGAGAGTGGGATATGACTTTCTCATGTGCTCTGGTGCCTCACATTTGACCATATCCCCTGGAGGGGGAGACCTGGTGGCACTCAGAGGAAGGACAGCAGGTTACCAAGAAGAGACTTGATACCCTATGAGCATATACAGGGGGAGGTAATCCCCCTCAGGAACAGTCATAGGGGAGGGGAATAAGGGGAAAATGGGAGGGAGGGAAGAATGGGAGGATACAAGGGATGGGATTACCATTGAGATGTAACAAGAATAAATTAATAATAAAAAATGTGGAAAAACGAAAAAAATAAAAAGGAAAAAAAAAAAAAGACAAATGAAACCAAGGTTCTCTGCTTTCTTTCCTTGGTGAAAGGGCAGGTCAGTTTAGAAAAAGGTTGCTAGGAAGGGCAACATCAGCATTTCAATGCCAATTCAGGAAACAGCATGAGAAACAAATCATCCAGAAGAACTGCAAAATAACCTGAGTGTCACTTCTGTAAGGAAATGGAGTTCCCCAGTGCCACCTGCTGACCTGTGTTACATGAGAGCAGTGTTGCTCTTCTTACCAAATTGTAAAATTACTGTAGTAAATGTTTCTGGAAAAATGTGAGAAATTACATGTTAGCATTCCTAAAGTCCATATTTTGAAGTAGGAATAAAAATTCCAGTAATTTCTACATTCTTTCTGTTATCTCATGTATTTATAAAATGATCTTTATTTTCATCCTTATCTACATGTCAACTGCCATATTCATGAGTTAAGGGTAAATAAATCAAATGCAAAATGTCTTACAAGGTTGAAAATGTGTAATTTATTCCTCTAGATCAATATTTCTTCTCCTGTGGGTGGCAACCCCTTGGGATTGATTGGTCCTTTCACAGGAGTCACCTGAGACCATTGGAAAACACAGATATTTATGTTATGATTCATAACATTAACAAAATTACAGTTACGAAGTAGCAACAAAAACAATTTCATGTTTGGGGGTCATCACAACGTGAGAAACTGTATTAAAGGGTTGTAGAATTAGGAAAAGTGAGCAACCCTGAGCTGGCTGAAACCTATTTCACTATGTTGAAAGGTGTGTTAAATATGTTATTCACACACACACACACACACACACACACACACACACACACACACGCAAAACCCATGAAAATCTTTTTTTATATTTTATTAATTTATTCATATTACATCTCAATTATTATCCCATCCCTTGTATCCTCCCATTCCTTCCTCCCTCCCATTTTCCCCCTACTCCCCTCCCCTATGACTGTGACTGAGGGGGACCTCTTCCCCCTGTATATGCTCATAGGGTATCAAGTCTCTTCTTGGTAGCCTGCTATCCTTCTTCTGAGGGCCACCAGGCCTCCCCATCAAAGGGACATGGTCAAATATGGGGCACCAAAGTTCATGTGAAAGTCCGACCCCTCTCTCCACTCAACTGTGGAGAGTGTTCTGACCATTGGCTAGATCTGGGTAGGGGTTTGAAGTTTACTGCATGGTGCCATAGTTTGAGCAGGACCCCTGCACCCAGCTCTGCCCATCATAATGTTCTTCTTGTAGGTTTCTCATACCCTCTGGGTATGAGAATCTTATCATTTGCAAAAACTTCTTTCCTGTTCTCCTTTCCTTTTGCACAGACTAGAAGGGATCCTGTGAGACATAAAGACTCTGACTCTTAAGTTGATCAGTTTGTTACAGTTTTAGATTTGGTTCCTGCAGTTTTAGATTGATAGCAAAACTGGTCGGACATCACAGGAGGGTCCCCCTATCCAGCCTCTTTCTACTTCCTATGCATGACAGACTCTACCACCGGTGTCATCCACTACTGTGGCACATTTGCTACTATTAATAAACCTGTGTAGCCATGTGCTAATCATGTGGACTCCATACCTCACAAGCAGTCCACTCCTGTTATCCTGTAGGTGTTAACAATTCCTATTGGCATGTGCTCAGCATCCTTGTAGCACGCAGAAGAGGCTCACTGCCTCACATGTCTCTATCACTGTTCCTCCTACGCCTCCTCCGCTCCCTGGCAGTGCCTTTGCCTTATCTCAATGGTTCACACTCACCCCCCATTCTCATATAGTTGGAATTATATAGACTTTAGCCTTCTCACACTGCTCTCTATCACTTTGCACTATGCATGTATTGTTCCTAAACTTCCCATAGCTCAATAGATGTGGACAAACTAGTGTTTATCTTCAACCGCTGGGTGACATCTGGATTATTTCCAAGTTTTGGCGACTAGAAGTAAAAAATATAAGCATCTGGTAAAGTCTTGCAATCTTTTAACTTTTTCTTTGTTATTTACAAATATATGATAATGTAGTTGGGTGTGGTGGTGCACTCCTGTAATCCCAACACTTCAAGAGGTAGAGTCAAGCAGATCCCTGTGAGTTCAAGGCCAGCCTAGTTTAAAAAACATGAGTCCAGGACAGCCAGTGCTACACAGAGAAACTCTGTCTTGGAAAACAAAAAACAAAAGCAAATATACGGTAATGCATTGAGATTTCCAAACTACAAACCAATAAGCGGGGCATAATTACTGTTCTAAACTTCTAGATCTTCTTACTTCCTCCCACAACCATGAAGTGATGTTTTGACAATTATTTTCTCAGGGAGTATCTGGCAAAAGAACGCTCAGTGGAATAAACAAAGCTGGTCACCATCTCCAAAACATTGTTCTAACCACAGCAGCACTTGCCTTGTTTACAAGACCAGACTCGCCTCAGTTGAACAACAAATACCACTTCTCTCCCAAGGTTACTCATGGTGAACTGCTAGCCACCCAGCCATTGGATAATTACTTCAGCTTCTGACTGGCGGCTTCATCTCACACTTTCAACCTAATCTTCCATTTCTCATTCCCTCTGTATTTTAAGGCCATCTAATAAAATCACTTAACCGAATGCGGTGTAGTCGTGCCCCAATTATGTACCTGAGCAGGTGGTTTCTTCTCTTATGATGCCAACCAGGAGGGTAAACGCTGAAGTTTCACATTTGCTTCTATTGAACAGAGTGGAAAGTTAATTGAGGTTAAGCCTGGCATCTCACTATTACCCTGAAACTGTTCACAATGATGGCGTCCTATTTCTCCTGCTTCCAGTGGGATTGTTTACAACTTTACTTCATGACTGTGGTTCACCGCACTCCTTCTTGGTCTTATGCTATATTTTTTTTCTTGAAGAAAACAATCACCAGGTGGGAGGTATGTTGATACAAGAGGAGGCAAGTAAGAGGGAGGGAGTAGCTAGAATGCATTATGTACATGTGTGAAATTGTCAAAGACTTTTAAAACCACAAAGTTTAAGTTATGAAGGAGGCGAGGGGTTCAGAAAGATGTGCTGAGATGCTTGTGATCAATGCCACAAAATGTATGCCAAGTCATTGTATTTTATGCCTCAATGTATATAATCCTTACTTGACAACTAAATGTTTTTTTAAAATATGGAAAAAATAAGTCACTATCAAAAAATAATATCTACATGCCAGTTTGTAACATGAAAGCCCGGGATCCATACACTTAACCTTAGCCCAGGGATCATCGTATCATGTTCACTTCTACCTATCAAGTGTGGCTTGTTTTCATGATTTTAAATACAATAATTGTGATAGTGTGAAAGAAAAAAAAATGATGCTAAAAGAATATCATAGCCAGAAGATAGGGGGGAAGGACTATAAAATATTATGTTTGAAGCACTGTGGGGATTGACAACCATGAACTCTTGGAAGCTGTGTTTATTAGGGAATCGAGGTGGGACAGCTGGGCTGTCCTCACTGTCCGGACCTGCCGGACAATCAACTGGGACCCTCGGACACCTAGGGAGAGAATGGGAGACAAGAGACGTGAAGGACACACAGCAAGTCAAAAGGTGTGATCAGTTGACCAAATTTTATTTTTCACAGGTAATTATACACCATTGAGGCAGAAGGCTGAGTGGGGTGATCCGGGTGGGCAGTTTTCTCAAGATATCAGGAAGTCAGGAAGTTTGGCAGGGTGAGGGCCGCTGTGGTTCTGGGGCTGGGTGGAATTGTTAGGCATCTGGAACCACAAGATGCTATCTCTAGAATTTGTTCTGCTCGTCCTCTGAAGGCCTCTGTAATTCCGGGAATACTGAGAACAGCTGGAGAGTACCTTGAGGGAGGGGAAGAGGTCGCAAGGCAGCCTTCTGGAATGTTCCCTGAGGCAAGGAGGGAAAGAGGTCACAAGGCAGCCTGCCCCAGGTCCACTCAATGTATTATGCCAAGGTCCGAGACGCTTGCCAGCTGTGGTCTTGGCTCCCCACACCTCACAACTTTTAGGGCAGAAGGAATTCATGTGAAACTACCATGTATAGCTGATCAATTGGCAAACAACTGATTCTGGGATAGACAGAGGCACAGGATCCAGTAGTTGTGTATCCTTGGGTGAGTTCATGAGGCTCTGATGGTTACATCCAAACTCAGGACCACACAGATGGCCCCACTAAATCTTATATTGCACTAAATGAAAACAGTGTTTCTCAGAAATGTTACTGTATTTGACTTAATGAAACTGATGGTCCTGGGAATGAAGAGATAGCTCAGCAGTTAAGAGAATTTGTTATTTTTGAAAAGCACTAAAGTTTGGTTCTTAGAACCAAGGTCAGATGAGTTGTAACTCCCTGTAACTCCAGCTCAGGACATCTGATACTGTCTTCTGGACTCTCAGGACACCTTCATTCCTGTAGTGCACAAATACCTTTGCACAATATAATACAGATACAACAAATCTAATCATCTGGTGATTAAGCAGCCACTCAGTCTTCATGGAGTGGGTATGTGGGCATTTAAGCTTTGATTCATTATTTTACTTTCAGGCCAGACATTTAACAAGCACTTTCTAAAGCAATGTCACTGGTTCATCTCTAGCCCACATCCTGTTGTGTGAGTTTGACTGACCAGCTCTCTGAGCCTGTAACCTCCCCTTCAGTCTCTGCTCACTACTCTCAGGTTTCCTAGCACATAAAGCTTTCTTGTTGTTCTCTAGGCTCCATAGCGTTTCACAAACTATTAGTCTGAACGTGATGCTAGTGATCCCTGAATACATTCCCGGCCGTTCTCCTTCACATGCCAGACTCCTACCTATCTTCTGAAACAACCCCAAATGTTACCACCACCTGTATGGTGCCTTCACTTTAGCCCTCAAGCAGAAATAGTTATTGCTTCCAGAATATACCTTTAATTGTTGTACACACTGAGCCATTTGTTTGTCATGCTTTTACACTAGACCACAAGTTCCTTGGGGAGAACTGTACCCTTAACACCCAAATCACACTACTGCATAGTGCAGAGTCAGTGCTCTCTCTATCTCCTAGTAACACCACTCAAATGCCCATGCCATTTTTTTTCCCTTGGGGGAAAAATGAACAGTAAATTTCTTATGGCTCATTTTAAGACACTTACTGAAGCCATGAATCACAATCAGAATTCTGATTTGTCTACCTATTTTCTTACTAGCATATTCAGGAGCTCACTTTCAAATATATCCAACTAATTTAATAAAAAAGTTTTAAATCTTTTATGAATATTTTATAAGGATATAACAATATTTTTAGTGGATGGAACTACATGCACACTAATATATGTATGTTGAGTAAAGGTTAAAAAGGATCACATAATGTAATATTATAGATAATGAGTTCGTATTGAGCATTCTCTTAGTGGATGGGGGAAAAGGTGTGAAGTGTTTGGTGAATGTCTGCCTCCCTCACAGTAGAGAAGAGCAATAATTTCCCTTCATTCAACTCCAGAACTCTAGATGGCTGCAACAATCCTTGAAGATGTAGAATGCTGATATTTCAATGACTTGCGTTAAAATATTGTTTCTAATTAATGGTATTTTAAAATATAGTAACACAGATAATGTAAGGAACATATTTCTCGCAAACTAAGAGTTTTAATTTCTCATAAACTATTAAGTTTTAATTCGGAGGCTTTTGTAAGTGTATATAAGTGCCCTTTGTACAAAATATTGCAGTGATAATTTAACACAAAAATTACAAAAATAGTTGCGCTCCATCCAAATGATCTGCTCAATAAAACATACAGCGTTCTGTTGTATTATTCCTTACATTTATTATATATCCAATAATTGTGACTTTGAGACAAAAGGACAGCCCCTTCATTGAAAGATTCCTTAAAACAATGTATTGGATGTGGTTTCAGTGAAACATGAAGACTATTCTGGGGGAAAACAGAACACCAACTTTAAACTTCAGAAGAAATATGAAGGGAGCAGGCAGACATGAGCTTTTGGCTCTTCAGAACCATTGCTTTCATCCAAAGCTTGTATCTTGCCATCTAGGGACACGCTCCTTTTATCCTTTTGATGTCTGATATAAGAAATCAGTGACCCAATAACATTTTTTGTCCTCTAAATCATTTTGGTTTCATACATTTTTTAACTTACCTTTTATTCCTAGAGGCAGATGAACAAATATAAGTGTCAAATGAATGTCAGTTATTTACATAAACTTGTCTGCAGCCACAAAGTCAAATTTAATCTAATTTTGGAATTTTCCATATTTAGAGTATGCCAAACACTTAGAACAATTTGTGCCTCTGTTCTCTGCTCAGTACAAAACAGACAGGTTAACTAAAAGGGTGTGTTACCACTTCTCCATTCAAATTGAACCCATTGTTGACTGGCTAATTATCTTAATGATATTTATCTCATAAAGTCAATTAGCAATGGTAGCATTAGTTTTAATTCATGGATATGAGCTGATAATATTTATTATTCAATCAGAATTCTGTTAGTGCTGAAAAATATGTTCTGCTACATATGCAGATTCTGGATAATCTCTGTACTAATGGTCTCTCTCTCTCTCTCTAGGTTCCCTTCTAGTTAATCCATCATATGCTTCCTAGAATACTACTTTGCACACACCTACACTCTGCAACAAATAAGTTAGGCAATGTTCAGTGCAAACAAAGTCAACCCCAAATTTCTAAGTTCGGCTTGTGTCTTGGTCAAAGTTCTGGTGCTGTGAAGAGACACCGTGACCAAAGCAACTCTTTAAAAAAATCACTTAATTAGGGGTTGTTAACAATGTTGAAGGTTCAGTCCATTATCATTATGGTGACACATTGACAAAAATTATGCTGGAGAAACAGTTGAGAGTTCTAAGTCTAGATCCGCAGGCAACAGGAAAAGAGAGAAAGACACTGGGCCTGGAATAGATATTTAAAACCTGAAAACATACTCCCAGTGATACACTTCCTCCAACAAGGTCACACCTACTTGAACAAGGCAGCGCCTTCTAATCCTTCTCAAATAGTGCCACTCCCTGACGGCTATTGTGTTAGTCAGGATTCTCTAGAATAACAGTACTTATAGAATTATATAGATAAAATTGTGTGTGTGTGTGTGTGTGTGTGTGTGTGTGTGTGTGTGCGCGTGCGTGTTAATTATATGAGATTTATTGGAATGACCTATAGGCTGAAGTCCAGTTAATCCAACAATGGCCAGCTGTCCAAGAATCCAGTAGTTAATCAGTCCACAAGGCTGGATGTCTCAGTTGAAATTCCAAAGAAGTAGACTCTAATGCCAGTGAAGGAATGGATGCTCTAGCAAGGCAAGGGTGCACAGAGAGCAAAAGTCTTCTTCTTTCATGTCCTTGCAGCATGGCCCTCCAGCTGAAGCTGTGGCCCAGATTAAAGGTGTGTCTTCCTGCCACAATAATCAGGTCAACGATATGTGTCTTTCTTTCTATGTCAAAGGTCCATGGATTTACCCATTTCAAGAAAATCCCTCATAGATATGCCTTCCCTTTCCAGACTGTGGTTCATTTCAGATGAGCTTAACTTGACAGCCAAGACTAGCCATCACAACTATGCATTAAGTTTTTGACCCTAAGGGGTCAACTTTTACACAAACCACCACAGCTTGGTAGGCCCTGAAGTGTATATGGTCTCCCAGAATACATACTGCTCCATTCTTATTACCTTTCCTCATCAATGGAATGGCTCATGTAAATTATGGTCATTATTGTGCATACTGGTGTGATTAACTTAAGAATGTAGACTACAGATAAAAAATGTTCCTTCTCTGCTTTCAGAATGTTAGTGTGTATGTGTGCAAGCAGGGGTTTGCTGAAATGCAGACCTGCACTGTCACCAGCCTACAATGTCTTCTTTCTGATGGTTGCATATAATTAATATTATACTTTCTCTGCTGATGAAATAAGTGAATCCAAGCCAAACTGAAACAAACAAACAGAAACCAGCCAACTGACAAACAAAAAACAAAACAAAACAAAAAAAGAGTAGGTTTCTTTGGGAATGAGCTTGCAGACGAAGTCACAAGCCTCAGGGGATTAGGCCAAACAAAGTCAAGGACAGACTACAGCAGGAAGTTGTTTATGGATTGTAGGTGAAGAAAACTAACATGTCTGCCACATGCTAGGCTTGTACTCAGTTATGATTATCTGAGGCATGGGCTTGGGTGGCTGGAGATTTCAAATGAGAGGGGTTGGGACAGCTGTTACAGATGTGACACTGGGCTTTTGGCACCTTTTTCAGTTCAGAGGCTTTCCAAGCAGGCAAAGTAGGAGAGAGAGAGGGAGACAGAGAGAGGCAGGTAGAATAGAATTTACTGGGCCATGTGGAGGAAGCAGAGGATAGAACAAGTTTGGGTCCCCAACTGAACAATTAAAGTCAATAGCCAGGTACAAAAAAAATAATAATACTTGCATGTGGATTAGATGTGAGATTTATTCTAAAGTGATTTAAGACATCAACCCTCTATTCCAGGTACTCAGACCTGAGTATTCTTTGTAATTCATTGGACAGGAAAAAAAAATGAATGATGAAAGCTGCTTATGTAAGATTTCAACATGCACTTCAAAAGTTTAAAATGACTCTGTGGTGTTCTCTTTTTGTATGGTATACAACGGGAGTCCCATTGACATTTCTCCAGTCAATGTGACTTTCAAGAGAGTGATGGGAGGTGCACCTGCCCCTGGCAGTCGCATAGTGTGTAGTGTTTAACGCATATTCATTCCTGAAGCACTTCTATTGATCCTGGCAGTCACAGAACCATTACTGAAACTGCTGCTCACTTATTCCATCAATTACTAAAAAGATTGTGTTAAACTCTCCCCTTAGATTCATGTCTATGCTTTGGTAAGACTGTAGAATTTTTTATTACTTGTTTTGAGATGAAATTTGTGTTATCTTTCTAGTGACAGTAGCCTTTATTAAGTTATTATCTTTATATTTAAATAGACATTTTCTCCCTAAAGGTCTATGTCATTTAATATGAAGTCTGTCAGGTTTGCTTCATTCACAATGTAAGATTGTTCTAGATAATTCACTGTTCTATAGTGACCATTTATTAAGGAGTACAAAGTGTACTTATTTTGCATTTGTACTTTCTGGAATCCTATAGCTGGTTAATTTTAATCAAATCTTTCTTTCAATTAATATTATTACTAGTATATTTAGAGCTTTCACTGTTATTTTTTTATATCTCAAGTCTCCTCTGGTATTTTCATCATGCTTATGCCTTCCAGATGGATCATTTTATCATTATTGTCCCTCTTTTCCCTCTTAAACTAGTTTGTAATTTATGCTCTCACTAATAATACAATGGTACATTAAAAGTTATAACATATGTAATTAACTTACCCATGTATGAAATTAATTTTCTCCAGTCATGTAAGGACTAAGGACATATTTAATGCATTTCCTTTTACTCTTGACCTATTGTTGTATATTTGGCAATTTTAGTACCCAAATAAATATTGTTTCATATAACCAATGCAGTTTTGCCTCCTGATTACTGTTTGTTTCCTTCTTCTTATAGCTCAGATCTGCTTTGTAAGAGGTTTAATATGTAATATGACAATTTAAAATTTTATATAAATAACATCTTTTGTGATAAAAAGCCTGTAATATTTTTGAAAATATTTTTATTTAATTTTCAATTGTGAAGATGATATTATTAAAGTATTTAATCCTAATTTCACAATTACTGCTTTCTCAGAATCTTAAATATTGTATTGTTGTCCATTCTAGCATCCAACTGTTAGTATTTTGAAATAAGCTTTAAGTCTAAATAAGGTTCTCTTAGAGAAAACTCCAATGCTGAGTTTTACAATTTGTTTTACAAGTTTTCTATGTCTGGTGTGTCATTATCACATCTGGCTGTATCCTTCCAGGTGCCATGGAAAGCCCTAAATAGATTTATTTATTGATTCTTGAAAACTTTTAGCTATTGTCTTTTCAAAGAAGGGAAGACACACATACACACACACACACACACACACACACACACACAATCACCAACACTGCTATCACCACCAATAAAATAACAGCAATCAACAATCAGTGTTCATTGCTATCTCTTAACATAAATGGTCTCAATTTCCCACAATAAAAAGACACAGACTAACAGAATGGATGCAAAACCAAGATCCATTTTTCTGGTGCATCCAAGAAACACACCGCACCATTAAGTGAGTTTGAAAAAAATTTTCTATGCATACGGACCTAAGAAGCAAGTTGTTGTAGATATCTTAATATCTAAAGAATAGGCTTCACCAATGGACAGCTCTTTCTTCACAGTTGTGGGGGTAGCAGAGACTCCCTCGGACATGAACTCTAGTGCCTCTTATTTGGTCACTTCCCCTTAGAGCAGGAAGAAAAGCCACCACAAAACTTATTACAAACACCCTAGATATTCTCTCCCAGGAAATCTGTTGTCCATCCCAGCCAGGGAATGAAATCGTCCCAGAAGACCCAGCTTGCCTGCACTCTGTGGGCTCACTCAGCTCTCTGCCTTTCTAGGGTATTCATCTCCATCCCTGTGTACTTGCTCTCAATACCTGAGAACAAGCTCTATCTACTTCTACGTGGGATCCTTCGTGATCACACATTTCAAGGACTCAGAAAATCTCCCTACCTCTGTTAGCCACAGACACTATATACTCCTAAGTTCAGAGACAAGAAACAAAGAAATGGAAAACTCACCCAACAAAGACAAGACCACACGTGAACACATAGAATTATAATCATCCCAAACACAGATGCCTATATGCCAACATATGATAACAGCCAGAAAAATATGTCTCCACTAGACCCCCAGAGCCCTACTATAGGAGACTATGAGATATGCAACAAAGCTAAAGCACAAAACAAGGATTTCAAAACAGCTATTATGAATGTGACCAAGAACTCTAAAGAGAATATGAATAAATCCATTAATGAAAGCGATGAAAATACAAATAGAGGAATGAAAACTTCTTAAGACAAAAAGTAGAACTAGAATCCATTTATAAAACACAAGCTGCATGAAAATTTTGGTGGTAAGCCTCAGCCACAGAATACAAGATATGGAAAAGGGAATATCAGGCACTGAGGAAAAGATAGAAGAAATGGATACCATGATCATAAAAAGAATCCCAGGCACAAAACATCCCCAAAATCTGGGACACTGGAGAAAAGACCAAAATAATTTGGCTAGTAGAAGGAACAGAGCAAAACAAAAAAAGCAACCAACCAACCAACCAACCAACAAACAAACAAACAAAAACCAAACAAACAAAAAAACCCAACCCAAGTCACAGGCACACAAAATATTTTCAATGAAATCATGGAAGAAATTTTTTCTAACCTAAAGAAGAAGGTACCTATAAAGGCACAAAAAGCATACACAACTACAAAAAGACTGGACCAAGCAAAGAAAGTCCCCTTGGCACAAAATAATCAAAACATTATACAAGCAGAAAAAAGAAAATATATGTAGGAACCAGGCCCAACTGGGCTGCCTGCCTGTCTTGCTGTTTCATGTCCTGTTTCTAGCAGCTTCCGTGTCTGTGTTTCTGTTGGTTAGCTAGTCATGTTTACTGCCTTGAGAATGCACCCCTCCTCTCCTCGAGACTTTTCCTCCTGTGCGCAATCACCTCTTGAGGGATTTCACCTGCGAGTGGCATTCCTGTTTTGCTGCCTATAAGAAGGCTCTTTGAACACTGAATAAAGGTTGTTGTGGCCGCTGCAGCTGCTCTCTAAGCATGAAGGACCCTCTGAGTTATTGTGTGTGTATGTGTGTGTGAGTTCCATCTGCAGTCCCTCACCCTTGACTTGGTACCAAGGTGGCGTGGGCGCCACAAGTATATTAAAAATTGCAAAGGAAAAGACCACACAACATGTAAAAGCAGATCCATTAGACTAAAATCTGGCCTTTCTTTCTTTCTTTCCTTCTTTCTTCTTTCATTCCTCCCTTGCTTCCTTCCTTTCTGTATAAATTGAAAATAAACATTTATTCATACAATGTATTTTGATTATGATTTCTCCTTCATTTCCTCCGTCCAGTCCTTACCACCTCCCTTTCCAACTAGATCCACCCATTTTCTGAGTTTCACCAGGAAACAAACATCTATAGTATAAGGGATAATAATATATAAAATAAGTAAGACATAATTAACCAAATCAAAATAGAACAGAACAAGCAAACGGAAGAAAGAGAGCCTAAGAAAAGACAAAAGAAACAGACATAGACAGAAGGACACACTCATCCACATACTCAGGAATCCCATAAAAACACAAAACTGGAAGTCATGTACACAAAGAATCGGTGGTGAAAAACAAAAACAAACACTCTAAAAGTCAGAAATGTCAGGAAAGATTTTCTACAAACTCTAAGAGACAACAGATGCCCACTCAAACTACTATATCCAGTAGAATTTTAAATCACAGTAGATGGAGAAGAAAGGCATTCCATAAAGAAAACAAAATTTAAGCAAGATTAACCAAGCCCAAGAAAACACAGGAATAAATAATATCAGAGCAGCAAATCAACAAGGGTAAATAGAAACCAAAACCGCAACAACAGAGTGATGGGAATCAACAAACACTTCTCATTACTAACTGTCGACATCAATGATCTAAATTCCCCAATATAAAGAAACTGGTTAACAGAACAGATTCAAAACAATTTCCATCCTACTACATCCAAGAAACACACCTAAAATTAAGTGATCATGATATTATCAAAAGATAAAGAGAAGGAAAAAGATACTCCAAGTAACTGGACCAAAGAAACAAGCCAGTGTAGTCATATTAATATCTGACAAAATAGACTTCAAAACAAAACGAATCCAGAGAGATACACATGGACACTATATATTCATCAAATGAAAAAAGTCTACCAAGAAGATTTTGCAATTCTAAACATCTATGCACCAAACACAAGGGTACCCAAGATGATAAAAGAATTACCACTGTAGCTTAAGTCACATATTGACCCTCACGATGATACTGGGTAACGTTAACAGTCCAGTCTCACCAAAGGATAGATCATCTGAATGAAAACTAAACAGAGAAATACTGAAGCTACCTAACATTGTAAGCCAAATGGACCTAACAGATATTTACAGAACATTTCACCTAAACACAGAAAAATATATCTTCTTCTCAACACCTCATGGAACTTTCTCCAAAATCCACCACATACTTTACATACTTGAATACAAATCAAGTCTCATCAGATACAAAAAAAAAAAAAAAAAAAGTAAAATAAGACCCTGAATTCTATTGACTTTCTGAATTAATGCTGAAAACAATAACAAAAAGAATTCTTGTAAACTTGTAGAAACTGATAAACTCACTAGTAGATGTAACATGGGAAAAGAAAGAAATTAAAACATCTTAAAATTGAATGAAAATGACAGTACAACACACCCAAGCTTATGGGACATGGTGGAGGTAGGTATTTCTAAGAAGCAAGTTCCGAGCCCTAGGTGCCTACATTTTTAAAAATTAGAGATCTCATACTAGCAACTTAACAGCACACCTTAAACCTCTGGAGAAAAAAAAAACCAGAAATTATATCTCAAAAGAGGATATGAGAAGAAAATAAACCAACTTAGGGCTGAAACCATAAAATAGAAACAAACAAAAAATTCAAAAAATCAATGAAACAAAGAGCTATTTTTTAAGAAAATCAAAGATTGGCAAACTCTTAAGTCAAAGTAAATAAAATACAGAGGTAGAAGATGCAAATTAACAAAATAAGAGGCAAGTGGGTGCATGAAACAACAGACATTGAGGAAGTGCAGAGAATAGTAAGCTCATACTTAAGGAAACTATATTCCACCTAATTAGAAAATCTTACAGAAATGGATAATGTTCTTAACATATACAACCTACCAAAGATCAATCAAGATCACATAAAGTGATTTAAACAGGCCTACAACATCTAGTGAAATGGAAGTAGTCACTAAAATCCAACCAACCAAACAAACAAACAAAAAAGCCCAGGGACAGATTGTTTAAGCACAGAATTCCACCAGATGTTCAAATAATAGCCAATACCAGCACTCCTCAAATTATTCCCCATAGGAAAGGAAAGAAAATTACTCAGTTTGTTTTACGAGGTCACACTTACTATGATACCTAAGTCACATGAAGACCCAACAAAGAAAGAGAACTACAGAACAATTTACTTATGAACATGGATGCATAAATACTCAATAAAATACTTGCAAACCAATTTCAAGAACACACCAGAAAGCTCATCCACCATGATCAAATAAACTTCATCCCAGAAACGCAGACATGGTTCAACATATGTAAATCAATGAATGTAATCCACCACAAGATCATCCCATGCATGCAAGTGCCTATTGCCCAAGGCAGATGATGCAAATACCTTGAGACAATTGATTGATCTGACTAATGTTGAAAACATTAAGATAATATGCCAAGCAGAGTTCTAAGCACTTCCTATATATTGCTAAATATTGTCAATAGTGTAGTCAGGCTTTCAGGAACTAATTAATTAATCGGAATAAGAAAATTGCATCAGGAACTGTGTCTGGTCCCCTTGTGTTTCTTTCTTTGTCTTTGCAAGTCCTCATCTTTTTTTTTTTCCATATCATCAAATATTTTGACATCAGTTGCAGTCAAAGCATATTTTAATTCACGATGGAGGTAAACCCAAGCAACCTCTAATAAGCAACAGTTCTCTTAACTCCTTTAATAAGGTTCATGGTGACTTTCTTTCAGATGCGAGTTTTCACAGAAGCAAAATACTATGTTCTTTGATGCTAAAATGTTTTTTTAAGAGCCACTTTCTGGGCAGTTTAATACAGAAATAATTCATGAAAGAGTTTCAGAAACTTTTCATCTCATGCCCTATGCCCTTCAAGATACAGGGTAAGGTTATCAAAACTACTGAAACATGGTAAGAGTTCAAGACATGACTTTTTCCCCATCAAGTGCTTGATTTGTGTGTGCTGCGTCTAATGGACTTGATACATGAAGAATAAAGCACACATTGTCCTGTGTCCCAGTACCGACAGAATGCTGCCTTTACTCTTACCCAGTCAGTTCTTAGTAGCTTCCATTAAAGGGCTGTGCTCTGCACTTAACACCAATTCCCAATTAGAATATTTGTTTGTTTTTTCATCTTAAATATCCAAACACGTGGGGAAGCAGGAGAAAACATACAAACCTTCGGTTGTGTAATCTGTCCATTTTAAACACAAAAGCAAGCAGTAAATCTTAAATCAGTGTTCCAGGCAAAATCCTCTTCATGCTTTTATAACAAATATTTTGTCTGTGGCCTTTGGAAAGCTTCTGCCCATCTGTTCCTACTTGGTTGTTATTGACCACGTTTTTCTGTAAAATATATCAGGAGCCCGATATCTATCTAAAAAGAACATTTGGCATAAATATCTCATAAAGGAGAAATTAATGGCTTTATCTGTCTCTTTATGGTTAATTAAAATCTCAGTCATAGTTAGATGCACTACTTGATATATTTTTTGTTAGATACCTGTTCTGCTGAAATGGAATGTTTCAGCTAATAAGCTCTTGTTTTGGGATGATCTGATCACCATACTCACCCTCTCTAGCTGATGTGTGGATCCCTGTAACTCCCTTTCTCAGAAACAGTTGATTATAAATAAACTAGCTGTGAGTACTTCTCTAAGACGATACAGTTGAAATCAAAATGGTAAAGGGAGACTCTTCTTTGTCTCTTTCTAATTAATTTCTATCTCTTTTCTTTCCATTGTACATATTTTTTTGGTTTAAGCTGAAATTGCTTCTCACATCAATGATTGAGATTACATTCTAAATAGATTCTCTGTCTTTGTTTCTCCTCCCTGTCAGCCCACACAGTGTCCCTTGCTAGGATAGTCACCCTAAAAGACACACTTTGCTTCTGTTTCCTAGGAACCAATGGCTCCAGAATCTTCCATTTGCCAGTAGAACAAAGTTCTGTCTCTATGGATTGATTTAAACATTCTGCTTTGTTGCAAACTAGCTGGTCTACTTAGTTTTGTGAGCATCTCCTTTACTTAGAAAAGGGAATTTGGGGGTATCTATGACCCTTCTGCCTGCTCTTGGGCCCCTTTTCCTTCCCATTGGTTGCCTAGACCAGCCTTGATAAGAGGTTTGTGCCAGTCTTATTGTATGTTGTCAGGCCATGTTCAGTAGATATCCCTGTAAAATGTGGAGATTTTTTTCTTTGTTTTTTGTTTGGTTTTGTTTTAGGTAAGCCAACAAAGAGTGGATCTGGGGGAGAGGGCAGATGGGGTGAAGGACTGCGAGGGATGGAGGGATATAATGTATGAGAAAAGAGTAAAAGTTCTTTTTAAGAAAAGAAAAAGAAAAAGACATTTGTGTCTTTCCTTAATCAGACATACCTGTCACTTTCCCTCTTATCTCTTCCACTCCCCCATTTTTCATGCCCAAACTCTCCCTAATTATCAAGTTCCTCTTCTACAAATATAGTATTTGTGATCACTCACGACAGTTTATATGATTTTTAATCTACATAAATCATTTTTACTCATCTCATGCTATTTGGACTGTATTACATAGTGGTTATTGTGTAAACTACTCAGAATGCCAGAATTCGTGGTATTTCTGAGTGTAAATCACAATACCATGAAGCTTAGAATTAATTTATTCGTATGTTTATAAAAGCTGTGTTGATAACCGTTTGTGTTAGCTCCTGTGCTAAACCACAGAAATAGAAAGATTTTAAGAGAGCATAAGAGCACTCAACACATGAGGTGAGCATTCATAGCTTCTGTGGCCAGACAGACATTGAACACAATCCTGGTGTTTCTATTTCCCCTTTGTATTAGGGCTCCTGCTTTGATAATGTTATGAGAGGGAACAACAGTAATCTCAGAATGTCAGGATTTATTAAGATACTTAATTTAAAACTCTCAACAGAAAGTAGCAGGCACTAAATGGAAGTTATTTCTCCATCCATTCTTTTCTCAATCTACTTGAACTACAAACAATGTATCGGTGAAGACAGAGCCACAGAGAAAGGTGGGAAACCAGATAATATCTACCATAACAGAGCAATTTACAAGGCGACTGAAAATCAAACAAGTAGATTTGATTCTGACTTTGGGCTGTGAAAGTGCCTGTTCTAATTTAGCTATTTCCTCTGGGCTGAAAATTACCTCTGCCATCTTAAAACAGGGTAACCATTCTAATTGTAGATCAAGGCCAAAAGTCTTGGTAACAAAATCAGCTGAATCAATACAGCTAAATGCTAGGTTTATGGTAACAATAGTAATAGTGTGGATAGCAAGTCCCACTAGAAGGAAGAGATTCAGGAGATTCCAGGATTCATCACATTATATTGTAAAGGCTAGAAATCATATTTTATTTAATTTCACTTTCCCAAATATCAAATTCTACTAGTAGCTAGTAAGCTAATTGAAATACATGATTTGCAAGAGAAGACATTCATTTAACTCAGTAAATCTCAGGACAAACAAAATACATGAAAATATGAAAGGTACTTTTAAGGCGCAACACAGGTTCACCAGGAGTGGGGAAATAAATAAAAAAAGTTTTGAGTAGTGAAATGACCAAAACATATTTTACACATGCAATAAAATATCAAAAGTAGGGTAAAGAAAACAACAGAGAAGTAACTCAAAATACCTTAAATGTTTAAAATATTTCATTAATAGCCTAGATAGTCAAAGGACAATTTACCTAGAAAATAAAGGATTTGGCTATTAAAAATATAAAGTTCACCGTTTCTGGAAACTTTGTTGCTACATTGTCCCTTTGTTTTATGTAGAGAAATTTTAATCCAGCAACATGTCTGCTCTGAGTACATACAAAGGCCTTCTAGATCTGTGTGATTTGGCGAGAATGAAGACATATCCTTAATATAATCCTGAACAGTGATGTCTAATTAATTGAGGGGCAGACAAAGTGATGAGTCAGAGAAAGATTTAACAGAATGAGTCAGAGACAGGATATGCCCAACTCTCATAGAACCACGCAGAATGGAGAAGCTAAGCAAGAGCAATGCAGGGAGAGAGTCAGTCAGTTGGGAGTCCATGCAGTGTGTGCAGTGTAGTGGGGTTGAGTTTGTTTCCTGAGTTCATGAAGTTCAGTGGAGGTCATCGGAGGCAGTTGAAGCCAGAAGATTAGAACAAATTGCAGGAGTTAGTGTGAAGCCAAACACGGCAATTCAGTGAGAGTCCTGGAGAAGCCAGCTTGAATCAGTCATCGTGGAGAGGAGTTTAAGTCAGAATAGCTGAGTTGAGCCAGCCAGACACAGTTCAGAAAGAACTAGAAAGGGTGAGCTTATTCAACAATAAGTCTCCGAGAAGACAATTACATCAGACAAATAAAAGATACCTTTACAATTTTATCTCCATTGATATTAGAATAATTTTATTGTCTTAATTTGTATCCTATATTATATTCATTTTCTTCTTGCATTTCTTTAGTCTATCAAATTAAATCATTGTAACTTTTACTCTATATCCTTTTTATTTTTTATTTTTTTGAGACAGGGTTTCTCTGTGTAGTCTTGGCTATCCTGGACTCAAGTTGTAGACCAGGATGGCCTCGAACTCACAGTGATCCGCCTGCCTCTGCCTCCTGAGTGCTGGGATTAAAGGCGTGTGCCACCACGACTGGCTCCCCCCCCCCTTTTTTTTTAATATGTGAAATCTGTCCAAATTTAGGTAACAATTTCTAAGAAGTATTTTTTATGGTTTTTCAACTCCAGTATTATCAAAATAGTTTGTCATTATGTCAGACAAATGAAAAATAAACAGGTCTTTCTCAGGATCTCCTTTATGGAGCATAAGCAACGTTTATGACATTTCTATTGAAGCAGGAGGATGTGGAAGCCATGCAGAGTGATGGAAGTCCAGTGGGCCGTCTCCAACACTGGTGATTGGCAGAGATAAATGTTGAGCTTCAACAGCTCAGACAAGCAGTCTTTGTAACACAGCAGATTTAACTGTGGCAAGTTAGGGGGAAAAAAAAACAGTCCATTTGTCAAGGTTTGCTGTTACTTTTGTCAGCAGCTCAAGATCAATCACATTTCTTTTCAAAAAATAATATGACATATGAACCTCATAAGAGAATACTTGGACTTAACAGGGGAAATGAATAAGAAAGAGAAAATGGAAAATATCCTGTATAGAGAAGTTGGAAGGTTGTGTTACTTTTACCAGCAACAAACGTTAAGCACACGACTCTAACTCTAGATTTACAGGAGTACTCTCTCAAACAGTCCATTTTTCTTTAGTCTAACAATGCAGGACAACTGGCCTGCAACAAAAAAATTACAGTTCATATAAAAGCCCTGGTAAAACATCATATCAGCAGACAAAATAATTGTTACAGAGCCAGGTTCACACAGTTCATAAATATTGAAAATATATAACATATTGTTTAAACACACACGGTTAATATTAAGATGGAGAGAATGGTCAAAAATGGAAAAAAAAAATCTGGGTAATGTACAGCAGAGATGAAGAATCCAAAATAAGGAAACAGAAGAAAATGAGGGAAATTACAGATGCAGGAATGAACTGGAAGAATACTTTTGATGGGCTTAACGGAGATGATGTAAAAATGACTTGGTCTTGCAGATAAATGAATAGGAATTGTCCAAACTGAAGCAAGTAATTGAATAATGAATGGGTAACAGAGAATGTTTGAGAGGTATAAAATGATACATATGGAAAACCAGGCTGAGGGATAGCATATAGAATAATAAATATTTTTATAGACACAACATCTTAAATTGATGAATATTACAGAATTTTATATATGAGAATAAGATATAAGGTACCAGGCAACAGATATTACATTATAGATGAGTTTATTAAATGAGCATGAGAGGGAGAAGGGAAGGGGAGAGGGGTGCCCCAGAGAGAGAGAGACAGAGACAGAGACAAGGACAGAAACAGACAGAGACAGAGACAGAGACAGAGACAGAGACAGAGGAAGAATAAGAGAGAGGGTACAAGAAGCCACGAGGAGGGTTTGTCCTTCCAGGGCCACGCCTCCGTGGCAGGTAAGGAATGACATCACAGGTAGGCCAACTGGAACAGAATTCTAACCCAGAAGACAAAGCATAATACGTTTTGGAATATATGTTTTGATCTCTGGGTCCTAGTGACAACATATCATTGTGGACCATTGGTGAACAAAGGTTGAGTCCTATTTCCTCCGGATTAGCTGTGTTTTGTTTTGTTTTGTTTTGTTTTGTTTTGTTTTGTTTTGTTTTGTTTTGTTTGAGACGTGGTCTCTCTGTGTTAGCCTTGGCTGTCCTGGTCTCGCTTTATAGACCAGGCTGGCCTCGAACTCACAGCGATCTACCTGCCTCTGCCTCCCGAGTGCTGGGATTAAAGGCGTGCGCCACCACGCCCAGCCAGGATTAGCTGTTTTAAGGGAGTTCCGAAAAGGCGGTGACCCCCTTCTGTTGCCAGCAGGCCTCTAGATACCATGTGATGAGAAGCAGAGCAGACCTCGTCCTGCTTAGATTAACAAAAGAACTTCAAAGCCACCTCAGATCACACGGGGCTGCTCCTATTCCAGAAACGGGCTCTCAGGATGTTTACTATAAACAGAAGCCGTATCCTGGAATCTCTCCTTCTCTTTTAGAACTCAGGGCTTAAAACCTCCCAGGCTCTAGAGTGAGGGTCGTCTTTTTTGGTCACCTTCTCTGGTCATCTATTTTCTGGCTCTCTCCTGCCCCTTTCTCTCTTGAGCTTCAGGTCCCCTGTTCTCCTTTCTAGCCCTGCCTTTTGTTGGTGTTGGTGGTGGTGGTGGTGGTTGGTTGGTTGTTCTTATTCTTTTGGCTTTTGACTCGCCAATACACAGGATTCGTGAGATTAAGAATGCACGTTAAAAGATTACTTCCTTATATTTCTGGCTGCCTCATTTTGTCTCCTGATTTTGGCTTCCTCTGCACTTCCCAGCGGCTTCCCTTCCTGCCTGAGAGGCAGTTGGGGACACCTTCCCACGGAAAGACACGAGGGCACGGACTTTCCCACACCTTCTCTCCAGAAGATCGGCTGCTGCTTTGTTACAGTTTTGTGGCTTAAGGCACACTACGGCCCACCCCTGTTTGTCTATGTGCAGTCTTCTGCCGCAGGAAGACCCAGGTAGCAGAGCAGTTCCCCTGGCCAAGCCTCCCCCAGAGCTCAGAGGAGCAGAGAAACAAGGAGGACAAGCACGTCAGGTCAGGTCCAGAGCAGCTCCCAGAGCTCAGAGGAGCAGAGAGGGAAGCAGGACGACGTATGATGAATAGAAAAGTTGTTGAAAACGATGCTGAAGTTCTGCTAAGAAAATCTCATGGGATTTGCCGTGCCCACTTTACCTATCCTTCAGCCGGAAGCAGACTCCGTGAAAGGAACCCCCGCAAGTCCCAACTCTAGAGGAAGACGTGAACATTGTGCTATAAGAAATGGGACTATAACTACTGGTGATTTCCTGCGGAGCTGGCTCAGTATTAGCTGTTTTTTTCCCTCTGCTATAATAAAACACTAGAACCATGGCGCCTTAGCAAAGAAGCTCTTCATTGAGGTTGCAATTCCACAGGTTTAGAGTCATGACGGCAGAACGAGTGTGTAATGGCAAGACCCAATGCAAGCTCATATTTTGAAGCAGGAGACAGAGAGCATACTGTGGATGGTATAAGGCTGAAACCTCAAATCCTACCACTCATGATATACCCCCCTCAAGCAAGGCCCCCACCGTCACCTAATCCTTCCCCAACAGTTCCAATAACCGGAGAAACGACTCAAGCACACAAGCCTATGGCAGTTATTTTCATTCAATGTACCTACCATCTAGAGAGCAGCATTAACTTGGACTGAGTAACTATACAGAGCTCTGAACACTAGCACAGCCGTGACCCAGAACAGAATGTTATGAGGAGGAGGCACAGCCCCACTAAGGAAAGACAAGCATGCTTATGAGAACAGCTTCTGACAAGGGGTTGTCAAGAATGCCTCTGCCCTTGGTCATACTGCTGCCTGAAAAATCTCAGTTGATTTCAGTATTGATCCCCAGAAGATATTTGTTCCCCACCTACTTCCTGAAGCACATAACAAATGGGAGGACCCTGGGGGCCACAGTGCCTCCAACCAAGCAGACTGAGTCCTATCAGATAAAAGATTTCTGCATCTATGCTGCTTGTTTCCTCTTCCCATTGCCCCAGTCAGGTCAAGCCTAAAGCCATGCAGGTCATGGCACCACCACACTTACTGACATTTATCCTATCTCAGATCTTTTCTATAGATGAGACAGGCTCCAATGTGGCATTATTGAAAGGTATTTAAACAAAAAAAAAATTAATCCATTATATCTCCCCAAATCTAGCAACTAACTGATTAAATAATTGCAGTGAAGAAGCTGGAATAAATGAGATGTATGCAGGAACAAAGAAAATGCCCAACTCCAGTTTTCTTTCACAACAATAAATCCCCGAAGGCCATATATAGATAGATAACTCAGAAGATGAGAAGCAATCATTCTGGACTGGCCCTTTAGTCATTTGAAGGCAGTAAATAAAGACTAACATTACATTGAAAATGGTGTGTGTTGGCACCGACTCTAGGTCCCAGCATAAGTAAATACAGAAAAATTTAGGCTCCCCATCCCTCATAGAACACCATCAAATACAAACTTATGTGTAATGAGAATTCCAGAAGATTAAAAAGGACCAAAATTTACCAAAAGTGCAAAGGGCACAACTTATCAGTATCTCATAGGTGTGGCTTCCTTGTGTCTCAAAGACCCTATGGTACCAACAGAACCACCAGCCCTCCAGCTATTACAATCTTTATAGCCTTTTCTCTATGATTTACTAGAGCCAATTCTCCATTGTACCTAATCTGAACAATCTCCACCAATGCCTAAACTGTTCCTAACAATGCCTAAACAATCCTTAACAATGCCTAAACTCCTTAAAAATGTCTAAACAATCCCTAATAATACCTAAACAGTCCCTAACAATACCTAAACTATTCCTTTCTATGCCTAAACAGTCCTTAACAATGCTTAAACTGTTCCTAATAATGCCTAAACAGTCCCTAACAATGCCTAAACTATTCCTAACAATGCCTAAACTGTTCCTAACAATGCCTAAACTGTTCCTAACAATGCCTAAACTATTCCTAACAATGCCTAAACTGTTCCTAACAATGCCTAAACTATTCATAACAATGCCTAAGCAAAATCCCTAAGGATGCCTAAACTATCCCTAACAATGCCTAAACTATTCCTAGCAATGCCTAAATTATCCCTAACAATACCCAGACTATCCCTAACAATGCCTAAAATTTCCCTAAGAATGCCTAAAGGATTTGCAGCAAAGCCTAAACAATACTTGCATAATGTCCATACCACCTGACATGATGACAAGGACAGGGTAATTTTCACAAGGCTCTACTCCCTATATGAAGAACTAGAGGCAGTTAATGTATGCTAAAGGCAGAATGTATTTTTTTAGGGACAAGCTCCCTGATAGTTTGTCCAATCCCAAGTGGCCAGCCCTAAACACATGCACATATGAACAACACATTAAATGGACTCAGTAGGCTGTGTGTGTGTGTGTATGTGTGTGTGTGTGTGTGTGTTTGTGTGTGTGTGATGCTGTGGAAAAAGTAAATAACTGTAATAAGAAGTATTGAATCCTTCTTAGTATGTTTCTCTGTCTTTTCTCTTAATTTATTTTCTTTAAAATTCCCTGTAAATATTTTTTATACTTTTTTCTTGGTTATTAAGAAGTGTTGGAAAAAGTAAGTTGCATCATGTGTATGTTTCAGGATTTCCCTCCACAATCTATAGACTCTTCAGGAAATGAAGTGACCACATAGCTCAGGCTGGCTTCAAATTCATCATCTTCGTGCCTCAACTTCTACTACCACAGCCAATTGGAACACATATTTAAGTATGCTGTGCCACAGCCTCCTTTAAGGACTTTACTTCCTTACATATTTATTTGGTGGAGCGCACACACACACACACACACACACACACACACACACACTATATTATATAATTTGTTCTTTTTTAGTGCTTTAATTTTCCTTTTTATTTTTAAACTCATATTTTCCATTTATTTCTTCAAAAACAGTAAATTTTTTTTTCTGGAACATTTCCTTGTACACATGTGTTGAACATTGCTTTGATGAATGCTCAGCGAGGCTCTCTGGGGATCTTCAGGGCACCCACCTCTGTGGCATTCTTTAAGAGAAGTACTGGCTGCAGCAGAGTTCTAACTTCCTCCAGCATAACTAGAAACATTCTGCAAACAGGAGATGAGATGGCAGCCACAGAAGAATGTGGGTTATAAGAAGCTCTTCGGTCTTGTCTCAGGTCGTCGTAGAATGGAAAGCACGGAGCTGATGTATGTCTTTCCAATATACGTAGTTGGTGTTTAGATCAAGAATACTGAAACTCTCTGGAACTGGAAGCGTATACTTCAGGTAAAGGCGCTAAAGTGTGCACAGAAGGCATACGGAACACGGATGCTTTATAGATTAAGATTTATTGAAGTATAAATATGTAGTAATGATATAATGTATTTTTAAGTTCTACAAGAAAATGTAGGGGCTTTTGTTTGGGTCTTTCTCTGTGGCTGAGAGGAAACAAGTTAATGTCCAATAAAGCTGCAAACTCCTCTGCTCTAAAAAAAAAAAAAAAAAAAAAAAAAAGGGAACAAGGTAAAAGCAGGTACCAAAGGAGAGATACCATGGATAGCAAGGAGACACTTCTGCAGGTGTTGCTAAGATATCACAGGCAGTTTTTTAAATACCTGGCAAGTTCTGTCCTTCAATTTAATATTTTCCTCATTAAATTAATTTCAACTTAATAGGCTAGCTTTGCCCCCCACTGTAATCCCTCCAAATGACCTTCTTTTACTGTTGTTGTTTGTTTGTTTTGATGAACTTTCCACAGAATACTTTGGCCCTGAGTTGGGGTGCTCTGTGCTTCAGGCTTCTGAATGCTAAGATTCTTTTTAAGATGTCTAGTGTATTTTTCTTTGCTTTCTTCTCCATTCATTCTTCCTCCAATTGTGGTTTTATGTCCTATCTTTATCTTTATTATTTCCCCTCCAAGGTAAATTTCATGCCTCTATCCTCTGTGCTATTGGCGTTAAAGGAGCGATTGTCCTAAAATGGTTATTACTATATATTTGAAAGAGGGTAAAAGGGAGGAGGCTGGGGATAGAATAAGGTGGGAATGTTATACATGTAGTAGAGTATGAAAGTCTCAAAAATAAAATAATTATTCTAAAAAATAAGACAGATAGAAATCAACTTCTGAATTAACAAAATAAGGAAGTCAATATAGTTTATAAAAGATGAATTCAATAAAGGTCTTTGAAAATTCCCACTAAAAGCTTGATATTAAAAATCTCTATAAGTCCAGCTTTTCGGGAAAGATTATTTTGAATTCTCACCAATAGAATGAATAAAATGAAAGACAGAATATCAGATAGGTGAATTGCAGTATTTAAACAATGGCAAAGATAACTTAATAAAAAGCTACCACTAGACCATATGGGCTCTGTGGAGCACATTAAAAAGTCAAATCTATGAACTATGGACACAGTCCAAGAAGGGAATAGGCAAAAGGCAGAGAAAGCATATTAAATAGATACATCACAGAAAATATCCCAAACTTAGAAAAAGAGATGGCAGTGAACACAACAGAGGATTTGAAACACCAGAGAAGGGCAGAAAGGAATTTCTCCACACCATGTTATGGTTAAGATACTAAGTACAGAGCAAAGAAATACTATTTCCAGCTACAATAGAGGAACATCAAGTCACGTATGAAGGCAAAATTTTCAAGGGCAAACCTGAAAGCCGGAAGGGCATGAAACTATGGACCCTAACTTCTAAAAAACAAAGCAATTAACTTTCAGCTAAGATGAAAATATCCCCCCAAAAAATCTTTGCTTCAAGCTGGAGGAAAAAATAAAAACTTCTCATAATAAACACAGACAAAAAAGAGAAAGAAAGCCACCATTCCAAAAGATGGTTTTTAGGTCAAGAATGTTGTAGACTGAAGAAAATAACACATCCACAGTGCAACAGACAAGAATAAACTAAACTAGAACACTAACTAACAAATGATGGTTAAGAAAATAACATAAAAAATACAGAGTGAAAGGACTTAAGACATACATTTTAATAACTAGATATTTATGGTCTCAGTTTTTAATGAAGAAGATACAGACTACATATAAGGTTGGTGTAAAAAAAATAAGAACCATCTATTTGTTTTTGGAGTTTTGTTTGTTTATTCTTTTTGTTTTGTAGAGGTTCTTGCTTATTTGTTTGTTTTTTTTCAAGACAGGGTTTCTCTGTGTAGCCTTGGCTGTCCTGGAACTCATTTTGAAGACCAGGCTGGCCTTGAACTCAGAGATCATCCTGCCTCTGCCTCCTGAGTGCTGGTTTTCAAAGCATGCACCACCATGCCCTGGTGAACCATCTATTTGTTGCCGATAAGGAACATGCTTTACTGGCAAAGATAAGCACTGCTTTAGGGTGAGGCAGGGGAAGTAGGAAACAGGCAGCAATTTGTACATAACAGATTTTGGATCAAAATTAGTCTGAAGGAATTTGAAAAGGTCACTTCACAGTGATTGAGAGAACAATCAGTAAAAAAAAAATCTTATGATTCTAAATGCTTTTGCATATAGAACAAACACTACTGGATATGAAGGCAGAGACTGATCGCAGCACAAATTTAATGGATGATTTCAACACATGGCTATTACCAATAGATATGGCATTTAGAAAAATAAACCCAAAGGATCAGTATTAAGTGAAATTACAAATCAAATGGAGTCCACACACATCTACAGAACACTTACCTAAACACTGCAGAGCACACATTCTTCTTGGCAGCCTCAAGAACTTTCTTTAAAACAGATCACACTGAAATTTATAAAGCAAGTCTTAACAGATACAAGAAAATTGAAGATGTTCTAATGTTCCATTTGATCACAAGAGGATAAAATGAGAAAGAAATAGCAAGAGAAACTATAGGGAGATGGAATAACACCGTTAAATGATTACAGGCTCATTTAAGAAATCTGAAGGAAATTTTTTAAATGGCTAGGTTTTAATGAAAATGAAAACAAAATTTATCAGACTTCTATAAACTTCTATAAAGCAGAATGAAGCCAATTCTAAGAGCAAATCTTAATGGTGTACTTCTAGGCCTTATGAAAAAGGAAAATCTAAAATCTGAAGATGGAAAAAAACAGTAAATATCATCGCAGAAATTAATGAAGTGGAGACAGTATGATCACTACAAAGAATTGGCTCTTCAAAAGATAAAAAGGATTGGACAAAAATCAACCAAAAAATTAAAAAGATGGGCAAAACAAAATTAAATCAATACCAATAAACAAAATTTGTTATGAAAAGAGAGAGATGATAATCAATAATAATGAAACTTGCAGGCTTGTTAAAGCATATTTTGGAAGTGTATATGACAATAAGAAAATCTAGAAAAAAAACATAAATTTTCTATATCCATTTGATCTAACAAAATTAAACTAGGAGAGAAACAATTTTAATAGACTTTTACTAACAAGTGACATCAAATCCGTTACAATAAATGTATTTCAGTTAGGCAAAGCCTTGTTCTGTGGATTTATTGCTGAATTCTGAGGTCTTTAAAGATCAACCAACACTGAGCTCGCCAAACTATCCCATAAAATAAGAGGGGCAGGAACTTTTCTTATAAAGCCACTCTTGCACCAACACCAAAACCTAATGAGGACAAAACAAAACGTAAAATTATAGGCTAATCTATCTGGTGAATATGGATGCAAATATTCGCATGTAATATTTGTAAACAAAATCCAGCTACAGATCAAAAATTGATAAATGCACTAAAAGATGCCAAAAAAGACCTTGTCTCAAAAGGTGAAGTCCAAAGGGCCACCAGTTGTAACAAAAATATTCAACATCCTTAGTAATAAAGGAAATGCTAATTAAAACTACACCGAAAGTCTATCCTTAAGAAATACTTAGACACAGCCATAGGGGAGGGGAATAATGGGAAAATGGGAGGGAGGGAGGAATGGGAGGATACAGGGGATGGGATAACAATTGAGATGTAATATGAATAAATTAATAAACTATATTTTTTTAAAAGAAATACTTAGAAAACACACATCTCTGATACCCCAGACCCAGTCAGTATCCCTGTCTCATTCCCAGCTCAGCAGAACACCTGAGACAACATTCCCTATCCCCCTCCCATGTCCTGTGGGTACCAAGGAGCTTCCACTTCTAGCCTCCCCTCCCCACCATATGCACACACTTGTTGCTTTATCCCAGATTCCAAGGCCAGCAAACACCCCCTGCTAACACAAAGGCCATTCCTCCCAGAGTAACAAGTAGGCTGAAGGCAGACCCACACTCCTGAGATCCACCTACCCTCACCCAAGTCTCTTTCCCAAGTCTGTGGCAGGAAACCCATTCCCAGCTCCCTTTTTTCTCTGACCCCATTCCCAACAGAGAAGGAAGAACTTAGCTCCATTCTTCCCTCCCCCAACCCTTCCTAGTACCCCAGCCTCCAACCCCAGCAGGCATTCACTGGGAACACACCAGCTGAGCAGAACAGGAAAAGAGTCAAGCTAACTGGAGACTTTTGCCCCTCTTGCCCCTCTCTCCTTCCTTCCAAATCCAATCTCCCAGTACCATATTTAGAGTTGCAATTGTACACCAGCTTGAATTACAGAAAATGAAAAATTTAGGAATTTGAACAGGATTTACCAGCAGAATTACAAAAAATGGAAGACAGAATTTCAGGTGTTGAAGATACAATAGAAGAAATGGAAACACCAGTCCAAAAAGAAGTTAAATCTAAAAGATCCTGACAGAAAGAAAAAAGCATCTAAGAAATCTGAGACTCCATGAAAAGACCAACCCTAAGAATAATAAGAACGGAAGAAAAAGAATCCTAGTTCAAAGGTCTGGAAAATATTTTCAAGAAAATCATAAAAGGAAAATTTCCTGGCACTCCCTTCCCCAGTTCCCCAGCCCCCAGCTCTGACTGCACCCCTGGATGCCTGCTGGCACCAGGAACAATCAGGAAAAGTCCCTATGCCCCAAACCCCAACTCTACCCCCACCCTGTCCCCTGTGCACTCCATTTCCCACCCCACAGCTCTGCCTGCATTCCAGGGTCCTTCTGCCATCAGAAACACACACACACACACACACACACACACACACACACACACACACACAC
>OU015745.1:82060886-82083833 GCA_907169655.1 Acomys percivali
GGGAGGAGAAGGGGAAGGTAGAAGCAGAGGAAGAGAGAGGGTCGAGGGAGGAAGAGAAGGCAATAAAAAGGCTAATAGGAAATGAGAGAGGGAGGAAGAGAAAAGGAGCTAAAAGGGAAGGAAATGTTCAAAGTACGTGATATAATTGAAAGACACTGTCTCTATGAAACCCAGCATTATATACATATACACCAATAAAATTTACTGGGGAAAAAATGCTAGATTTTTAAAACTATCTTAAAGGCATAGGGAGAAAACAAGGTTTCATAGCTGTATGTTCCCAACTGTGCTGTATTACTAGAATAAGATCCTTAGATTGCACCGTGCCCTGTGGGAAAGTAAGGTAAAACTGACATGTAATAGGCTGCTATGTTTTAAGTACACAATTTTAGAGCACTGTATGCACCTCTCAAATTTTATCCACCACCCCTGGAGTGTCTGTGCTCATTTATAACTTTGCCCTTTCACCTTCCTGGGCTCCTGGCTCTCAAGTTGTCATTAATGTATGTCCCATCATTATAAACTGACTTATAGTTTCTTGAGCTTTATTTAAGTGGAATACACTTGCAATATTTTTTTTGGTTAATATGGTTATCTTCATTTTTATTCTTATTTTAATAAATAGTTCATTCCCTTTTGGTTTGAAGTAACACTCCATTGCATGGATATGCTACAAGCCTATGATTTATTTAGATATTGAAAAGGCAATGTCAATAGTAAATCATATTCTTTCAATGATAATTTATCTTCCTAGTTTCACTGGGCACTGGCCAAAGGATTTGGCTAGAGGAGTGAATGAGATGAAAAGGATTCAGACATGGGTAGAATTTAAAGTTTTGCGTTTTGGAAAGAACTAAATCACATATCCAAGTAGACAGCTGTGCAGATGGTCGCTGCAGCTTTATTAGCCCGGAGCTGCAGTCGACATAATTGCACACGAGAGAGAGAGAGAGAGAGAGAGAGAGAGAGAGAGAGAGAGAGAGATGCAGAGCAGCTGCATCATAGTGTGGATGACATTCACACCTCCAAGACTCTAACAGGCTGCCTTAAAAGTAATTGCAGAATTTTATGTCCCCACCAGCAGTGTGCGGATACCAGCCGTACTGCATCCTAACATTTGTAGTGATCGATGACTTTAATTTCAACCATTTTAATAGGTGTTTAGTGGCGTCTCAATGTGGTTTTCATTTACATCCCCAAATGACTAATGATTTTGAATATTTTTTCATGTGTTTATTTGCCGTCTGCAAATACTCTTTTGTAAGGAATCTGTTAATCCTCTTCTGGCAGGTCCCTGCGGGGAACAGATCTGTATCAGTTTTTAATGATTGATTTTTTCTCTTCATTGTGGATTGCATTTGTCTGCCTTTTCTAGTGTGATAATTTTAATGGATATCAGATTATGACGCTTACTTTTTTAGGCATGGTTGCTTTCTAGTCTTACAAATGCTCTTATGCTTTATTCAGGATACTGTTAGTACTCTTAGAAATAGTGCAATCCTTTAGGGTTTTGATTTTGTAATTTATTATCTACCAAGCATGTAATACTCTGCACATAATTAAAGGACTCATTGAATGACAATTTTATCCAAAAAAAAAATCAAGGTTTCTTTGTATTTAAAACTTTTTTTCATATAATGTATTTGATCATGTTTGTCCCTTCCCTCAGATCTCCCCCATCTCCCTAGTTACTGAAATTCGCCAGGAATCTACGCATAATAATACTACAAAAATTTAAACAAACATAACCACCATCCCTCATATAAATGAAGAATAAACTGAAAGTATGATCTTCTTGTCGTGTTACAAACATGGTCCATCATTCTGAGCCCAGGAGCAGATATCACATTTAACAGAGAACTAGATTGAAGCTGAAAGCTGAGCCTCTCATTCTAAAATGAGTAGCAGCGAGACAGATGAGGGCTGTGCCTATTAGAAAGATCAGAGAACTGCCATTGGTGCTCAGCAATAATTCATCTTCAAAACTGAGATGCACATACAGTTAACAAGCTTCATCAGTAACATGTTGATGGACAAAATGTTCCTTAATGAATTTAAATTTTAAAATAAAGCCTAAGAACTGAAATCAAATATGCAATTTCTTTCCCCAAGAAATATATTTTAAATGTCACGTTAAGGGTAAAAGTGACTGAGTATAGGATTCATATGCCTTGCTACAAAAATCAGAAAGCTCTTTCCATAAATCAAAAACCTAAAAAGACGAGTGAAAAAAAATAAGTGGGGCAATTATAAAACATAGTAGAGAAAAAGAATTACAGGTAATTGGAGAGTTAATTGGTGAGACTGAAAGTGTTTCACTACGTCAAGAGAAAAGCATTATTTCTTAAAAGAAAATCAGTTATATACATATATGAAAATATATAATAATCAAAGTCATAAACATTTAAATAAGAATAGATGTTTCCTTAGTTTCTTAGAAAATACATAAATATGCAAATTAATCACAATGTATATTACTAACATAACACACATGTTATAACTGATATTTTTCAAGCAGTTATTGTATTAAGACTTTGGCATACATGTACACAAACTATATTTTTCCATTAAATATTCATAATATTCTCACAAAATTGGTATTTATTTATATCAGTCTACAAAACATAAATAAACAACAGGCATATGACAATTTAAATTTTGGGCAAGCATACAGTCCACAAAGATGATCTGCAGCTTGAACTCATATGGTCTGAATAAGCAGTCTACACCCTTAACCAGAGCACTGTCCTGGAAGTCATTTCAGACTGACCCCGGAAGTAATTTATGCTCATGGGATCAAGTTGGACCAGCAGCTACTCTACTTCAGGCTAGCACATCAGAACTTCTTACTTGTTCTAACTATAACTTAGGACCCATTGATTAGCATCCCCTCCCGCTCCCAAGGCTTTACAAAGCACCATTATACTTTCAAATGTTTTACATGGATTTCTTTTCAGGGTCCATATAAATGTGATCATGTAATTGTTGTATTACTGAATCTGGCTTATTTTCTGAAGTAAACTGGTCTTCATTGTTTTAAAGGACAGCATTTCATTTTATACTGTTAAATAGTATTATATTATACACAGAGACATCACATCACATCTCCCACATCTTCACATCTTTGCTATTTATTGATCAGACGATTGACAATTAGATCCATTCCATTTCTTGGATATGTTGAGTATTATTGCAATAAACATACATGGGTAGATGTCTCCTGCGTGTCATGTGTATCCAATGGAAATGCAATAGAGAAATTGATGGAACCAGTGGTCATTGCCAATGGTAAGTTACTTCTATGATCATCCAGCTGGCTAACTGACGTTTCTAACAGGGTACAAGAGTTCACTTTCCCCTACAGCCTCACATCTCTTTTCTTTTTTCATAATTGAAGGGGAATTGAAGTTTGATATTTATGAGTCACTTGGCAGAAAGTGTTACTGAAACCACCAAGCTTCATCTCATAAAACATTTCCACTCCTGACTCAATCTTACCATTGTTACTGTTTTTTCAGGTATTCTATTGCTTTCAAGACCCCGTCATAATAAAGTATGTCCACCTCATAATTACTGTCTACACTTTTACCTGTTATTCATTTGAATTTATTTAATAATTCATAATACACTGTATCAAAATGTGACTAAATAAGAAATATATTAAATGTTCTTGTTAAAAACAAATAAATGTTGGTAAAACTTTAATGTTAATTATTTTCACACATTTAGTTATTCTATGATACAATTGTTTTTCCAATTGTTTAATTCTGGACATAAGCTTTCTAATTTTTATATAGTAGTGGCTTGTCTGCTATTAAAAACTATAAATGGCTGAACAGTACAAATATGCAATACTAGAATCTAAAAGAAAGGGGAAACTAGAGCAATGGAGAAACTGTTAGAGAGAAGAAGCTGATTTCCATCAAGAACACTTTACTTGATTCAGTGGGAAGTGAGATTTTTTTTCTCAAGTTTATTTTATAAGGTTCTTTTTCAAGTGTACCAGTTTGAAAGGGAGTAACTTATAATTACTATTTAAAGCTGAGTTTTCACTCAATGAACGACTTCCGCTTTGTTTCCCGTTGTTCCTCTGCATTTTGGTTAACCATGGCTTTTTTTCTCATGTACAGAATCTCAATTTTACAAATACATGTTTTAGACAAAATAATTTCAAATTTTATTTTACCAAAAAAAAGGAGTAATCAAGTATTACATTTATAGAAGATTATACTGAAATTAACCAACATAAATACACCTTACTACTTTCTCACTCTACTTTATGTAGAGAACAAGACAAAATGTGCTTCTCAGTACACATGCCCCACAATGTATTCCCTTTGACATCATACTGACCTTTGTATAAGAATACCTCAACTTAGCAACTAATTTTATTATATCCATTTCTGTAAAATGGTGATGCACTAAAATCACAACTCTCATGAATTTTAACATAGTTTAAATGTATTATTTGCTTAAAAATGAAAAATTATGCCCTTACCCTGTAATGATAGCAAATCATTTTATCCATAGGTACGTTACCCATTTAATTTATTGAAAATTATAATAACACAATAAAAAATCAAACTAGTGTTCCAAACCTAGGCTGCTTATATAGAGGAAACGCACTACAACTGGACAGAGTGATTCTTTGTACAATGTGCAGTTATGTTTAGGAGGTTACACAGACTACAGACATGTAGAGGAAAACTTACCAGCTACGAAAATAGAAAAAAATGCACACAGTTAATGTTTATTTTATTATCTTGTCATATTCTTGGATTCTCCACCAATGTGACATGGAAAAAATAGGAGAAAACACATGAAGTTATAATTACTAATTTTATCCCATAAGGAAACAAATTCAAATCCAGTAGCCATTAGCAAGAGTACAGCAATGACAATGCTGCGCACCCTTTTGACTCGATTTTACTTAGTGTTTCATTTGCCTCTACCTCCCTTTCAACCCCATGATGCTAGGCAGGAAACGAAGCAGGTTAGTGGGGCAATGGGGTGTAGACATCTGTAGACTTAGTTCTGGCTGGCATCGGGTTCTTTGGGGCAATGCCAATCTCAGTCATCAGAATAGCCAACAGCAGCAAACACAGCAGCAGCCTTGTCCTTTCTCAATCCAGCTCTTCCAAGTTTCCTTCTTTCAAGTGTCCTTCTCCCTCTGTCTGGGCTCTGATATCTATACCCTCTCAGAATCCTCAGAATTTAAATTCAGCTGGTAAAGACCACTCCGCTCTGAGGCACAGGAAGCTGTTACCAGATGGCGAAGGCCCCACCCCTTGTAAGACAATTATCTGCACTGTATAAACTAGAAGCATCTCCATACCCTATTTTGGAGTTAAAACAGAAACATGTTTACATAACATAACTGAGTTTTTGAAGATACCAACATCTTCCACTACACAATGCTGTTAAATTTTTTTTGAGGGATACATAATAATCAATACAGCATGGTACAAGTTGAAATCCAGACGTGCATATCAAGGGAATAGAATAAAGGGTCTGGTCATACGTCTCTGTAACTACAACCTCCTCATCTTTGGCAAAGATGCCAAAAAAATGTACACTGGAGAAAAAAACAGCTTCTTCAGCAGATGGTCCTTGGAAAACTGGATATCTAGTGAAGCTCAGTCCTTCTCTTTCACCTTGCACCAAAATCATGTCTCAGTGTAGACATGATACTGCAAGAGAAAAAAAGTAGGGATTACACAATAATATATACCCTAGGTAAGGACTTTCTGTAGAGGGATTCACTCACTTAGGAAATATGGCTATCCATTAGCAAAACTCTTCATGAAAGTAGAAAGTTCTTGCGCTGTAAAAGAAACTATCAATCAACAGAAGACACAGCCCACAGAATGTAAGAAATATTTCTAATCTATACACTGACACAGAATGAGTATCTATAACATACAAAAATGTAAAACAATGTTAAAAAAAAAAAAAAAAAGAACGACCCAACATAAAACAGGTGATGAGACCAAGCAGTGATCAGAAGAAAGACAATGGAAATAAACAGTTTTGAAAAGTGTTCAACAGCATCAGACACCAGGGAAATGCGCATTGAAATCATTTTGAGATTTCAGCTCAGCTCAGTCAGAATGACTCTTTATCACAAAATCAAATGACAAAATATTTTGGCAAGTAAGTTGGGGACAGGGAACACTTCCATGCTGTCAGTGGGAAGGCAAGCTGGTGCAACCATTATGGGTCTGTGCTTAAAACGTTTTCCCTGCTAGCTAGTGTTCATAGTTCTAGCAGATCTAGACTGGTTTCTGGGGGAGAAAAGTCATCAATAATCTAACCCAATTGTGCGGGATGCATCCTACATTACCAAACTGCCAGGCAGAAACACTGGCATATTTCCCAGGGCAACAACGCATTCTCTGATTAGATCTGAGGCCCCTTTCAGGGACGAGAACATGCGCCTAGTACTGGAAACCTGGTCAGACGTTTACAGACCTATGGTAGGTATCTACTAGTGATGTTTTGGAATATTCACGTGTAGTTAAACTGCATTCTAAATACTTATGTTTATCCTAGAGCTCTCAACCATCATTAGGAAAGCCACACTCAGAAGAGGGAAACACTCAAGGTAGCAACTCAGAACTGAGTGCTGAGAATAAGAGGCATCTGATTGTTCATTACTACATGAGACATCTAATCTATTATCTATTCTGAGGTCCAGGATAGTGCAAAGGAGTGTTCAGAAAGATTGTAAGGGCCTGAGGATAGAGAGGTGTGTCTTCTGGATTATGCCAAAGCTACTGCATGAGAGTGCTGAAACCACTGCATGAGACCTGGACAGAGATATGCTATGGCCATCACAATCCTGAACACATAGCAGCTATGACCATTGCACAAGACCTGGCACAGAATAGGAACAAAATAAATGAAAAGAGGAAATAGACTCGGGCACTAGTGAGTCATATGTCAGCAGGAAAGGGAGGTGTCCAGGAGAGAGTGAAGAGCATAAAATCACCAAAAGATATCAATTATCTAAAAAAAAAAAATGCTAGAATGTACATCACATCTTTCAGATTAGCAAAGTATGTTACCTTATACAACGGGACATAAACAGAATTCTTTGTTACAATAAAATATAAGTCCTTTAAAAAAAACAACGTGGCTGAATAAATATTTGTAATGGCAGTTCTAATAGGCTGTACATCGTAGTCTTGAAATACATTTATAGGTACCGGGGCTGATAATGAACCATAATTATTTTATTGGGACCATGGACATTCTAGCAACAGCAAATGACAAATACAAAGGTACAAGACAAACACAGAAGACATTTGCTTAATATCAGAGAAACGTTTAGATACAATCAATTTCAGTGCCGCCCACTCCTCTGGGGTAAGGCTTTGTTTGATCTCTCAACTCTCTACTGCTTGGCACACTCTTACAACTAGCAGGGCATGGTGGCTCACACCTTTAATCCTAGCACCCGGGAAGCAGAGGCAGTTGAGCGCTGTGAGTTTGAGGCCAGCCTCGTCTACAAAGTGAGTCCAGGACAGCCAGGGCTACACAGAGAAAGTCTGTCGTGAAGAAAACTAAACAAAAGAAAGAAGAAAGAAAACTCACAACCACCACATCCGTAAGCAGCAGACCTAGTTTTAGTGATAGGTTGCAGGGTATTTCTTCATGGAGCTTAAGTTGTGGTTCTCAACCCATGGCTCATGACCTCTTTAGGGATTGAAAGACCCTTTCACAAGAGTCATCTAAGACCATCAAGAAAACACAGATATTTACATTTCAAATCATAACAGTAGCAAAATTACAAGTATGAAGTAACAATGGAAATAAATTTATAGTTGGGGATCACCACAACCAGAAGTGTGTTAAAGAGTTACAGCTGTGGTAGGAAGGTTGAAAATCACCTGTTTGGAGAAAGACCTTACCTCTCTTTACATGCCCTGTGTGTTGAATAGCTTCACTGTTTTGGACCAAAGTGCATATTGCTGTCTTACCACTGCTAGCTAGAACTTAGAACAGCCCTGCATGCATCCGCCAGTAATGGATTCTCCAATAAAGATCAGTAGACTCTCTAGCCAGACTAACCCAGATCCTTGTTCCTGGTGTTCAATGTCATCAGTCGCTGTCCTCCCCATTTATTTTCCTTATCTTAGCACATAGGCACAATACCATCCTTAAAATGTGAGTACTGGAGCCCAAAAGCCTGCAGCAGGATCAAATGTAGGTCAATCAAATATTTACATGCCACGTTTTGTTTCCGTGTTTTTAAAAAGATCACTGATATCCACCTGCCCACACAGGATATTTAATAGCATGCTCTGAGTTGACATCCTCCTGATTAATGTCTGTTTTCTACTCTTCTGTAGACAGAGGACTAGGAGTGAGAAGCATTTCTGGGGTGCATGGTTTAAAGCAAGACTGAGTTGCTCTAGGTCATAAAATCCATCACCTGCATCTGTCAGGATTAATGGGATCCTATGGGAAACTGGATTTTGAGAGGAACAGAAAACGAGATGTACCAGTATGGAGGATCCCATACGGGACAGAAACTCCCATTTCTGTTGTTCATATGGCAACAATATCTATCTGTCACAGCACCCAATGCATCTGATCAACAAAATAATACTGGGAAGGTTTGCTTTGCTTCCCATCTATCCTCACATTCTTCAAAAAGCGAAATACATTTTTCCAAAGTACAGAATAAAGTCAGCAACTCAGCCCTCAACAGCAATCGTACTGTCTAAACCCTAATGCTGTTTGCATCAGTTGAATTATGAAAAGTTGTATTTTATGGCTTCCTGCTTTTTACATTTGCTCATTAGAATGCCTAGAACGAGACATGCTTACTACAACTCCACATTTCTTTCCTGAGATGCATATCAGCACAGTAAGCACATGTAGAAATTCCCTTCTCCATGGCTGGATGCAGAAGAAGCCCACTATGGAGGAACATGGTTATCCATTATCCAGCAGCCCGGTGGAAACAGTTGCTTAAATTAAACACAGGGCAGGAAGCCATCTGCCTATTGTTGCGCTAAATCTCAGACCACAGACATTAAGCAGAATTATTTAGTTTCATCTATTGATTCCATTGTCCTGTTTAACATTTCTTTCAAGTAATATCATTTCAAGAAAACAAGATTGATTTAAATGAAAATTTAGGTCAGCAGATACTTAGCATCTTGGAAGCCATGAGGTCGATCCCTGGCGCACTCAGGAGAAGTAATTCTATCCTATTAATCTCCATAATCCCCATTTTCTGCAGGTCTTTTAAATAACTTAATCATCTCTATTTTCACACTTTTCTCTAATGATCCTTGTTGCCATATTTTCTGACCTATTCCAACCAATCGATCTCTACAACTATTCTAACAAGAACTTCTTTTGGTTCACACTTTTCAATTGTTTTTTCACTTCTACCTCTAACATTATTCAAATTTCTTGTTGGGCTTAGTAGTACATATTTTAATGCCGTTATTTGGGAGACTGAAGCAGGAAGATCCAGAGTTTAAGACTAAACTGGGGTATAATGAGTTCCAGGCTAGCCTGGTTTGACTTTCTCACCTATTCTGGTGCCTCACATTTGACCATGTCCCCTGGAGGGGGGGACCTAGTGGCACTTAGAGGAATGACAGCAGATCACCGAGAAGAGACTTGATACTCTATGAGCATATACAGGGGGAGGTAATCCCCCTCAGGAACAGTCATAGGGGAGGGGAGTAAGGGGAAAATGGGAGGGAGGGAACAATGGGAGGATACAAGGGATGGGATAACCATTGAGATGTAACAAGAATAAATAAATTAAAAAACAACAACAACAACAACAACAACAACAACAACAAACCAAACTAAATCCAAATGACTTAAGAACAATTTCAAATACCCATCCAAACTACTCCAACAGCATCTCAAATTCTCATTCCCATCAAACTGAATAATTATGATTCTTCTCATGTGTTCACCTGTTCATCAGAAGAGTGAAAATACTATCTATGATTCTTCTGGTGTGATCACAGGACAATGACCTACGCTCACCTACTTTTCCTTTCGCTCTTCCTTGCATTTTTTGATAGCCACACTTTATTATAAAATGAGAAGTTGATGAATAAAAGGAAAATTTAAAAAGAGACAAGGACAGGAGCAGTAAATACAGATGTGTGTTACGAGAGCGATGGTGTGCAAGGAGCCTCCATTACAGGAGCTGCTGATAGTGGCTGGTCGGGGGCCGGATACTTTCTAAGCAATGTGCACCATTTTCGGGGGCCAGCTGCAGCTCTTCCATGTAAAGTGATGACAGCAAAGTGGCAAAAACAATGTTTTGGGAACGTTGTTTCTGTAAATCTAGGCCTCCATTGACCTGGAAAAGCAGGTTGATCTTCTGTGACAGGGTCCTAAGTGGGAAGGCCAGGAGAGAAGATAGAGATAGACAAGCTAGGAGCAGTTGGTCTTGTATGTAATAAACTTGGTTATTCCACGACATTTCATTAAAGACCACAGTGTTTCTTATACTATTTGCAGGAGAAGAATGGACCAAGATCAGCAGAAAGCTAAATGAGACAACGTTGGCAAAAAGAACACAGGGTGCCTCAGACAGAGCAGCCTTAGGACTCATTAAACAAAGCCCTGAGAGTTCCCAGGAACTGAAGCCTTGGCGTCTCCAAGGCCCAGGCCCCAGCTACATACTGGAACTTTCCAAGTATGTCCCTAGACAAAGACATACACTATCATTCCTTTTGTCCTTTCCCTGGGGGCTCTGAGAGAGCCTTGGATGGGTCTGGCTCTCAGCACTCCATGTTGAGATCTGACTGAGACTCTTCTATGGCAACACCCAGGAAGTTCAGGCAGGTGGGTTGTTGTTCTTGCAGAGAGCCTGTCCCTCTCCAGGGGAATACGTCCTGACTAGGACACAGATGCACTCTGATCCCAGCAGCTACCTGCACCCAGGGTGGTGGCTATGGACCCTGGGTTTTCATTTACAACAAGAAGTGATTATCTCCGCCTTTCCTACGAAGAGGATAATTGTGACAATTCAAAGTTAAACAGGCTGGACCAGCTATGTGTAAGTACTACATGCTGCTACAGCAGTCAGGGAGCATATTGGGCTCAAATGCATAGACATAGCACTTTGACTATACCTATCAATAACTGGCAAGATTACAACTTACAATTCCTTATATTTAAATTGCATGAGGCTGGTGTTAAAGGGAAAGATTTAAATTCTTACATTTTATGAACATGCCATAAATCCCATTACACTAACTTTTTGATTTTGCTTTTTTACTCTTAGCAGAAAAGTGAGACGGAAAAGTGAAAATTTATGAAAACTCAGCATTTATGAAGTACACAAAGGTTCACAGAGTCTTTGAAGTTAATACTTCCTTTAAGATGAATCTGTAGGGAGCCTTGAGCATTCACACATGAGTGCAGTGAATAATAATATTCTCTAATTGCATAATGCTTTTTCTCTGGGAGCTTAAAGTGCCTTACATATTACAAAATCATGCAAATTTATACCTTTACATAAAGTCAGAAGCTAAATATGTTCCAGCGAAAAATGTTAACTTAGAGAAGAAAGTAGGGCTCACAAAAATATTGTACAATTTTCAGTGATAATGATGTCAAATATTTATGAAGTCATCACTGTCAGCCACAGATTCTTCAGTGTGTGTATGTGGTGGGAGCAGGGGTGGTGGTGGAGAGATCTTCCCAATACCCATGCAAGTTAATAGTCAACATGTTCATTATCTCCATGAATAAGAGAATGGACTATGAATCTTGAAGGTTGTGTAATATGTTCAAAGCCTTCTAGTTCCTATATAATAATCCGACGGTTCGTGTCCACACCCTTCAATGTGTCCATAGTCATATCAGTCTCTAACCATGTCTGCAGTTTCCAAAGTTCTCCTTAGAATGTACCCAAATATCTTTCAGGTTTGTAACTATACCATATAACTATACTAACTATGCTAATATATAACTACATTTAAGTAAATTTCCTAATATAGCAGAGGGAAAAAAGATTTGGAAACTAGAAAATTAAAACAAGAGAACATCAAACACTGAGTTCACATTAGAACAAATAGTAAACTAAAAATAAAATTGGAATTCCTTTCCCAGTATTGTTTTTAGGATTCTGGTAGAAAAAAATCATTTCCACCCATATACTTGGATACAAGTATATCTTGTATAATGTGAGCACAAAACAATTAAATGTGAAGTCTTATTGAGGCTGGTAGAGTGGAATGTGCTGCCCAAGAAGAGGACCAGAGGTAAGGCAGGCCTCTGCATTTGGTTCAGAATGTAAGGAAAAGAGCTGGCCAGGAAGGTAGGGATGGGTGGGAGGAGGGAGGGGAGGGAAAGTAGAAAAGAAGAGAAAGGGCGGGAGGGAGGAAGGGAGGGAGAGAGTGAAGGATGGAGGGAGGGAGAGAGGGAGGGAGGGGGGGGGGGGGGGAGGGAGGGGGGGAAAGGAAGAAGGGAGAAAAGGAGGTTGAAGGTAATACAGACAGAAAAAAATTTCAAAAATAATTATCTTTTAGGATAAGCTTCTAATATACTGTCTGCTGTGGCAACTCTGGAAAAAAATAATTAGTTTCTTTGGAGCTAGTGCCAAACTTAGTAAGACACACACAAAGTGTTGCTAGGGGGTAGGAAAATAGCACTGGGGGTAAAATGCTTTTTGGAAAAGCATGAGGACCTTTGTGCTCCTGTGCTTGTAATCCTAGCTCTGGGGAGGAGGAGGTAAGTGAATCCCCATGCTTGCTAGCCGGCCAGTCTAGCTAAATTGGTGAGCACTAGATTCAGAGAGAAACTCTGTCTCAAAAAGAAAGGTCTCCTGAGAGAGATAAAGTGGAAGATACTTATTATTCTCACACAGTGTGTGTGTATGTGTGTGTGTGTGCACCCTCGTGCGTGTGTGTTGAAATTTCTAAAGTTGGCAAGCATACTTGCATTTGAAGGAAAAACATCTGAATTTTCAGCATTTGTGTAGCTTATGCAATAGCTATTATGAAAAAGATTAATAGAAATATAACTGATGAGGACTTATCTTTGAGCCAGAAAAACAAACTTTTATTAAAGAATTGTGTGTAAATCCTACAAAACTACCATGATGACTCTCCATAACTTGAACATTACTGAAGAACATGAACCAGACCCATATGGAACCCTGTGCTAAAGAAAGGAAGCGAACCAGAAATACGGAACGACCTGGTCCATAACCAAAATTTGGCACAGCTGCGTATGTATGCTTAACTGCTTTAAAATTGTGGATAGTCCAGTCATTTCTCTTGACCAGTGCTTTCTTTAATAATCCCTTTAGATTTTTAAGAAGGGGGAGTAGGAAGGGAAAGTTTTTTGTTCAAAACCATGGTACCCAGATAAAAGCAACTTTTAGCACCTGCAATCCAAGCCCAGGCTGGGTTCTCTGGGAGCAGATGCTGTTAGAGTTTGGGGTACAATATGTTCTAAAGATCAACAGCTGTGACAGAAGAATCTGACGGGAGCAGGCTTAGGGGAAAAGAAGTCGCACTGAGCTGCTTATGAGATAAGGCCTGGCCAATTGTGCAGGGAGCTCAGCCAAGAACAGGACCCTTTCATCTCCTTTGGGTCAAGGGGCTGGGCCTTTCTAACTATGTCTATGATGTATATGGGGAGTCAGGAAGCAGGGAGCCTCAGGGTTGGCACAAACCACAGCAAAGAAAGAATCTGGAAAAGTCAACAGCTGACCATTTATATTCCATTTCTTCCTGAAGGACTGACTCTTGGTTACCAGGATGAGCCATGTTAGGACCCATGTCAGAAAAATATGTCTTTATTTGTATTTCACATTTATTTTGATGCTAATATTTATACAATATACATATATATAGTATTATTTTTATTTTCTTAACATTGCAATGAAAAATATTGTTCAATTGCTAAGAGAGGCAAATCCTAAAATTTCCAACAATGTTTCCAGCACTGTCTTTTTGTCTACCACATTTAAAAAAAAAACAAAAAACAGAAAAGATCTGTCATGGGTACCCTCCCATAAGGCACATTGTTTTCAAGGAGTTTTCAGACCCATAGGCATAACATATGGAGTGCTATACTGAAAAGCATGTGGAACAGAAAACAAAAGACTACTTTCATGTCTATTGTTTTTATTTTATTTTTCTTTTGTATTTTCTTACTTATTTTATGTATTGGGTGAGTGTACTTAATGAGTGTGTGTATGTGTCTATGTCTGTGTTTCTGTGTGTGAGTGTGTGTGGGTGATGTGCTTGCAGACACAAACATGTCGCAGCCCATCAGTGGAATTCAGAATACAACAAGAGTCAGTTATCTCTTGCTGCCTCACAGAGCAGGAGGTCAAGCACAAGTGGCCAGGCCTTGAGGCAAGCACTCCTACCTATTTAGCCATCTCTCTCATGCCTGGTTACTACCAGCTATTCAAAATAAGTCCTTCCATTTCTGTGTAGAGCTCTTACAATACCTATACCGTGTATAGTCATAGCACTTTGATATGATTTAGATGTGGTGTATACCACATGGCCTTAACCTTACAGATCTCTGGGAGCTTTAATTGGCCACATGGCATCTACCATCCACTAAGGATCATAGGAAATACTCAATGCATCTTCCAGCAGCTCACAATATAAAAGCAGCAAGTACAGAGTTTCCCTGAGCCATTTTTCAAGAGCCTTTTCTCTCTTAATATAATATTATCTCTAGAGCCACAGGAAATTTACCATTATATTATAAGGCATGTGATGGGTACTTTTTCTATAACCATGAATATATGTTCAACATGAAACCATTTTTGAAATACTTCTAAGTCCAGAGTTCTTTGTTTAAAAAGAAAAAGTTAGATTGATTTTTTTTTTACTCATATTCTAGCCATGAGCATAAACTGGGAAAAAATGAATAGAGTCAGAAAAAAAAAAAAACCTCAACTAAGAAAAACCTTAAGTTTATAAAAAGAAACAGTAAAACAGAAGGTATCTTCTTAAGAAATGTGGGAGAAAGACTCTATCGAGCCTATAGAACACAGAGTGGGGCAGGGCTGCCCATGTTCTGTCTTCTGATAAAAATATTGGAGTAGAGTTGTGTCACAAATACTGGGGAGATAGTGAGGTCAAAGGAAACAGTGAGTATTAGTCCCCGCCACCATGAGCTCCCCCCACCCCCATATAAATGGGATGGACTCTGAGGCAGTTGGTGAGAAGGAACACTTCATTTTGGCTTTTTGTAGCACTAGCCCAGACTTAACACAAACATTCTCAATTCCTAGGAGACTCTTCAGGTTTAGGTAATTCAAATGACTTGTTCACTCTACTTCCCAAGCTGTCTATGTGTAGAAGAGCCTCCACGATCGTTCGGCACCTACAAATATATTTGAGCTGGTTTGATAGACTGTTTTGCTTGCATGAGGTAGACCAGATGTAGCCAGAATGAGGAAAACTTGAGGGAAAATGCTATGCCATAGACAGCACAGTCATGAAGGAGATAAAAGATGTTGCAGATGGCAGGTAGAAGGGGCCCAGCAGCCAGAGCCCAGAAGATACAGATAGATAGCAACACCAGGCTCATAGTCAAAATGAATGTTAGAGAGTTAACAGATTGAATGCTGGTGGTATTGAAATATCACTTTCCTGAAGGATCAATGTGCATAGGAAAGATACATTAAAATTTTTATATTTGCCTATGTCTAAAATAACCAGAGCTATAAAAAATAGTATACTGTTATGATTAACTTAAAAACTCTGTAAAGAAGAGAAGTCAAATTGGTAAGTGGTAATAATTACCAAATGAATGTGGCGAGGGATGAAAATTCTGTTTATGTTTTTCTTAACTTTGAAAGTATGTATGCTTTCAGAGGCTATTTCAGTTATAGAGATTATGGGAAAACAGTTTCCGTGTGTGTGTGTGTGTGTGTGTGTGTGTGTGTGTGTGTATAATAACCTGTATGTGTGTATGTATGTATGATTACCTGTGTGTGTGTGTATGTATGTATGATTACCTCTGTGTATGTATCTGTATGTATGTATGTATGATTACCTGTGTGTGTGTGTGTGTGTGTGTGTGTGTGTGTGTGTGTGTGTGTGTATGCATGATTACCAATTAGGCAAGGGCTCTTAAGAAAAATGATCTCTTTATTCACACAAAAGACAGAGGTCCTTTCTTCTGGGAGCTGTGCGTGTTGGGAAATGTTACTGCGTGTGAAAGTGAAGATTCTATGCTACTAGAAGATATGTAGATGCCACCAATTCCCTGGCACGTGTGCTGAACAACAGGAGCTTCCGTTGCACTCCTCTCTGGTTCCCTCTTCAGCATTTTCACCCCTGTCCAGGCACAAGAAATATCTTAATAGTGAGACTTTCCCTTAGGATTTCAAACTGAATAAGTTGAAAACTAAATCCAACCCATCCGTTGCTACGCAAATCCCTTAAACTTGTTGGATCATGTGCTAACTGGCTGACACCATGCTCGAAACAGTGGGATCTTGAAAGTACAAAACATGCTATCATTTGTAATGTCAGATTCTGGTCCCTTTGACCAACGTCTCAGATATAGTTTAAGAGAAGAACTGTTTGTGGCTTATGATTTCAGAGGCTTTGGTTCAAGGTCAGCTGCATTCAATCCTTTGAGCTTTACGTAAGGAAGAATATCAGGTGGGAAGAGGTGCAGGGAGAGGGTGCTCACTTCATGGTGGCCGGAATAGAGCGGGACAAAGGGGGTTGATAAGGAAAAGCCCCTAAGGACGTACTGCAGTGACCAACTAGACCCAAACACCTAGAGTTCTGTCAAATTAATTCAACACACAATGAGGGGGAGGTATGATCCCAATCATCTCTTGATTATTCAATCAGCTCTCCTCAACGATTGGTTCCACTTGTGGAGGAACGCCTTGAGTGGCTATAGCAGTTGTCAATAAGCGCCGTTCAGCCAATCAGCTGGCCAGGACAGGCAGTGGAAGGCAGGGCTTCCAAGGGATGTTGAAAGAGCAGGGAGGGTGGTGGAAAGAAGCTGCCCGAGGAGGATCAGATTGGCACGTTATTGGGACGTATGTAGGTTATGAGGACATAGGATTAAAGTAGTTTATTTTAGTTTACTAGTAGATTAGTAGTAGTTTAGATTCTTCCCAGCATAGTGCTTGCAGCTTTAAAATACACTGTAGTCTGATTGTATCAGTTATTGGCTGCCTAGGCCATCCAGATAAGATAATTGTAACAGCCATCAGGCTGAGAAAAAACATTTAACACTTGGGCCTTCTGGGGAGAAACTTCATATCTGAACCATAATATTACTGATTAATGTCACTGCTAATTTACCCTTTAAGTTATTGTAGTTCTTTAGTAATTTAACATCTAATATCACGTTACAAAATGTAGATTCTTCATAATAAATATGATGCTAATGTCCAGACAGACGTAATAACTTGCCAAGCGTCCTACAGATATTGAACTAAAAGAAAGAATACTGCGGGCGTGGTGGTGGCACGCCTATAATCCCAGCACTCGGGAGGCAGAGGCAGGCAAATCTCTGTGAGTTTGAGGACAGCCTGGTCTACAAAGCGAGTCTAGGACAGCCAAGGCTACACAGAGAAACCCTGTCTTGAAAAGCCAGAAGGAGGAGGAGGAGGAGGAGGAGGAGGAGGAGGAGGAGGAGGAGGAGGAGAAAGAAGACTGCATTCTCCCTTCTCCATTCATGCCATGTGACTGCTGTTGGGAATACTGGCTGTTGATGATAACTTTCATCGCCTGTACTTTATCTTAGCATTTCCAAAGAAGGTATTACAAGTCTTCTTTGGACCTAAAACAGTGTTTTGAGCAGACAACCTTTCAAGGAATTATAATTGGATAAGCGACAAGTATATAATTGGAAGATTAACAAGTATATACTAAATAAATAGCAAAAAGTGAATATTCTAGAAATGTTGAGCAAGTCAGAATGGCAAGCATGGTTATTTCTACTGTGATCCTGAGTTAACTGGCCGATTTGACTAATCATGTTTTATAAAAAAAACAACAACAACAGAAAAAAGCTGGAAGTGATCAAGTTCTTAGACAGGTAAAGAAAGATGAGGTCAGAGCGCTTCCCAGAGGCCAGATTACTAAAATGTACTCAACTAACCAGCCTGGGATGTACTCGTCAACACTGGGCAAAGGAAGACGTGTCCACATTTGCGTCTCTGGAAGTCAGCCTTTGTTCAGGTGAAGGGTATATTGGAGGTGAAGCACACTAAAGCCTGAAAGACAACTCTGCTAATGCGTATAATGACTGATTGGCAAAGAAGGGGAGAAAAAGAGAAAGGAAGTGTGTGTGGTGGGGAGACTAGAAGGGTGCTGCCCTTAATGATAAGATCTGAGACAGTAATGAGTTTTTGAAATTTAAGGGGAGACATGAAGAGACTTATCTGTTTTATAACAATTATCAGATTGGTCTGAGGTTTCTTATTCCTGTACTCATTTCATTAGAACACAAGCAATTTGAGGGCATGCCCTTGTTTCAGAGCTTGTATATAGTTTACTTTTTCAAAATGTTTGTCATAGTTTATGATAAATGAATTAATGCATGGCTAATACTGCTTCATCTGTACACTCACGTATATACATTATATATAGTGGCTCGTGTGAGATGGCGGACTGACTTTTCGCATAAGAAAAATGAGGCTTGGGTGTGACAGTGGCATAGGATTAACTGTCTCTCCACAACATATAACAAAAGGAATTTTTCAGGCAAAGAATGAGCACTCAGACAGTGATGGCTATTCATAGTTCTCACTAAGCCGCCATTCCCCCCCCAGCCTTTTTTTATTTAAGATAGCATTTATGATAGGATTAGCATATATGTTTGATTTTTCAAAGTTTGACTTTTTGTCATTTTCACAGAATTAGGAAAAATAAGAAAGAGGAATGGTGGATTCAACTTTCCATTTCCGTTTATTTTGGGTTCAAGTAGACTTGAGATACTTCAACAAATATTTCCTTTAGAACTATAGATGACATTCAGCTGGAGGCTTTCTTAAGTTATTCAACGGCATGCTCGCCAGCCAACAACACCAGCGTTTGTGCAACTGTAAAATTAAAATGTAACTGTTTTGAATGCATCTACCTGATGTTCTCTGCATGTTCTGAATTCGTAAAAGAGGAATGCATTTTTAGATATATACACCAGAAACATGCACCGAAGAGTGACAGTTTGTGATAACAATCTTGTTTCAAACAGTACACAGAACGTGCAGTATCCCCGTCCACATGGTACTGAAGTACACTAGCAGATTCCAACACACGCAGGATCTTTTATGTGTTCTTTCTTTAATTTTGCATGCACTGTGCGTTGAGCCAAATGTGGTTTACCAGTCCTCTCTCCCCTTTTCTTCTGTTCTACACTGTTGACGGACCCTGTTGTTTGAGGTCACAGTCCACCATGTCTGAGTCACTCTCTACTTAATGGAGGACTCCCCCTACCTGCATGGCCTCCTACTCTTTGCCTGACCTCCTCTGGAAAGCATCTCTAGGCACAGATGCCTAACGATACATATCTGGAGTATAACTTTTAACAAAGTTCCCTGAAAACGACCCCCTCTCCCGCCACCACTCATAGGATGATTAGGTACTGTGCTCCAGTTCATATGACAGGACCATGCTGCCAAGTGTAAATGAAGCAGATGCACACTCTGGGCACCTATTAAGTGATGCTTTAATGACTGACCCTGTCCTGTATAGTCTCTTAATTATCCTATATAAAGTTGAGCTGTCTCATTGAAGCTGTTCCCAGAAGTCACTCCATCATATTCCCAGCTTTCAAATCCCACTTCTTCTCCCTTTGTCTTTGGGACTCATGGCCAGTGACCCCTGGGGCAGGGGACCCACATTTCACAGAAATAAAAAACTGCCATGTAGAATCACCCGGAAATCTTGATAAGCATTAAGTCAATAGTTCTTGCTTCAGGTGGTTTATACAAGCATTTGAGAAGTCCTGTCTAAGACAAACATAATGATAATGTTGAAGATGATGCCCCACAGGCCAAACCACTATTTTACAGTACACAATTAGAAGCCAAATTTTTCTTTCTGCATGTATAAATTTGGGGTTTTTTTGTTTGGTTGGTTGGTTTGGTTGGTTTGTTTGTTTGTTTGTTTGTTTGTTTGGAGAAGCTGGCTTTTGCTGAAGTAGAAAATGACTGCCAAGTAAAGGTAGACTAAAGGACTATAGATGACCTCAATTCACATTTCACAAGAGGAACATCAACTGTGAACTTGGTTTGATGTGTCTATGGTGTAAGCAAAAGCATGTACAGTTTTGATCTGGAATGTGCTTGGAGAAGGTGACAAAAGGAAAAGACTACAAAAAGCTCCACACTGCCCAGCTCAGATTACATAAACCATTCTCACATGAGTTTGATTGCCAGTTAGAGTGGCCTTCCAGACAGTCTTTGGGTAGGAGGCAAAGCAAGATGAGGAGTGCAGTACTGCTATGTGTCTGGAAGGAGAGGACCAGGTTATAGTGCATAAGTGTGTGGCCCACCGTAGATGCCGATCTGATGAAAGATTCCAAGAGAGGACCAGCCTTTTAAGTTTGCCTCTTAGCATCCAATTCTCTTCAATATACACTGCCATTCCAGATGGACTAAAGTGTGGGTTTTGGAAGTATAGTCATCCTATTGAGGAGAAAGGCACTAATAAACATAAGCCCTCCAGACAAAGTTGACCCATTGTCTATTTTTAATAAAGTTTTATTAGAACATTCATGTTTGTTCTTTTATTTGTTTTCTTTGGTGACTTTCACACTATGAGAAAAGACGTGAGTAGTAACAATCTTAAGGTATACAAAGCCTAAAATATTTACTCTGACATTTTATAACAAAGCATCTACATTTATACTGTTTTCTAGAACATGATGATAAAACTTTAAATAGCATCCTTTATCTCCTACACACTGCAGAGTATTTTTAAAGGCTTGTTTTTTTTTTAAAGGATGCAATTATTAAGCTTTTTATTTAAGCCAGGGAAAACAGAGCTTATTAATCACAGCCACACAATTTTAACTGATATATCTTCCTACAAATATCCCATATTAGCACACAAACAGTACCTAAATGGCAAAATAAACTTATAGGGAACTTGTTTAGTTGAAAGGATCATGGCTACAGGTGGGAATATATGGGGCCCCAGGTCAGAACACCATTTAGATGCATTGCAATATTATGAAATGCATCATTATGTTGAAGAAGTTGTAAAAAAAAAAAGGCAAAAGAAAATAATAAACATAATAAATTTGGGAGAAATGGCATAGATACAAAGGCATCCATTCATGATTTCCTATTTTAAATTCTGAGTGAAAGCATCAATTAAAAGCACAAAAAAAAAAAATAAGGAAGGAGTAATGTAGACAGTAAAAAGTACAGTAGTTGGAGAATTTAATAAACAGAAAAAGAGGGCACATTCACACCATGATTCCGTTGTGCCAGGTCCTTTTAGTGACTTGTTATTTAATTTAAAAGGGGGTGGAAACAGAAAGGTAGGCAGCCATAGAATCCAGGGAGAGAGGTCTGGGAGGACTGGAAAAATGGTGAGAAATTCAGAGAGATGACAGGTCAGAAAAACTGCTGGTGGTGACAGTGGCTGTTTACAAAGAGGAATCTCCTGGTCACTGTTCTCGTGTGGTAGTGAGACAAATCAATTTAGGATCCTTTGCTAAGAAGAAAAGAGAACAGGAGAGACAGACAGACAGACAGATAGATAGACAGACAGAAGAGAGAGGGAGACAGAGATAGAGAGCACAAGAGAGCTCTGTGGATGGAAGAAGAGAAAAAACAAGACATAAAGAAACAGAGAGAGAGAGAGTAAAACTAGAATGCTTATATTTTGGTTTTGTTTTCAGCTTCCTCTCTACCTTTGTTCATTTCTTCCTCTCATTTCTCACCTGTCTTATTTCCCTAATGAGATTCTCGGGTCCATTTTCCTTCAGGCCGAGTCTTCTTCAGTCCTAATGAGGATCTGAAAACAAGTCCATGTAGTCCATGTCTAGTATTTACGCTTTTTCTTTGTTCCTCGCCGATATTGATCTTACCCTGTCACAGACATGAGGAAAAGTAGTAGAGGCTTTGCTTGCCAAAGTTCGTGAGACCTCTGACTGTTCACCATGATCTCTAGACGCACAGAACAGCTGTTGAGGCTTTCCTTGACAAAGTTTCAAAGATCTCTGCCTAATCACCACTGCCCCTAAATATTTTGTATGGTCCAGGTGTAATTTTGTCTAGAAATCTGCCTTTTCTCCTAAAACTATCTTTTTCTCTTTATTTTTCAGCCCTAAGAAAATTCAAACAGGAAAAAAAAATTTCCCCCACAGAGAATGTACAAAGAGGGCATCTAGCCAAAGGCTTGAGACAATGATAGAGTTTTTTTTTTTTTTTTTTCCTCTGACTGTGAGCACCCAAACAGAAACTGCATGAAGGAAAGTTATGACCTTGACATAAGAGTACCTGACTAGATACTATTACCTGTAGAAACGTTTCTTTAGAATCTGCTTTGATGGCAATAGAATGTGGCCTTGGAATGTCATGCTTTACAGATACTTTACAATAAAGGACCCGTTGGTAATTAGCCTGGGTTTGGCTAGCACATCTTATCAACTACTTCCTCTAGCTTGCTGTTTACCCAATGGTTGGTTTCCCTTACCCAGCTGTTCATGATCACCTGCTCAATTCTCCCTACTTTGGATCCACCTCTCTCCTCTCCTCTTCACTGCTTCTGGAGCTGGTCTGCAGGAGCAGCATTACTCCTATCCTCTAGAATTTTATTCAATACGTAGATTTTGAAAACATTTTTTTTCTTATTCTTTTTGTCAAGAAAGGAAGCAAAAGAGAGAGAGGAAGAAGAGAGAGATAAAAAGGAGCAAGGTCTCGTCACTGGACAAAACTAAAGTCTTCTCTGACCACTCTACAGTGCTATGGGGTTCCTCAGATCTTTAAAA
>OU015745.1:82086359-82114946 GCA_907169655.1 Acomys percivali
GTGTGTGTGTGTGTGTGTGTGTGTGTGTGTGTGTTTACATATCTACCTTCCTGTCTCCTTTGTTTCTCCTCAAAGTATCTTCTGGGAGAAAGAAGCTGCCATCTCAGGAAGCCTGCTTTCATTGCCTCAATCTGAAAAACCCTTGGTATTCTGCTGTGGCCTCATCCTGTTGCATCTTTTTAGCATAAACCATCTAGGGGCCCTGGGGAGATGCCCAATTAGCAAGCCTTATCCAAAGAGGCCCCAGGGATCTGTGGGAAATCAGAATGCAAAACATGGAGAAATGTCAACTATTCAGTGAACAAAGGTAAAGAATTCTCCTTTATCCAGTGTGATCCCTAGGAACACCCAACTACATTTCCCAATACACTCATTGAAGGGGCCACTGAATCAGCACAGAACACACCCAAAGACCAAATTCTCTCGTGCAAAGAGGATTTATTACCCTGGAGTGGCAAGTGGGGCTGCCTCTGAACTGGGCAAAGACAGCAGCAGGTCTGTCTGCAGGAGGGGGTTTTTAATCAGACAAAGGGCTTCTGTGCTACGATGAATTGAGAAGTTTTGATTGGACAGCTAACTAGAATAGGCAGATATTACATTTTGATTGCTGGACATTGCTGTTTACATAGTTGGACCTTGCCAATCAGCCTCAGGGATGAGTCAAGCATAAGGAAGTAATAGAATAAGGGAATGGACCTGGGTAGCTAGTTTTAGGAATGTAATCTAAAGGTCTAGCAAGGGAGAGGGAAAGAGAGAGGGGAGTAACTGCTGGCTCCATATTTGCAATGCTTGGGCCTGTTAAAGGGCCGTTCAGTAATTTTCCTGAAGTCTTGAGTCCAGAAGTATTAACATAGTGAGTAGTGGGAAAAGGAAAGTTCAAGCATCTGCAGGGAACATGTATTCAGGGTCATCTTTAACAAAGATGGCATAGAGGAACGATACCCCCGGCATCAGAACAGAACTCCAATGAAACAAGGAAAAGCCTCTAGGGAAGGTGGTCTGTGACTAAGTGCATGGAAGAGCTCAGTCATCTCCTACCTAAAACTTCAACTATCCCAATTGCAGAAACTGAGATCAGTTGCCAGACGCTTTCCAGAAATATCCTGGAGACAGGAATTGGTAAAGGAAATGGGTTTATTGACAGTTTTGGCGTGTACTAGGAAAAGAAAAATTCTCAGCTTCTCTTCCTTTTCCCCTGTAGCACTGCTACAATTTATAGAAAAGATGCACCAGAAGCAAGGGACTGTCAACTGAGCTGGGAGGTAGCTATCAGGTCTCTGCCAAAATGGGTTGATGTAACATCCATTCTAAGAAGTGTCAAAGGATAAAAATCACAGCAATGTAAAGTTCTAAGATGGTGTTACCAAGCAACACTTGGTTCTTTCACACAGAATACCTGGTCCCAAGAGCCAAACAAAAGAGACTGGTTTGTTTAGAACATAATGGGATTGATTATAACATTGGGAGGATGGTGTGAAAAGAAGAATAGCTTGGTCAACATCAGATTGCTTCTTGATACCTAGTTTACATGGAGGAAAATTCATAATGTCCTTTAAACTGGCCTTTGAGGAAATTGATCTGTTATCTCTTTAATCCTAATTTCTCAGGTTTTGTTAGTTATTTTTCGGTTGCTGTGAAAAGAAACAAACAAACAAGCCAGCAGGACCAAAAGCAATTTGTAAAAGGATTTATTTTTGGCTTCTAGTTCCAGAGGGAGAAGAGGCTGCCATGGCAGGAAAGCATGCCATCAAGAGGTCAGCCTGAAAGCCAAGCAGGAAGCTAAGGGCTCATCTCTTTCACCCCAAGCAGGAAGCAGACATGTGGGACTATAAACTCTCAAATCCTGACTCCAGTGATGTACTTTCTTCAGCAAGGCTTCACTTCCCCATAAGACCTCCCTGTCTTAGTTACGGTTCTATTGCTGTGAAGAGACACCATGACCAAGGCAACTCTTCTAAAGAAAGCAGTTAACTAGAGGCTTGTGTTACTCCCACAGATTTAAGGAGAAAGACCACTGAAGTAAATCATTATGGCTAAATTAATTAAACCAATGTTTTTCTTTATTTGTATACACAGCCTGTCTCTCCCTAAAGTTTGGACTCAAGAGATCAGCACTGACATTGGACCTGGGTAAGATAAGGGTTTGTTTATGTAGTTCATGATTAGGGAGTTTCCAATGGGGGATTTTGCAGGCAAATACAGAAGCACAGAACAAGCACACCAAGTTGGTCATAACAACATCCTGAAATAAAGACATGTTTGCAAAGTGGTGATAAGTTTAGGTGGTCATAACAAGCTGGTCATAATAATCTTTTGAAACAAAGGCATTTTTGCCATTTCTTGGACTAGACAATATAGAACAATTTGTAGTTAAGGTTAGAGGAGGGCATAGCCCAATCCTTGAGAAACTGATTTAATGATAAACATGAATGAATCTAGTTTGGTGTTATTTTAAGATGGCTTTCAAGCTTAAGATGGAGGCAGTCTGGTTTATCAGAGGGTTAGTCCATTATCATTAGAGCTGGAAACAGACATTTGGGCTGCTGGAGCAGTAGCTGAGAGTTTAACATTGTTTATCTATAGGCAGCAGGCAGATAGGGGTGGGGGAGACAGACACTGGGCCTGGCATAGGCTTTTGAAACCTCAAAACTGACCCCTGTAGCGACACACCTCCTCCAGCAAAGCCTCACCTACTCTGCCAAGACTACACCTTCTAATCCTTTCAAACTAGTTCATCAGCTGGAGACCAAGCATGCAAATGTATGGGGCATTCCTATTCAAAACTCCACATTCCCAAATAACCACCAACTGGGGACTAAGTACCTAAATGCCAATGCCTCTAGAGGGCATTTATCCTTCAGCCTACTACACAAGTCAAAGAAGTGGCTTAGTCTGGTGGTATGGAATCATAGTACCAATGACTCTATTCTAATCTGTAGCTTGGTCTACTAAGGTACGGTACAAAAATCTTAGTCTGAGGGCTTCCTGTAATTTTGTTTTTATGCATAAAGGAAGTGACTAATGCACTAATGGCAATGGAAATGACTGGCATGCAAAGCTCCGTATAGATACCACTGTAAATTCTTCCTGGACAGAGATACAAAGGTGTCTGTGTTATTTACTGATTTAGATAATGTATACTCAAAGCCTTTAACATTCCAAGTCAAAGTTAGTGACCATTTTAGAGGAGAAAATGCTTCTAACACAAGGCCCCCAAAGGGAATTAATTCTCAGATTCCTTTATGCAATCATCTATTTAGCCAAAACATAGCCAAGTTAAGGTAAACAAGGTCCCAGCAAGAGACATATGGAGCTTTGTTCTTTTGGGTCTCACCATAAGTCAATACTGTTGATATATCCCATGATTTAGTAAAAACCAATTTTGCAGTGTTAACAGTTCTACGAGGCTAGGTTTTATGGAAGCCACTCAAGTGGACCTCCTTATTAAATAAATTACTTAGTGAGTTGTCACAAATGCACACATTATGGAGATGTGACACAGAGTTTTCTGACAGATCTTGCATTGCAAGATCTATTTGCCCTGTCTGCTGCCAGAAAAAATCAGTCTTCAACATGAACTAGGGACGATGAAAAAAGTAGCTGTGTGGAAGGAGAGAGAATGAAGACGGGTGGGCTTTTTTGGTGAAATTTAGCTTGTGAACAGAATAACATGAGATCAGAAGAACGAACCTCCCTACTTGGCCATGCAATTACTGGGAATTTATATTACAGAATGACACATGATAATAGGTTGAGTGTAATACAAGCTGAGGGAAGGAGAGAGCCAACATAGTGGAGGCTTGTGCTATAAGTGAATCTCCACAACTGATCAGCTACAAGATAAAGGGCAGGATTGCTCCATGCTACAGCACCGGTTTGTTTTTTAAGTTTGCCTGTGGAGCACATCCAACACACTCCGTCTCCACAAAGCTTCAGAATTAACAGCTTGATCCATGATCAAGGCAATATTTAGAAGTGAAGTTTGGGGTAACTGTGTATGTGGGTTTTTCTTTCATTCGTTGATTAATCCATTGTTGAATTGAAAATGTAAATAGACTATTGGGAGGGGATAGGACTGTGGAAGGTATGGCTTTGGGACTTTCTTAGAAGGATTTATCTTGCCTCAGCTCCATTCTCTCTCCTCCCTTTCCCTTCCTCCCCTCTCCCTCTTCCCTCCCCCTCTCTTCCCATCAGCTTCTCTCCTCTCCTTTTCGCTCCTACCCACCTCCTGCTTGTGATATACTGAGACTCTTTTCTTTCACCACACCTTTCCCATAATGCTCCATGGTGTTACTTGGCGCCTCAGCACTAGTAAGTCCTAATAACCTAGGATTGGCCACCCTGATAAGTGATGGTGAAAAACAAAAAGACACTTATTCAATGTCATCATACTGGGAAGAGAAAAAAAAAAAGAGGTCCAGTAACCTCTCAAATTCATTTTCAGGGTCTTGACATGAGGCTCAGACTTAAAAAGAAGTCAGGAAGTGTGCACAGTCACACAATCCTTCTTAAACTGGAGTCTGACCTCAATTGTTGTCTCATCTCCTGTCTCCCCTGCAAGGGGATCAGGCTGACATATTGTCAGAACTGTGTGGAAGCCCCACCCCCCTATTCCTTTTTGGCTATCAGGATCTCATATTTCTCTGTCTTATAGAAAGAAACATCTGTGGAAATTCCATTTGCTTAGGGTTCATTGTGTAGAGGAATACCTTGTGTTGTATGGATGTAGCAACTGTCAATAAAAATCTGATTGGCCATTTAGCAGCACAGACTCTCAATGAGGTCATCCAAGTTAAATGCTTCATCCAGCCGCATGGCCAGCTATCCTCCCAAGCCCACAAGCACCTCTGTCTCCCTCTGTGTCTCTTGGTGAAAAGACCTTCCTCCTCCTCCTTCCAAGAACCCGCCCCTCTCAGGAAGTCCCGCCTTCCACCTCCTTCTCTCTCCCTCCCCCTTTCCTTCCCCTCCCTCCGTTCCCCTCCCTCCTGCCCTTTCTTCCCTCCCTCCCTCCTCCTTCTCTGACTACCCCCTCCCTCTTTGCACCCCCTTTCTGCCCAGCTAATGGCAAACTTTGCTAGCTAAAGGCAGCTGGCAAAGACCAAAACCTGCATGAAATTAGTAGCTATGGATAAACTAAGCCTAAACTAAAATCCCACACTCAGGATTAAATCAGTCAAAAACATGGTTATGAAACATAACTGAGTTTTTAAACTTCCATTACAGACATGAACGGACACACACATATATAAATGCCTACCATATTCTCTAGCCTCTTCCCCGGCCTTGGAGATTGACTTTCTCTGTCCCAGGTTTAATTTGAACCCTTTGTTTCTGTTCATAATTCCCACCAAGGCTAGGCTGCTTACTTCCTGACTTAGTGCCATCTCTTTTTAAAACATTTCAAACATTTAATCTCAGATTAACCTTTGTGGGTTTTTTGTTTTGTTTTGTTTTTGTTTTTTTGATTTTTGGTTTTTTTGTTTTTTTGGGTTTTTTTTTTGTTTTTTGTTTTTTGTTTTTTGTTTTTTGTTTTTTGTTTTTTTTTTTTTTTTTTTGTCCTTTATTAGACTCGCCCTCACTTTGTGTTTGGATTTCAAAAATCAGATGTTTGGTGAACATCATGCCAGAGGGAGTATGCATTTCCCCCATACACAATGAACCCATCAAAGAGTCACCATGTTTGGATTCCCAAAGACCCCAGAGCTATGCATGGTGCATTAAAGAAGCTATCTATATAGTTATAGTAAAAATTTAAACCATGGACTATTTTTAAATAAAAATTGTCAAATCAGAAATCAGGCAAGTCTATACAATAATTTGAATATGTATGCATATAAGACATAATCTTATAATACATATTAAGTTTTATTCTATGTCTTTATCCCAAAAAGTAATATGCTGCCAGGTGTGCAGAAAACATTCGGGTACAGGCTTACCTTTTGACACTTCAAAACTGTAAATTAATATTCTATTTCCAAAGTCCTAAATTACACTCTGGATAACTCATCCAACCAGGAAATTTTGCTGTATAATTTTATACTCCCTTTGTTGATGTACCCAGATAATCCATAGCTTTATGAGCTATGGCCTATTAGCAGGCATTTATATTGAGCAAGTTATTTTGCATAAAGCATTCCTGGGGAAATATAAATGCTGCAACTTATTAATTCACCAAGGAAATACACTACTTGTTGAGAAAGGAAAATCCTTTGCTTCACCATCAACCTTTTCTCCTAGTCACAGATATTTTTTAATCTCAATAATAGTTCCTCTCTAGCAAATTGTTTCACCCCCCCTTTTTTTGCCTTTTTATCAGATTTAAGTTTAAATATCTATAATAGTGCTATAATGTTTTTCATTTTATAATATAAAGTTCAAGGGGGAAACCTGAGTTTTTCAGACTGTAGTCCCTGTTTATAATAGGACAATGTGTGTGATCTTACTATTTTGCTCTGGGCATGATAAGTTATTGGCTGTTAAAGCAAAAAGAAAAAGAAAACATAACTAAGATGAGAATTGATGAAACTCTTTCAAATAAGTAGGAAACGCTTTAGTTCTAAGCATCTACCCAATTCTCTGTAATTCCTTGAGAGATCATCTGATAATTTTATATAGCTAGGAATCTAAACTCATTAGGAGAGCTAGATAATAGTTTTATATAGTATAGGCACAATGTGTCTTTCAGATTGTCTGCTCTATTTGGTCTAGACTGAAGAGGAATCTTCCAGAAGATGGGAAAGCCAATAGGGATCTAGGGGTAGAGTAGATGCTTCTCCTTTATCTTCTGGAAGGTATGAACTAAGGTAGGGAAATAACTATATATATATATATATATATATATATGTATATACATATATATACAATATATAACTGTATATATATATATATATATATATATATATATATATATATATATATACAATCATTAGCTTCATTTATCAAGTCAGAGAGCCACTCATTTGGCCAGAAACAAGAGTTTATGTTAAAGAAGACAAGTTAGAAATGTGTGGATAATTGGTTCCTTGAGCCACAGAGAACATAAGACATCAGTCTACAGTTGCAGCATTTTGACAACAGCTGCTACAGCAGTTACTGACAGAAACTACTAAATGCCAATTGTCAGTGACTAAGTGATTTCTAACTGCTCATTATAGACAATCGGTTTTATATATGGGAGAAACACATCCAGGGTAAAGAGATAAATTCTGAAACCCTTTCGGAAAAGAAGTTGCTGATACAACATTTTTGTAGGTTGCTTCCAAGATCAGAAGGTTAAAAACCATGTCAGAAAAGACCAGGTAATATACAGTGTTGGCTAGTAAGAGAAACTTAAAGGGTTTAGAGAGTTAAATTCGCAGATCTGATTATGGATTTATAAGAATCATGGTGGAAAAAAGTTTGAAAAGAAGTTTTAGTACAAGTTTTGTAGAGACTTGGAGGTCAGAGCAAAGCACTTGGGATATGCTGTCGAAGTGAAATAGAAACCTTTGGGAGATCTGAAAGAATTGAGAAAAGCTGACAGAGGATCCTGTCAGGTATACTGACAAATCAACGGCATAGTCTAGAAGGGATTAGATTTTGTGCAGCCTGAAGAAATGGGAATCTGGGTGGCACAATTTGCAATCACTCAAGGAAGAAAAAAAAAGGCACCATCAGAGGCATTGAGACTGAGTGATCAAACCCCCTCTCTGGCAGTGCCCCTGACTAGAGCAATGGGTTTGCGCATTAGTTCTGGAAGATGCTGAGAAAGATCACACCAGCCATTCAAGAACCAGTGATGGACGTGGAGTCTCAGCTGCAGTGTATGTCTAGCTCATTATAACCAGGTGGTGATCTGGAACTGTGATTTCCAAGGAACTACAACTAAGTGAAACGTCTACAGCATGGTCACTTTGACTATTTCAAGGCATTGGCTCACATTCATTCAGAGTTGTGGCAGTTTCTGAGCATGTCATCTTCCAGTGATATCAGCCAAAGGTATAAATCCAACATTTGAAGTGCAGGCTGTAATTGTAGCTAGTAAGGTCTTGCTGACTCTCATCAATCAAAATAGTACCATTTCAGGATTTCATTTCCTAAACTATTTATACTGCTGTTTATATGTGTGTATATACACATATATGTATATGTATGTATGCATGCATATATATACATACATATATATATATGACACACATCTGTTACTGTGAAAGATTTTATAACATCACTTAAAACAGCATTTGCCAGATTATTAAAGCACAAGATTTCCAAGTTATTTTTCTAATAGCACATGGTTTCTTAACACCACAATCAGGAGAGGTCTGCCTTTGGCACAGAGCTAGCTCATCATGATAATTGCTCTGGCTTTCATCTCTTGTCATTTTCAAACTGGATAAATTAAAGAACCAAACCTAAGGGAGAGAAACAGAAGTGCTTTGGGGGCGTCATGAGTGGCCATTTCTTACAGAAGCATTTCCCTAAGGAGGTGCATTTTAAAGCTGTGTTGGGTCAGGAGAAAGACCACAGACCTGCGGGTGATTCTACAACTAGAAAATCATTTATGGAAACATTATTAGAATCACCCAAAACCGGAGGAGCAGGAATATTAAAGAAGAAAATGGTGAAATAATCTGAGAATATAACTGAGACCATCTCAGAAGTTCTCAGTTTGCCATGCACACAGCAGCTGCTAGTGAGCATGTAAGTATAAACACAATCGAAGGGTTTTCATGTGAAGTCAGCTCCAATACCCATAATGTAGGATGTTGGGGACTTTATTTCCTTTTAAGAATATCAGGTTTTCAAAACATGGCCATGAAAGCCATTAATATGATAGTAAAGACTTCAAGTTAAATCATTAATATCTAGAGTAAATTTTCAAAAGCACTCCAAATAAGGAAAGCATTTGCCTGGTTTCTCTAAAGAATAAAAAGTGAATGAAATGTTAAATGAAGTTATACATACACACACACACACACACACCCCACATATATTTGTTATCTAATAAAAAGAATAATTACCAACCACTTAAATATATGTGACTTCATTAAGAAGTCTTCAGGAAAGGAGTAAAATCCAAGGCAGAAACTGGAAAATATATTTTATGCTATGAAGATTTATAGCATACAAATTCTAACTGCAAAATCACCACATGTACATTAAACAACCTAATTCACAAAGTGTGCAAAGATCCTGAGTAATGACTTTGAAAAATATTCAAGTAATCAGTAAGTATATAAAGAAATATATAACATTATTAATCACTAGAGAAATGCAAATTTAAATCGCTATGAGTTACTAACACTATCAACTAAAATGACACAATATACAATGAATTCCCAACACTGCTTATTATGGACCAGAATTTGAATTCTCTTGCACTTGGGGAGAGATGTACATTTCTGGGGGCATGTTAGAGAGTTAGTAATGTTGGCCTTTTGCTTCTATTTTGAGATATGTTTCCAAGAAATATATATACAGTTATTGTATATAATATATATTTAAAAACCACAAAAACTCCTTAACTGGAAACTTTACTCATAATTTACCAAAACACCAAAAAAGAACAAAATATATGCATCATGCATTCAAATACTTTAAAGGAATAAAAGAATGTAATACTGCTACATGAAACAAATAGATTAATCTTAAACTACAGGAATAAGAAAATGAAACTTAACATAAAATACTGCGTTCTGTACATTTCCATTTATATGAAATTTAAAGATCACCAAATTGAGAATTTTCCCTATGGCTACAATGTGCAAAGTGGGATGAGACTTTTGTCACTGCCTTCGATGTGGGACAACATGAGCGAGTCAGTGGAGCCACATCCCACACTGTTGTTTTAAACCCTCAAGAGAACAGTGGATGCAATAAAACTTAAATGAATTGAATTCCAAAATCTTTAAAGCTGTGTTTAAGAGTTGAGATCCATGGCTGTGTTCACTCCTGGAAGAGTCGAGGGGAGAAAAAGAAGTACGTATGCCTTAAGGATATTACAAAAACATTAAAATGACAACAAAACAAAGAGATCTGAGTATACTGTGGAGTGATGGGGTTATAAAACAGAGCATTTTATGACACGATGTGAGTCTGCGCACATCGCAACTCGCCCACCAGCCTTCTCTAAGTGTGCTGAGCGCTGAGGGAGGAAGGAAGAAGCGCTAAGGCAGACTGCTCTGAAAAGGTGGTCTTCTGAGAAGGGCAACCAGCTTTCTGAGGTGCAGGGAGAGCAGGAAAGCTGAAGCAACGCCCTGTGAGGCACCATGGGTGTTTACTCTGCGCTGGCAGCAGACAAGAGGAAACCTGTGGGTCACACTGTACATTTTTTGAGTGCATGAAGGGTCCCTTTAGGGGTTGAGTAGAAAGTCCGCAGAGAATAGAGATAGCTGCAAAGGTCCAGAGCTAGAAAAGAAATGGAAAGCAAAGAGAAGGCCAGAGCTGGACTCCAGGAGGGATGCACACAGACCTTAAGGCAGAAATTGCCAAGTGACCTCCAGACCATCACCAGTGACCACCAGACCATCATCCTGGCAAATGAAAAGTCCTGATGTTCAAAGAAACTGTGGTACATTTACACTATGGAATACTACTCAGCTATTAAAAACAAGGAATTCCCGAAATTTGTGGACAAATGGATTGATCTAGAAATTATCATAATGAGTGAGTTCACCCAGAAGCAAAAAGAGACAAATGGTATATACTCACTTATATCAAAACACTAGTCCAAGGGATACGTACCCTGAAAAACTTTACTTACCAGGAAAGTGGGTCAGAGGAGAGGACATCCTATTGAGACTTTAGGCGAGAGTAGCATGGAAGAATGGGGAAATAGTAGGACCCACAGGGTCCTGGAAACCTACAAGAAGAACTTTATGACAGGCAGATCTGGCATGATATTCTCCACCGTTGAGTGGAGAGTGAGATCTGACTCTCACACGAACTCTGGTGCCCCTTTTCTGACCACGTCCCCTGGATGGGGAGGCCTGTCGGCACTCAGAGGAGGGATAGCAAGTTACCAAGAAGAGACTCAATATTCTAAGAGCATATATAGGGGGGAGGAGGTCTCCCTCAATCACAGACATAGGGGAGGGGAGAAGGGGGGAAGTGGGAGAGAGGGAAGAATGGGAGGAAACAGGGGAAGGGCTAACAATCGAGATGTAATACGAATAACTTAATTTAAAAAAATACAGAAAAAAAAAAGAAAAGTCCTGATGTTCATCGGTTTTCAAACAGTGGCAAACTGGAGAGACAGGGAGGGAGGAGGAGGAGGGGGAAGGAAAAGGGGAAGAGGAAGACGAAGAGAGGAAATTGACACACAGCAGGCTGACTCAGATCATCTCATCGTTGGACAATGGAGCAGTACAATCCAAGAGAGGAAACAGCTGATTTAATGAAAACTTCAGAAACCAGGGGAGTAACAGCAGCTGGCAAACTCCAAAAGACGGCAACTAACCCATGTCCACGCGTTGGAAATGAGGCTCCAAGGCCAGACCAAAGCCTCCTCCCATTCTATCCTGGCTTGTTTTCTCTGGGCTTCTCTTCCCCCCTCACCCAAATGACAAGATCACAGACAGTTGTTTTTCTAGCAGAAAGGTGAGTGCTAGTATCCTGAGGTACCGCCATCTATCTGCAGATTGAGCAATTACTAGGAAGTTGAACAGAACACATCATGTGGGTGTGAATTAGTATATCAACTATAAAACAAATGCTAGCAATGGAATGAGGAGTAAGGCAAGCTCAAAGAACGCAGATTAGGTAGCTCATAAGAGTCCTGCCCACCGGAGGTGCACAGGATGTACTTTTTTCTTCCAGAAACACATTTGAAACATAGCTCATCAGATTACCCTCAGAGGCTTGCTGGTTTCTTGTTGGAAGCTGATCTCACAGGCATGCTTTATGTAGCTCTTCGGAACACCCAAGGTGTCTAAAAATGAAAGTGACTTTGAGCATGAGTCATGCCATGTCATAAATAGCTTAAGCATAGTCAAATACTATCTCAGAATGATGAGGAGCCTCCTGAAATCGAGTTGTCATATATAAGCCATTAATGATCCTTGCAAACAGATCTTTACCAAGACAGCACTCTCAGGTGTTCTAGGTAAGTTTTTCAGGTTTAGTTTTGTGGGTTTTTTTCTTAGACACTCATAAGTAGAAAAATGTGCAGGCTGTTTTGCAAAGGGAGAGAGTATATTTGGAAAGCAACCTCACTCTGTCTTTTCATGGCTTTCTTCTTGACTTGCACATGTGAGGACCTAATCAAGCGCTTGAGACCATAGACTTTCTAGTCCACGATCATAGACTTTCAGGAGGCATATAAGTAGGGCAGATCTGAACGAAACTGTTTAAAACTAAAGCTACTGAGAACTAAATGACATTGAGGCCACAGACGAGGCAAAACACAACTGGGTATATTGCTTGATGCTACATGGTCAACTGCTTACGTAAACGACTGATGTTCAAAGGATTCAGCAACAGCTACTAACACAACTTAATACTCAAACTCTCCGGACACCTGTGCAAGAAAGAGCACTCAACCATACAGAACCATAAAATGTAACTGCAACTGAAAAACAGAATCAACACATGCCAAGAATGAGGTAATGGCATTTTGGGATTTTCTGAACAGACATTAAACACATTTGCAAAACCAAATTTCAACTGATTAATCAATTGCCTCTGGTATAAAAGCAAAGTGAGTGATAAAAAATGAATAAAAGAAAATAGACATAAGGAAAATGGGCTTCAGAATTTAAAATTATAACCTTAAAATATTAAAATTTCCTGGAATGATATAATAGAAAAAAAGAAGCTGCTGAAAACAAGAGTCAATAAAGCTCGGTATCAGTCAGTGGAAATTGGAAACTGTCATAATAAAAGAATTATAAAGACCAAGATTGAAAAAGTGAAGCACGTTGGGGCTGGAGAGATGGCTCAGAGGTTAAGAGCACTGACTGCTCTTCCAGAGGTCCTGAGTTCAATTCCCAGCAACCACATGGTGGCTCACAACCATCTGTAATGAGATCTGGTGCCCTCTTCTGTAATGCAGATGTACAAGAAGACAGAACATAAATAAATAAGTAAATCTTTAAAAAAAGAAAAGAAAAGAAAAAATGAAGAACGCATCAAAGAGTATTGCCAGCCAACTGAGAAGGCAGCCTCTGCACAGAGAGGGATTGTGCGTTCATTTAATTTCTGTAGCATAAATGTTCAAAATGCTGTAAGAACAATTAAAACTGAAAACAAACAAACAAAAAACCCAAAGTGTGCAGAGAGCTAGATAAGTCCACAGATAACACACAAACAGTATATAAAACAGGTTTCATAGCATAACTGCACTGACCATTATGTAAATGAAAATGTAAACGCTCTAATTTGTTTACCATTTATTTGATGCCTATTATGTTATTCTTACATTGAAAATAGCCAGTGTTAGTGCCGTTTATTACTGAGGCAAGGATGCCACCACTTTCATGATTCTTTATGTAGCATCATACTAGATTTTTTTTTCTGTTTGTTTGGCTTTCAGTAGTTTGGGTTTTATTTCTTAGTTGTTAGTTAGTTTGTTTTTGCTTTCCTTTATTGAAAAAAATAGACTTTTCTTCTACAACATATTCTGATTATGTTTCCCCTCAGCAAACTTCTCTGAGAGCCTCTCCACTCCTCTCCCATCCAGATCTACCCCTTTTCTGTCTCTCTTTAGAACAGGCATCTAAATCATAACAATAAAATAAAACAAAACAAAAAGAAGCAAATCGGAATAGAACAAAACACACACACACATAAGAAAAGGAACCAAAGAAAAAGAACAAGAAACACTTACAGAGGCAGAGACACACAAGTTCACATATACCCCTTTCCCCCAAAAAGATTCCAGAAAAATACAAAAACAGGAGTCACAGAAGCTTTCTATGTCCCTTTTAGCCTGGACAGGAAGCCATCAAAGAGAACTCTGTTTATTTATTTACTTTTTAAAATTTGTTCACTTTACATCTCGATCATAGCCTTCCTCCCAGTCCCACCGTTTCACCCTCTTCTACCTAGCTGCACCTCCCCTCCCCATTCTTCAGAAAAGGAGAGCCCTCCTTCAACCCATACCAGCCATCAAGTCACAACAGGACGGAGGGCATCCTCTTCCACTGAGGCCAGGCAAGGCAGCCTTTCCAGGGAGAAGTGATCGAAAGACAGACAAGAGAGTCCATTTTGGAGACAGCCCCTGCTCCCCTTACTAGGGGACCCACAAGAAGACTAAGCCACCCATCGGCTACATCTGTGTAGGGGGCCTAAGTCCAGACTATGCATGGTCCTTGGTTGTTGCTTCAGAACTCTTAAAATTTGTGGTAGGGTTGCTGAAATGCAGCTCTCCTCAGTTGATGGCTTTGGGCAGCAATTCAGTTGGGAAAGGATTCAAACGACTGGATCTTTGACCATGCTCCAGTGAGCATATGGACAACACAAATTGAACTTATAGTAATTAAGAGATAGTGGAGATATTTGTCTTGAGTTTACTTGCGTACAGTAAGGACTGGAGTTAAGTTTCCAAAAAAAAAAAATGTTATAGATTATAAAATGTTATAGATAATAAAAGAAAAAAATTAAATTACCTGTTCTGAGTCACTATCAAAATATAACTTTAGTCTACGCTGAGAATCTAGTCTCCTAAGACTTTGGATTATGTTTGGTGCCTAGATTCAAAACAAATTTTGGAAACAATTTCCTAGATAAGTCTTTTTCCCTGCTTCTTTCCTGGATTTTGTTTACAGTTTGTTTAATTACACTGTGGTATATAGTTATTCATTCATTCGCTATGAGTGAATTCACATTATGTTGTTCAGTTCACCCATAACTCACACTCTCACCTCAGCCTCCCAAGCCTCTGAGATTACAGGTATATGCCATTGTGCACAGCACTCATATATTTTCAGACAAACATCTACGTAAACCTGTGTTTAGAAAGTATACTTGAATTACAATCTCAATGTAGATAGTTCTGAACTTGAAATTGCTTGAAGTTCTTTATTCAGAACTTTACATTTTATCTTACTATATTTCTATTTGCTCTATGAGAATTCCATACATGTATACGATGTGTTTTGATCATACCATTTCCTACCTCCAGTTTCCCCAAATTCCTCAATACACGTGCAACTTCCTCTTCTATTTCTTTTTTATAATCACTGGTGCAAATTATCACATGTAAATAGATGTGAGGCCATTCACAAGAGCATAAGCAATCTACAAGAGCCAAGACTCTAAAGAAAACTGACTCCCCAGCCCCAGCCTCCATAAACTCTCAATAGCTCTTTAATTAGGGGTGAGGGTTCATATCTTCCTCCACCATTCATGCTAGACAGTTAACTTGACCTTGTTCAGGTCTTGTGTAGGCATCCACAGATACTTGTGACCTCATGAGTGAACCAACTCTGCTATGTCCAGAATACACTGTTTCACAACAGTCCTCTCCAACCTCTGGCTTTTCCAACCTTTCTGCTTCGTCCTCTGAGGTAGTCCCTCAGCTTTGGAGGAAGGGTGTGTGATGCAGATGGCCCATTTATGCCTGAGAAGTCATAGAGAGTCACTTTCTGCACTTCTACTAGTTCTCTGTACTAACCACTGCCCATTACACAGGTGAGGACTGAAAGATGAACTAATCTATGGGTATAAAAATACATATTTATTGATACTATGTCTATTTAGCAACAGAATAGTAGTAGGTTCTCCCTTGGGCTTATGAGCTCTCCAGCTATAGATTCTTGACCAGAAGTACAGTGCCAGTGAACTTTAAACCGGATCAGAAAGCATCCGGTTATCCAGATAACATTCATGTCACTATTGCACCTAGGGGCATGAATTTAAGTTAAAACAAAAACAAAGCACTCCTTTACCTGTTTTCATATGGCTGCAGTGATATGTTGACTACGTTGATCGAAATAATCCTTCTTGGATCCCTGTAACAATTTCAACAAATAGACTTAGAGTTACAATTTTTCCCTTAGTTGTATTGATTTACCCAGAAGTATCTCCTTGTCCTTCTTCTTCATCTCCTTTATTTTCACTGCTCAGTTTGTATTTTTCCTTCTACCCAATGATTCATGTTTATTCATTCATATGCTTTAAAATAAAAGGTCACATTGTACCCCTTAGGTACATGTTTTCTCTTTTTCTTAATCACCTACCCTGAGAACGTTGACTATCATCACTTATACTGTAGGTGAGAATAGAATAAAAGCATGTTTCACTTTAGGGAAGCATAAAAATATAGACCCTCTCCACACATTCTAAATACCAAAATAAAAATGTTTCACTCCAAACGTACTGCCCACTCTTCTCAGAAGACCCTTTTAACCCCTTGCTGGTTATTTTCTTATTTCGGCAAAGAGACAAGTAGACTTATAAAAAAACAATTGCACATGAATACTTTCATGTGTATGTTGAAGTGGACTGTCCTCTTTCAATGGATGAACATTAGAAATATTAATAGGTACTAGATATCCCATCCCTAGGGCCTCAAGAGAAACTCATGGGGCCAGCAAGATGGCTCAGTGAGTAAAAGTCCTTACCACCAAGGCGGACAACTTGAGTTTGATCCCCAGCAACCCACAATGTAGAAAGAAAGATCTGACTTGGATAAATTTCCCCCTGACCTATACATGTAGGTCCTAGTTCTTATGTATCATCCTCCTAACCCATGTACACATAAGATAAATAAATATAGTAAAAATTAATTTTCAAAAAAGAAATTCTTAATAACATACTTGAGCACTAGAATATAGAATTTGATCTTTTAAAAAAACTTATTTTATTTGGTGCTCTTTAATGACTCTACTTCCCTTCCAACCCACCTACCTTAGGTAGGAGAGACAATAGAAGTAGGCTTTTAAAGACTTAGTTCCTTGGGCCTATTTAACCTTTGCTATCAGGATCCCAGCAGATACATTAGACAGCAAACCAGAAAGTCAGAAAAAGTCACCACCACCACTGCAGCCAGAACTGGAATCTTGAGGCATTCACTGGAGTATTTCTCTCTACAAGCATCTTGAAACAAAGCAATAAACAGCCAAGCTATGTGAAGCGATGCAAAAGCCAAAAGACCAAGCCTCTGGTTTGGGGCTCATATAGATCTCCTCTCCAAATTCATACCACAATGTTTATCAGTTGGCATAGCCCATGCCCCAACACTATATCTCCTCTCAGAGTTCACACCACGATGTGTATCAGTTGACAAAGCCCATCCCCCCACATGAGATAGTTGCCCTTCTTGTGGACAAACGTCACATGCCCTCTCACAAGTCTTTTTCAGTGAACAAATAGTAATAGAATCTGTTGCGTCAGTTTCTAGTGATGGCTGAGAAAGAAGGGATTACTGATTGTACATGAGTCTGTCTTGGGCACCACCAAGCCCAGTACATGCTGCAGACTCAAGAATGAAAACACAATACAAAGCCTGCAACCTGAACATCCTGAGGCTTAAACCCAATGCCCCCAAAGAAAATTTCATATGCAACTACTTTCCCAGGCCAAATTCTCAATTTCATAAATGTGGCTCTGAGAAACTGGAACTTTACTAAGTAAAGATACAGTGGAACAAAATCCTGATGTAAATGCTGTCTGCAGAAGTACAAAGTCACTGAATTTCTCAGAAGCTGCAATCACTTCTGCTGTTTTCTTATGATTTCTGTATATAAAGGATTTCATCAGCCATTATGCTTTTTGAATTTCACAGTAGTCCTGTGAGGTATGAAACGTTAAGACTGTAAAATGTTACCCACTGAAAAAGAAAATAAAGGAGAATAGAAAATAAGTAATTTGGTCAAAGTTGCAACTTCACATACATTCAAATACATGGTTGTGAATTTCTGGTTCAAAATTCTCCTCCCAATACCCAAGGAAAGAATGGCTCAACAAATCTCATACACAAGGAAAATAGGAGCAGAGATCATCCAACAAAAGACTTCAGACTTTGCAATGACCTCTCAAATTTCTCTATGGCCATGGTAATCCTAGAATAGTTTTTATTGTTTTTCCCCCTTTTTAGCCTAAAATTGTGCAGGTGCATTTTACCATACCAGCACAGAACTAAGAAACGCCCAGGTTTTATAGGTGTGACACGTTCAGCCAGGAGCTTGTGCCAGAGCACTAGAAACCATAGCTGTGCTTCTCAACAGGGCAGCAGGCACTGTCTTTCACCTCTCTCAGTCACCCAGAAGTGCAGGACTGGAGCTTCAGGATAAAGGTCCAATACAGTATAATCTCTCCTCCAATTTTCCCTTGCTCATGGAGGTAGCTTTATGATTCAGCTCAATCTCTCTGAGGTCTATAAAGGAAACTTCAACAAGGCATACAATAGTGGTAGGGGAGCAGCCGGCACTTTTAAGCTTTATGGTTTCTGCTCGTTTGGCATTTTTCACAGGAATTCCTCTGGGATCAAAATATTAACCACAAAGTCTGCACACTCCACAGGGAAATCTGATGACTGGGCAAAGCCATTTCAAAGCCTCCTACTGTCACTTTGAGAAAATCAAAGGTTGTTTCCTCCCCCAGCCCCCCCCAAAAAAATAAAACCTCTAAATCTGGAGTTTAGCACCTTTGACAAGTCACCTAAGGCCTGCACAGTAACTGTAGGACTCTCTGGATCCCAGTCTTTAACATCTCTGAGTAAATAAAACATCCAACAGCAGAAGGGCTGCACATTGCCATTTGTTTAGCAGTTAGACAGGAACTTCAAAAAGATTGATTTCTTTTCCATCATAAAACCACCACTCTTCATTCAGGAAGTTCATGTGTGGGATATATTCAAATGGGAAGACCTTCACAACTTCTAATTGGCTGAATACTGTCGGAGCCTGGAAAGTCTCTCAAGGGCGCTCATCAGACACAACTAAAAATCCCCAATGACAGCAACAAGAGATGCCTAAATAATGTATCTAAGGGCTTAAATTGTATCATATCATATAGTGAATGATATTATAAAAGAATATGCTAGTATTGATAGGTTAATTTTATTTGAAGGTGATTTACATGATTTTTTTTGTCAAATAGTTACAGATCTTTATTGGATTAAAAACAATCTCTTTCCTTTTTAAAAAACTATACTTAAAACCAGTATGGCTTTAACCTAAATTTTTGAAATGGCTTTCAAGCTCTAATGGGTTGACAAATATTAAAGTCTTCAATATTGAGAAGTCCTGTGTGGAATGTTTACTTACTGGTTTAATACCCCAGGACATGAACAATTAAAACTCAAATAGCTAAAGTGGAGAAGAAAGGAACAATGGAATTTCCAGATAATAGTAGAGCCAGGATGCCTAAGTTCAGGATATAAACAGTTCTGTATGGACTATGGAAAAGGTCTTATGGAGGGTGGATGCAATGCTGAGAGAAATAGAAGAACAAACAGATGCTCACTCAGATTGGGCCAAGTGCCCAAGACTGTGTTACATGGCCCTTGGCAGCTGAGCCCTGGGGACACTTCCCAACACAAGGTATTTGCTCTTTTAACAACAGGTTCATAGGATCACATTGCTCTCAAGTTCAGCTATTAACATCCATTCCATTCTAGTCCATTCTAGCCTGTTTGGATTCCATTGTCCCTGTCGGGGGAAAAACCCTATTGATAAATTTTCTCATATAATCTAATACGAAAACATTATTTACTGACTGACCCAAATCTCTATATGACCATAAGAGAAATAATGCAAACTAAATAGAATAACTGAAATTTAGTTGCCAATATTTTCACCAATTGAAAAAGAGGCAATAAATTTGGAAAAGAGCAAGGAGGGGAGATCTAGAGGGGCTTGGGGAGAGGAACGAAAAGGGAGAAGTGATGGAATTATATTATGATAAATTTAATATATTTACATATCTATGGTTGGGGATGTAGCTCAGTGGTATAATATCTGCTCATCATGCATCAAGCCATATATCTTTACTTCTAGGGCTAAAACAAGACAGAAGGAAACAGGGAAGGGATGGAGAAGGAAGAGAAAGGGGAAGGAAGGAATGGAGAGGATAGAGAGAGAATGTTGATGAAAAGAGAAGGGAAGGGGTAATGAAGGAAGGAGTGGGGGAGGAACAGATGAAGGAACGAGGAAGGGAGCGGATTTTCCTGCCTAAATAGTTTTGCAACAATTTGAAACCTAGCACAAGCATTTGTTTAAGCATATGAAACTAGGACACCTTCTCAGAAGGGTGAAGTATTGTATCTATAGCTTAAACCAGTATTAATAATTAAGATTAATGATTAAATATTAATGTATTTTAAAATAGTAGAGATTATTTCCTACAAATACCTTATGAGTGTTATGTAATTCTGAATTATCATGCGTGGCAAGAATTTTCATTCCCGTGGCAGGATTCATAGAGAGAGAAAAGACCTCATTAAATATTTTTAAATATCAAAACCAAACTGACCTTTAAAAAAAAAGCAAATAGTTTGTAGATAAGGTATTATTTTAAAAGTCTTAGCATGTTTCTTTACATTAAACACAGTACTAAATTATTTTTCTTTTACTGCAGATCAATTTGTATCATTTTAAGGAAACTTTGCTTGTTATTAGATAGACTAAAATAAGATGGGCCGAGATAAAAGCTCTCGTTAAAATGACAGACTTTGAATTTTATATACTAAGAACACTCAGATGTGATTCTATAAAGAATCTTGAAACTCAATACAACTATTTGTGAGACATAAGTTACTTCTACAAAAACTAATCTAGGCTAAAGAGGTAGTTCAGTGGTTAATAGCATGTGTTCCAGAGGACCAGGGTTCAAATCCCAACGCCCACGTTATGGCCTAGAGGTATCTGTAACATTACTTATGGGGCATTCAATGCCCTCTTCTGTCTTCTGTCTTCCAGAGGCAAGCATGTGGTGTATAAACATACATGCAGGCAAAACACACACACACACACACACACACACACATACACACACACACGATATTCAAAAACCAAATTGAATGTTTTTTAAAATCTGTAAACATTTTAACAATACAAATTACATATTCCAGCTTATACTCTTACATATTTAAAATTAAACCTTGATACCCGATAAACCAAATGTTAAAAAAAAGGATTAAAAACTTCATTAGTGTGAACGAATGTGAGGTTTTCATATTTGTGAAATGATTAAAACCATTGGCACAAATCGTCATTTTTACAGGAAAATTATTTTCTAACATTTTATCAGTAGTTTGAATTAAAATGCTTTAACACTTGCATGTTGATTTATTATGTATAACAGCAACATTTTAATGTTTTGAGTTTGATTTGTAACTCGTGGTTAAGTTCTGCAATTGTGCTATCGGGAAAATCCGTTTTCTGATTTGAATGTCAAAGTATTGAGAGTTTTGAGTAAGAATTGTCAGAGGCCACTGTGAAACAATGTGTTAATGAGGGTCCCCTGACCCAGTGTGTTCTCACCAGCTGGCATCCGACACACCTAATTTTGCCAGGTCCCTTACTGATTCACTTGCTTTTGATGTAGTTCTCAAGGTCAGCTCCCTCCCGAAGGGCACAGGTAGAACTTCAACCGACTGCTGCTTTTAGGATTCCACAAGACACAGTTTCTTGGATATCACAGTGAAGGAAAGGACACTCCTAGGGTGACTCATTGTCCAGGTCAGAACCGGTTCATGCTGGTTGTCATCACCAAAACAAGAAAACTCAGTCATTTATTTGCCCAGCACAGAAAAGAACAGTTGCTAACGGTTGCCGGTTGTATCCAGAACAAGTTCCGACACGCCCTTCCTCTCCTTATCCCCTTTGATTATTTCTCTTTCCGATTTCCACAGCAAAAAGGACTCTCTTCCTACAAGATGAAATAACAATATGTCCAGTTTGGTGAATAGAAATTCTTGGGCTGGGGATATGGCTCAGTCAGTAATGCCACTTGCTGGCAACCTTGAGGACCGAAGTTCAGGCCCCAGTATCCACATGGTAGAAGAAAGAAAACTATCTACTACAAGTTAGCCTACCATTTTCCGACTCCCAAATATGTGCTGTGGCACATGCATGTACATGCATGCACACATTCACACACTCACAGGTGCACAGGTACACATATACAATAAATAAATGTGAAAAACAATGCATACATGCATCATACATACACATATACACACATGCACACATACATACATACATACATACATACATACATAGGAATGATTACAATTAAACTTCCTCCACAAGGGGCTAGAGAGATAGCTCAGTAGTTGAGAGCACTGTTTGTTCTTGCAGAAGACAGGTTCAATTCTTAGCACTTACATGGTGCTTCACAAACATCCATGAGTTCAGTCCCAGGTCCACATGTGGTGCACATGCATACATGTAGGCAACACTCACACATATATAATATAATAATTGTAAAAAGAACTGTTTCTTACAAGACAAATGCTGAAGTGCTATGGCATGAGGTAGATAATATAAACAATAGCAATTTGGTTTTTTTCCCTATACATTGACTAAGCCCAATGACAAATACTCTGCTCCTTAATGTAAAAAAAAAAAAAAAAAAGTAAAGATACTCCACTGATTATTTTGAAAGACAAAAGTTGATATAGACAGAAGTAAAACAGCCAATATGATGTAGTCAAACCGACTGATTTTTATTTAGTCTTGTGAGGACAATAGTCATGGTGTCCAGTCTGTTGCAATCATTAAAAAATATTGCATGTCCAGTGGATTGGTTATTCTGAACATAATTCACCATAACCTCAAAGTGATGGAAACAGTGTTTCCTAGTGTGCCTCTCCCTATGCTTACCGAGTGTGCTTCCTGGGTACGTTGCTCCAAGCGTTGAGCATCTAAGCTCGTGCTTGACTCACAGAGGCTTTCTTGTAGTAAATTATAGACATCTAGATAAATTTCTGCCTGCTAAAACTAAGGTAGTGCATTCTGGTTTTTGCAACTAAGAATCCTCAGTGATAAATGTTGCAAATGATTAACAGTCATATACAGTGAAGATAAATGGAAAAGGTATTTCCAACCACCGAGATTTTCTATAAATTTTTAATTGAACTCAGATTTAATGGAATTTAAATTTGAGCGATCAAACTGAATAAAATGGGGCCTGAGAGATAACAGATGACTTATAAAAAGGCATCATGTGAGAGGGAAGGTGTCCTCTTTCTTTATATATGCCAGATGTGTCTCTTTTAGAAGATTTGAAAATAACCCCTGATAATCATTCCTTCTCTGTATTCTCGCTTCCATGCTGCACAGGCTGCTACAAAATCAATGTCTTTTATTTTCAATTTTCTTTTTTGTCATAATCCAGTTGTTTGGGATGTCACATCTGTCAAGTCCAATTTCCTGCTCTGCTTTTATTTATGTGATGCCATTGCTAGGAAGAACTTGAGAAATTCCCGGTCCAGCTTCTGAAGTTCACCTGAGAAAGGGCCTGAGTGGGCTGTATGTGTGAAGTCTGGTGAAGCTTGACTCAAAGCCTCAGTCCTTGCTTTCCAATTCACACGCTTTCTGTGCCCTTCCAAGTCTGAGGTCTCTGTCTCAATATGCAGTTCTCTGTAATGACTCAGTTATATACCTTAGATTATAATCTCTATATTCAAAAGTACACAGAAACTAAAATTAAGAATAATGCCAGGTTAAACTGAGTGTTTCAAACAGCCTTAAACTGAACAGCTGCTGAACTGCAGCTTCCTCCAAGCTCTTCATTGTTGGGGCATGGTTTGTGATCACGGGAGCTTTCTCTATGAAGAAATCAAGTATCATAATATGTCTTTTAAAACACTTACTTTGTTCCTCGGAGTGACTATTGTTCTACTTGGCTAACCGGCATCAATGCCTACCACGCATAACAGTAAATCTTAGAAATTATTAATTATCTCACTTAAGTACTACAGCCAGATACATCAATATTCTTCTCCTTAGAAGATTGCTGCCTTCTAATGGAAGACATTTCCTAACGTGCTTTTCTTAGAATAGGAAATCTTGCCCCAGAAGCATGCAGGGGTAACCAAGCGGTACAACAAACCATATTCAGTGTGAATCAAGTCCTACGGGTGGTTAAAGGCCTTTGGCCCAACAAAAGTTACATATAGATACGTATGTAACAAAACCAGCCTTCTTTCTGGAAGTCAGTGGCCTGCACCCCATTCCAGTGCATCATCTCTGTCCTCAAAATGCTTTGTTTTATACACACACACACTCTTCCTTCCAATGAAAACACCTTGTGAACTGTGGCAGGTAAAACAGTGAAGGGGGCACTCCTGCCCATCAGAGTTTGCTTGTCCTAGGTCTGACCCTCAGTTTGTGAGCAGCAGCACCCTTCTTGCAGGGGAGAAGAACACAGATGAATCCAAAACATAAATCTGAAGGTGCAAAACATGAGGCTGGAGGACATCTCAGTTTAAAAAAAAAAAACTCAACTAGACACATAAAATAAGTTAGGGATTCTACCTTGAAGAGAGCAGATAGCAGCCAAGGAGAAACCCACAGGGATCACCCTCCACTGGCACGCTCCCCTTGAGGCTTAAGACTTTTCCTAATTGCATGCTCCAGACTATTTGGTTTTTATTAATGATTCTGAACACAGCATTTGGATATATGCTGTACTGTATTTGGTGTTTACCATCAAAGAGCAGTGATTTTCATTATCCCTCTGCTATGTAGTTACTGAGCAATAGAGTGAAATATGCATCAACTGATACATTGTATGTCTTTAATTCCCATTCTATTGCTAATATGTATATTTTACTCCTGGGGTGGATGTCAAGCAGCAAAATGAAGCTATCTTTATAATTATTTAAATACATATTTTTACAGTTCTCAACCATACATCTAACCATCATACTGCATTTTAAAAGTGTTTATCAACTGATGACTTTTTCTGAGAGGTATGGTTATTCAAGTCAAACCAGTGGCCATGAAGGTCATCATTCATTTGTGTATTGGATTCCTGTTGCCACAGCAACAGAAATCCCTAGAGCAGTCTCTGCTGCCCTAGCACACTTTGTCTTTTCCTCCTGTGGAGCCACCTCACCCTCCATCATTACTGGTTCTCTCCAGACTTGCTTAAAAGTTGAGGTGTCGATCTAGACAAATATGAAGAACTTTAGGTTAGTGTTGAAGCTATGTACAACCAAGATGGCCGTTCTATGTCCCCAATTCCAGTGAAAGATCCTGTCCAGGCCTTTTTTGTGTGTTTATATGCCTTTGCAGAATACGGAACTGCTCCTCTGTTTCCCTGTATCTGGGTGGTAATGAGCGGTCACTGTCCCTAAATCCACCTGCACCTGTCATTTAGACCCTACACCTATGTAAACACGTACTGCACATTGAGATTGACCCCTATATAAAAGGACTAGCACATTTCGCAAAGAAAAGCCCCTAATGCCAAATTCTTACAAGGAAATGGTGATAGTGATTTCGTACTGACAGACAGCTTCAACCAAAATCTAGCCTTTTCGTCAACACGCTAATTACACATTTCTTGTATGCCAGGCATTAGTTCATCCAAAGCCATTTGAAGAGAACAAGAACAGATTAAATTTGTGTGCTCATAAAACTTATAGAGTAAACAAATACATAGAGGGTCAGAATAAAAACGGGTTATTGGTGTCAGCCTTGACAAAACCAAGTCAAGAGAGCCAGGGAATAAAGTTCCTTTATGAAAAGGGACCTTTACCCACAATTGCCTGATAGGAACTGTCACAGACGCACTCTCAGCACCATAAAGGTGAACAGAAGCCCCCACAGTCTCACACACAAAAACACCCATTACATAATATGTTAGCCAGTGTATGGTTCTATTAGATGAATGGCACTCCCCAAAGTCTTCCAGGAAAAGAAACCTTTTTTTTTCTTCAATTTCAACTTTTTAGGGAAATATAGTTAACTCATATAATATTGATTCGTCTCTTTTTGCTAACTATCTGTAAACATGTCATAAATTGAATTAAGCTCTTCTATTAGGCATTCTCCTCCAAGCTAAATCTGAGCACGTTCACGGATGGAGTCTATTGCTTTCCTCTGGGCCTCCATCGCTTCCCACCTGCTTTGGAGGAGAAAAGCGGGTATGGCGAGTTGTATAACTGCCCTCCCTTCCTCCCTCCTCCCCCCCCTGCAACACGCTCAGCAACTATCTGGATTTGGAAAGAAGACCAGTGATTTGCTGACAGACAAAATTCTCTCATACTCTGTCTCATTTTGACTCTCAGAAAACTTGCACAACATAAAAAGAACCGAGCGTCAGTTTAGCAGGGAATAAGCGAAGCTAAGAGAAGAAAAAGGATTGCTGTCATGGCACAATCTTGTAAGAGAGGAGGAGCTCCGACCCATGTGTCTTTGCTTTTTATGCAGTTCTTTCATTACCAGCAACGCCCAGTAATTACTTGGAATGCCTTTGGAATTGAAATCCTCCATTTGCAGTATCGAAGGAGGAAGGAGACATTTTGAGCTGTTCGGTCTACTTAAATGTATCTCCTAGGTTCCCCGCCTCTACCCTACCGGGCATTGTAGACAGGATAGGAGGGCTGTGCTGAGCCTGCTGATGCCTGTATCAACCTCAAGCCCAGCTTTCCTTGATCCGCTGTAGAATGGTGAGACTCCAAGGCTTGGCAGCAGCCACCCTTTCATCAGGTGAACAAAGGCCATAGAGAGAGCCAACCCAACGGGACCCCAAACGGAAGACCTTGCTTGCTCCCTGCTCTTTCCCTTTTCCCAGAATTTCCATTATTTTGTCTCCATGTGTCTAGAACCTCAGCGAGACTTCACCCTCAGGAAGGCAGGCAGTTGCTCTGTTGCTGGAGATCCCGCCCCTCTGCAGTCGGGAGGGAGTCCGAGATGAGAAGGTTGCTTCCCTGAGCTCAGATCACCGGAAGGACAGAGGGACCACGCCCTCTCAGCTTTCCTTGCCCAGATCCTCTGACCCTCCCACCCAGTGCCCTTTGCTCCCTCAGGTGTGCCCAGGGCAGTAGCTTCCAGCAGTTTTATGCCTTTGATTCATAGTTGGAAACTTATTGTCTGATTAAATTTTTGTATTTTCAACCCTTCCCTACCAAACCACTCATTTGGTTTCTGTCTGCTTCATGGACCCTAACACATCCTCTTTTCTAAGGCTACCTACCCCACCAGTCACACGTCTAAAAAAAGACTTCCAATGCTTCCTGCTAACAACTCTAAATGTTAAACACGTCCCAAGAGGCCCTCCCTCTGCATGCGCCTTATCTTCCAAGGAAATACATTTCTCAGGTTTCTGATATTGTCTTAGATTTTTCATTATTATCTGTCTTTAATTTCTTTCTTCTTTCCTTCTTCTTTCATCTAGCTACCTAACTACCTACGCACCTGTCCATCCATCTGTCTGTAATTAACTACTTAGTTCAAATATCTCCCAGATAGCTCCATAATTTCTCCTCACTCAAAATATTTCTATTTCTATGTTGTATATAGGAATTTACCACCTATCATATATTGCATGCATTATAATATATTTATATAACAATAATATAAAAACAAGCAGTATTACAGTTCCAAAACAAGTAATTTTATCAAGTGTTATCTAAGGAAACCACAAATTGAAAACAAACTAAATGTTTAATATTCAAACGATGCTATTTGTTCATTACAAAGAAAAATATCTATGTAATGAAAATGTTGAAAAGATTCTAAAGACATGAAAAAATGATTATGATTTATTATTGAGTAAATAAAGACATAAATGCCACCATGCTGAAAGATCTCAACTGCATTCAAATACATAAAAATGACAAAAAAGAAATATTTATTCAATGAGAGAGGAAAGCAGGGAGTAATAACGTTTTATAGCTTTTTTTTTGGAGGCCACTGTAATTTTTCTATTTCCTCCTATTGTGTCACATGATCACTGGAAAGGAACATTTTATAATACACAAAATGCAGTCGCATTTCTTCATATTGGCCTGTGACTGTACTAGTGTCAACAAATGCAAACAGATAAATTCATCTCTCTAACCATAAGTTGCTACTTTATATATAATTTTCTATGTGAATTCATCAATGTAAGGTAATGAACAATGTGTTTGCAACCTGAAGCTCATGTTCTGGGTTCAGATGTGACTGTTTCTAATAATGAGCTTTAACTATCTCATTTCACCTGTCTGATCTGTGTTTTCCCATTTATAAACATATATTTTCAATACCACACAGGGTTGATTTTAGGCAAGAATAAATTGCTTTTATTACTAAAGTAGCTAAACAGATGGAACCAGTTATATTTAGGAATATGCATGTATATACATATATGAATATAATAACAATTACTGAAAAGAGGCTTTGAATTTGAAAGAGAGTGGAGAGGGATCTGTGGGAGGTTTGGAGGGAGGAAAGAAAAAGGAGAAATGCAATTATATATTATAATCTCAAAAATAAAATAGTTATCCATAAACTGGAAAGGGTATATAAAATATTTTCTTGGCAAATTATTTTCCTTCTAGGACACCTTTGCCCCCAATAATTAAAATGTCACTCTTCAAGCTTATCAGTTGTTCCCTTTTGGTGAATAGCTATTACAATTCTACATTTTGAACTTGAATAAATGGACTTTTCTACAAGTAGTTAGTCGTGTGTGTGTGTGTGTGTGTGTGTGTGTGTGTGTGTGTGT
>OU015745.1:82120067-82133519 GCA_907169655.1 Acomys percivali
TGTGTGTGTGTGTGTGTGTGTGTGTGTGTGTGTGTGTGTGTGTGTGTGTGGGTGCACGCGCACGCACTTCTCAGTCTTCATCAGAGAAACTTTTTGTGCAATGAATGGTAGTTAATGCAGAAATTCACAGCAACTGGTCAAAGTATAGAGGATACGTGCCTTTTTAATGCTCAATCATAAATAAAAAGTTTATACCACAGACCCCAAACCCCCTGAGGTTCAGGAAACACCTCAAAAGAGGAAGCAGAAAGACTGTAAAAGCCAAGTTTGGGGAGGAATGTTGGGAATGTTTCTTCTGGACATGACAGGCCATCACACTCATGACCTCAGAGCAGCTGTGGACAACACCTACAGATGATCAAGACAAGTAATATCCTTGTAAATGGGGAAAGAGTACAGGAGTCTCTGCCATAGGAGGAGTCACTATCAGTTTATGGACACTTGGGGGTGGGAGAGTCAATTTTATGTAAGGGTGCATCTCTGGTAGGTTTGATCATGCGCTGGTGGGTGACTACACATCTGTTCGTATATGGAAAGCAGTAATTGGACTTAGTGGACTATAAATAAAAATAAGGAGAAGATGAAGTTGAGAGAATTACCTTGAGGACATCTGAGAGGAGCTGAAGGGAGTGTGTGTAGGCTGAATGGCTGCCTTAAATATTTTATTTGGGAACCTTATTTCACTATAGGTACGCACCTTCAAACACGTACAGTTTTCAGTTTTCACATATACTTCAATAAAACTGAGTGGGGAAGAAATGATACTAAAATGCCTCCTCAGAGTGGTGCTCAAGTCTATATACTTGACAGCTTAAAATGGGAGGGAGGGAAGAATGGGAGGATACAAGGGATGAGATAACCATTGAGATGTAACAAGAATAAATTAATAAAAAAATAAAGGCAAAAACAAATTGGCATACTAATGAGATTTTTACATAAAAAATTAAATATTGAAAAAAAAACAGGCGCAGGCAGATACAGTGATCCACATTCATCTTTAATGCTGACTTCATGTCCAGCTAATGGCGTTAATACCACACTCTTCCCACATAAGTTAACTGAGAATTGCAGGTATAGGATTGGGCAGTAGGCATCAGTCATTGTTGGCACAGTATTCTTACTTCTTTCTTTGATCAAAGCACTCCAGTCTCCCCTTGGGGGCGGGGTCCTGAACCACACTGCATGTAACTTGGTGGCAACATCAGCAGCAAAGACAGACAGGACTATTCCTCATGATTACTCAGCTCTACCTTTGTTTCCTTTATAAATATGTTTCCTCAATTCTTCAACACTTGCCCACCAAACTACTAACAGATTACATTCATTCTAAATGAGCTAAAGTATGTTCCTATCGCATGCAACCGAGAGGCTCCACTGAGTTGTCAATAATAAGTGACATGTAAAAGATTTCCTTAGGAAAGTTGCCCAACGAGTTGCAACGAGATTGATTGTCAATATCAGTCCAAAATAGATGACACTGTATTTCAGCAACATTGACAAACAAAGAAAAGGTTCTCAGAGAAATTCCTCCCATTCAACCTCATTTGGGTAGCATCTGCATTCATCTCAAGGAACACAAGAATGTAGACCCTGAAAAACAGAACTGTACTGCTCTCTGGAAGCCATAGCCTGTCACTGAACTGATTGTAACTCTTTTCTGTTTCTAGCCAAGAGGCTCTGATTCACAGTCTGTGAATTTCTCTGGAAATTAATAAGTCAGTTTCTGGTGACATATTTAAGTGTTAGTGCTACACAAACCTAGAAATACAGATTGTAATAGTCACAATGTAAAGACAAAAGTACATATCACAAGAGTAAGTAGAACACATGCAGCTTTTATTGAATTGATACCAAAAGAAGTAGAGATGGCGCTTGAGTCTTAGGTACCCTTTGCCTCTTCTAGTTGAAGACACACAAGAACAAAGGAAGGACCGAAGCAACACAGCATCACTTTGATGAAGTTCCATTCTATACTACCATGTCCCATGGGGAGTAAGTTCAAGACCCAGTTTTCATGAGGAATGGAAGAAACTGCTCCCTAAGAATGTTTCTGCAATGATTCCTCCAACAATGCTTTCTAGAGAATCCAAAGACTTTCCCATTGTCACCTCCAGGAATGGGAGGTACTATGACTCATCCTGAATCAGGTATCAAGACTAGCAAATGTCAAGAGGTGTGAGCAATGTATATATTAAACCTTCTACCACATACACATTTACAGACACTGTGTGTGCTCCTCCATCAAGTGCTTTAGTTGCTGTTTCTCATTAGAACAGGACAGCTCCCAGGACAGCTTCAAAGAAAGCTTCCATCTGGGCGTGGTGGAACAGGCCTTTAATCCCAGCACTCAGGAGGCAGAAGCAGGTAGATCGCTGTGAGTTCAAGGCCAGCCTGGTCTACAAAGTGAGTCCAGGACATCCAAGGCTACACAGAGAAACCTTGTCTCAAAAAACCAAAACCAAAATAACAACAAAAACAAAACAAAACAAATAAGAAAACAAAACAAACAAACAAACAAAACCTTCCAATACCAAATGTGCCAGCAATTCAGACTATTCCACACAGGACTTGAATTAAGCCTGGAATTTCTCAACATTTAGAAACTGGACCACAAATGCTTGTTTAGCCATTTTCCCTATTCTATTTGGGCCCCTACAATTATTTGTCCCAAATAAGCCATAAGAAAGCTTAAGAGAATGACACCCCATTTTCCGTAAGGGAGGTTGGGTAGGTTTTTGGTTGCTTTCTTGGGCTATAAATGTTTATTTTCATTGGGAGTTGGTTATAAATTACTGTCAGTCTTATTCAGAAAGAAAACAAAATTGTACCCAGAGATATCTCTCTTTTCCTTTATCTTTCATTCTTAGGTTTGGAGATAGAGTTTGAAAAGAAAGAAGGGGGGATATAGAAATATACAGGGATGATAGAACAAAAAGTGGATTAGTGAATCTACTCCTCAACTTAATGCCTTAATTGTTACTCACAAGGTAATTTTTAATTTGCTGGTCTAGAGTTTTGTATATAGATGCAAAATAAGTTTAATTTTAGGTACAGTGGTATAAAATTCAAATTTAAGTTTATTCTTCACACATTATATATATTTCTACTCTACTGTGCAGTATTGCACCTGTACAACTCAATTATAATACAAGGTTTACTTTCAGTACTTTAAAGTGCTATTTTAGGCTATTTAGAATAAATAAGTTATACAAGTTAATTGTTAGTTCATCAAATCATGGTCAGGTCTATTACTACTATTACTATTACTATTTTTATCACAAGAATATACATCCTAGGTGTAATCGATAGATATAATTCTATAGAAACATAAGGTAAAATAGTTAGAGAAGGTCTTCAAAAACTTCAGACTTACAGAATATGGCATTTAAAGAGGTTTTTATTATTTATACACTATTTGACAATAAGACAGGTTAACTTCTGGAAACACCCAGCCTACCTCAAAGAAGATGATGAACATCAATGAACCTCCCTATGGAGATGGTTTCAAATGTGGCAAACCAGCTACTGAGCAAAATGTCTCATTTCTACCACAGACAGAATTCTACCTAAAAATGCGCAAGTTTGGATTCAGGCAGAGTTGATGGCCAAACTCTGCCAAGACAAGATAAGCAAGTCCTCAATAGTTCCTGCCTCACAAATATGTCTGTCAGATATATAGGGCCAGAAGGCAGAAGATGATGCTTCAACATTATAGAGAGTTTTGGGTGACTGTTCAGGCAGCAAACTGTCATTTTTCTCATTTTAGAAGCTGCTAACCTGTACTTCCCGTTTACTCAGGTAATTAACTTGTGTCCTTCTCAAGTAGTTTTACAATTAAATTTAGTTGTTCAGGGGTTGAGATGTTTTTAGGTCTACATTGATGTTTTACATTGATAGAGATGAGATATGATAGATATGAATTTACATTCAGAATTTTAGATGCACCAAGATAGGAAAGATGTTTTCTCCAAGGCTGCCAAATACAAATAACCAAAACACTAAGAATGTATCATTGATATAATTCCTGGTTGTTTTGTGGTTCTTCTTGCTGTATGTAGTTTATTGTATATATGTATAATAAAATAAGTGTATATGTAAAAAAGAAAACTAATAATAAAGACAATGTGTCATAATAGATCACCTTTTCCACTTCCTCAAGAGTTTTGAGATGAGTCAATATCTAAACTCAGAACCAGCACTTCCCCTCTGTTGAACCACCATGAATGTACAGCAGACATATCTGAATGATTCTAGAATCAATTTTTATTCCTTGAATACATGTGGTTCTAAAGGATATAATGCAACCTTGAACGCTAGTGCCTTTGAGATTTAGCAATGGGGTATGCATTTCCTCTATTCTCTTTTCTCCTGAAGCCATCTTACTCGTCTTAGAATGTCATTGTTTTGCTGTGTTTCCTCGTCAAGAACCCTAAGCGCATAGTCCCCATGGTGACTGGAATTAATACTTTCATATATTTGAGCTACTGGCTGATCCTCCTGAAATCATGGTTAGCTAAGACCTTGATCAGATTCCTGAATAATGATGGAGATTTCATTAAGTAACCTTTAAGCAATTTTTCTAGAGATGCTTTGCCTTTATGAACTTTTCCCAATGATCTCTTACAAGGTCAGTTAGCTTCGTCTTTCCACATTTGTTGCTTAGTAACAATGTATATGACCTTGACCACAGCAGTGAGTTCAGTATTGCCAGGATTGGGGAGATAATTGACAGTGCATAGTCCTTTGGAGCTGAAGGGGCAGTGTCATCGCTCTTCTGGAAGCCAGACACATAGAGTATAAAGGCTAATCCATGGGCTCACAGAGCCCCACTAATCCCTGCAGGCCATAAGCAGCTTTGCAAATTTTATCATGAACTTGCAAAGCTTGTTTGCAGCTCTTTAAAAAAAAGAATCACAGAATCCCTGAACTGTTTTTTGGAGGGCCTAATAAGGTCACTCACTAGCAGCCTTCATTAACCTCTCTCCAGTCCTCTTCCCTTAAAGCTCTTCTGAGAGGGGATTCTTCTAAAGTTCCTCGGAAGAGGCACAGTCCAGAACCGCTTCCTCTTCAAAAACTCTCAAAGTAGATTTTTTTCTCAGATCATTAGGTTATACCTCAGTGAATGAATGAAAAATTTAAAATGCAATAGACACTAGCAGAATCAGAAGAGAAAATAATAAACGCTATAAAGAAAAAGAAAACTAATAGAATATATTGAGCCAGATCCACCAGGTTTTTCTAAACTCCTGTTTTAAACATTAGAAGATGCATTTGGTACTTTTACCCATATTGATAGAATATAACATGATTCATTATTTGGTCCACACTAGTATTTTCAACCTTATCTACTATATTAAAATGTATTGTTCTTTAAGTTGATTAATTTCAAACAACCAACACATGTTGTATCTACAGTACTTGAAGTTATTGTTTTTATTTTCTTAAGATATAAAGTAAACATCATACTTTAAAGTATAATATCTTGTGAAACTTACCTAACACACATCAATACTCCTTGAATAAATCATCTTGAAATGCAGTTCTTTTATATTTTCCTGGAGCATAAGATGTCATAATACATCATTGAGTTTTCTGTCTTGTTGAGTCTGTTCTCCTTCAAACTGAAAACTGTTCTGAATGGACTAGAGGTCACTTATGCTAAATAACATTGCTAAATTGCTTTTGGGTTATGGAGATATACAGGAAGGTATTTTCAGTTTGATATGTGATAAACATTGCTCCAAGAAATTTCCATACTACTCAGTTTCTCTAACTCATTGAAAATTGATGTTGATATAATAACAAATATTTAACAATGATCTCTTCTGCTAGTAGACAAAAAAAGTGAAATGGTAGATAGAAACAACACTCAATATTAAATGATTAAAAGCATTCCATGATTGAACATTATAACAATTAACGATAACATGTAATAGGTAGAGAAAACTTTCCTACCATATATATTATATTAATTATAAGTTTAAAAGGTAATAGAAGATAATTACCTGTTTAAAGACTCTTGAGCACAGATTAAAAAATAACCTGGATAAATTTATTCTAAGTTTACTGATTTGATTCATATACATACATACATATGTGTATATATATATATATACATATATATCTATATGTATATTCTTGTTTTCAAATATCGTAGACTCAGAAAGTGTGCAGAGGAAGGTGGTCATAAGTGTCACTCTGAAGATGTGTCATATATAGCATGATCTTTTAACTGGGTGACTCCAGATGTTAATATTTTTAGATAAAGAACTGATGATAGCTTTTTTTGGGTTTTTAAATGTTAGGATTACCAAAAACTCAGCCTCAATACTAAATAAATAAAGTTAGATAACACAGTTTATACTTTCTATTGATCTTAACCAGAGTGAGTTACTTTATAAGAGGCTCATCTTAGGCAATAAGGAGTCTGGGCAAGGATGGGTAAACGTATAGGTGAGCGTGAACCTTAGAGGTTGTGAGACGTACGCACAGAATATACGGATGTTCAGTAGTAACGAGTTTTAGCATCCTGCCTCATGACTCAGGGTCACATGGCAGACAAGCACCTATCATAGCCACCACTACAGCAAGGATATGATTTCAACAAATATAAAAAGGGGTCTTGATTTCTAGTTTCAGGTCAAATATTTATTACAATAAGTGTAATTAAGGCATTTTCTGACTATATCAGAGCATTGAAGACAGAAGACATAAAATCTGAGAATATAGAGGAATTGAAAGTACAATTACCTGAAAGAGAAGCCAATGAGCATATGAAGTGGCTATAAATGATAATTTTGGCAAATTGCTGAAAATGCACTCAGATGACTTTAAGTGTGAAAAAATTTTCAGGGCCAATAACCTCTTGGGGTTTCTTATACTGCTGTAGTTTGTGTATAAAATTGTCACCCAAGGGTAATTGAATCTCAAGACCTCTGCTAGTGACAGCTAATTGGCAGATTGTGGAACCTCTAGGGGGTGAAGCCTAACTGAGGGAAGGAAGTTGTTGGGGACTGCCTTTAAACTTCATAGCCAAGCCCAACTTCCTGATCCACCCAGATGTGAGCAAGAAGCATCAAGGCACTGAGCAACACCTGCAGCCACTCCTGCTACTGTGCCTTCTCCATGTTATAAACTGTAGATTCAGTGTGCTAAAATCAACCTTTTTGTCCTTGCTTCTTCTGAGGTATATAGTCATATCCACGAGAAATGTAATGATATAAAATATTGCCACTGAGAAATGGCCCCATTGCTGTGATGGTCCTGGCTGTATAAATCATAAGCCGTTAAAAATAATTTGCCTGAGAAATCTGGAAGATTTTAGAGATGTGTGCTAGAGAAACCTAGGGTGGTGTGAATAACCTCCAATGAGTGATTCTGGTAGATAATTGAAAGGTGTGAATATTTATAAAAACAAGGACAACGGAGGTCAGATTCATGAAGTTTCTGTGGGGAAGAGAGACAACCAGGCATTTGACCAGAGGCCATTGGGTTCCATGCTGGGAAGGCATCAGACTGCTCTATTCTCCTTGTGTCCTGATAACAAGAGTAAGACTCAAGTCAAAAGAAATGTACTCGTTTGTCTGGCAGAGAAAAATTCAAGACAGCATAACATCCAGTCTGTGGCATGGTTAATGCTTCCAGTTCTTAAGACTAATTTACAATGAAAGAAAGTAGACAAATAAGAGAAAAGCTATACACTTTGGTAAGGAAAAGTGTGAGCATGGCCAAAGCTAAATATGGACCAGGAAAAACCAACCTAACACTTGGACCCAGGACAACAGGAAACATGTTTGGAGGAGACCTGGATCCATTGGATACCCCAGCGTGTACAAATAAATGTAAATAATTTGAAAAGACAGAGTCTGGGCTGAAAATGCCACTACACAGGTTTCCTGTTCAAAAAGAGCCACGTAAGGAATTATTTGTCCAGGGTTACTAAGAAGAAGCTTAGAGCTGTGATGGACACAGCCAGACTCTATCTTAAACTCAGCAGCAACATCAAACAGTTGTGCTAATAGGTAAGGCACCCAGGTCAGTTTGTTATGGAGACCAAGATTCCATAAAGTCGTCAGGGCCAGGAAATGTATGGCTGCTTCAAAGTCCCAACTAAGAGCTCTAATAGCCTTGGGCATAGAGAAATATTATTATTTGGATTCAGATTTATACACATGCCCATTGAGAACCTAGAGTACTCCAAGCATTTAAGAAGTATGAGCACTGATATATAAGCAAATAGAAAAATTACAGTCCTCTGTTACAGCCTAAATAGACACCAAAAGAAGATGAAAAGGACCACAAAGAACAAATTAAAGACTCAGAATGCAGCTATAAACATGTCAATTATTAATCCTACTGTGCTGAAGAAAGCATTTAAATATACCAATTACAAGATTTGTAGGAGTGGACATTAAAAAAAAAACCAGAGGCTGGGGAGATGACTTGGTAGGTAAAGAAATTACCACACACACTCAGTGATAAATACAAGTCCTGGAACCAAATAATATGCAGCTGTGACAGATGCTTCTGTAATCCTAGTGATTCTGCAGGATATGGAAAATAAAACAAAAGAATACAGAAAAGCTTACATGCCAGCTAGTCTGGTATATACAGCAGTAAACAAGAAGGATCCTGTCTCAAAAAGAGGTAGGAGAGGCAGACTGACACCTAAGATTTCTTCTATTCTTCAACACATGCAGGAACACACACACACACACACACACACACACACACACACACACACACACACACACACTGTGCTCACACATAAGAACGAGTAGCCAAATGGCATGTACAATATACACACAAAGATTTTTAAATAATATAAAATTTAATTCAATTAAAGTAAAACAGGGCAATCTGGAGATTTCTCAGAAAATTGGAAATAGTTCTACCTCAAGACCCAGGTATACCACTCCTGGGTGTATATCCAAAAGATGCTCGATCATACCACAAGGACACTTGCTCAACTCTGTTTACAGCAGCTTTATTTGTAATAGCCAGAAGATGGAAGCAAGGTAGATGTCCCTCAACTCAAGAATGGATAAAGAAACTGTGGTGCATTTACTACAATGGAATTCTACTCAGCTATTAAAAGTGAGGAAATCATGAAATTAGCAGGCAAATGGATGGAACTAGAAATGATCATCCTGAGTGAAATAACCCAGACCCAGAAAGACATGTAGGGTATGTACTCACTTATAAGTGGCTATTAGCCGTAAGATACAGGATGACCATGCTATAATCCACAGATCCAAAGAAGCCAAGGGGGTCCCAAGGGAAGATGGCTGAATCTTACTCTGAAGGGGAAATAAAATAATCATCTGAAGTAGACGGAAGGAGGAAACTGGGTGGGAAATGGGGTGGGGGAGTAATGGGGGTAGAGATAAGGTGTGGGGAGGACCAGGAGAGAGAACAAAAATTGGTGAGGAGCATCTCTGAGATAGGGGAGGCTCCTGGGAGTCTATGGGGGTGACCCTGCCTGAGATTCCAGCAGTAGCCATGTGGGACTTCCAGTGAAGGGAGTGGGACACCTAACCAACTAGAACACCTTTGACCCAAAATTTGTCTCATCTACAAGAAGTGTAGGGATAGAGATGTAGCAGAGACTGAGGGAATGACAAACCAATGACAAGCCCAACCTGAGACCCTCCCCCATGGGAGAAAGCCAACCCCTAACACTATTATTGAAACTCTGTTATGCTTTCATATAGAAGCCTAGCAGAATTGTCTTTTGAGAGGCTTCATCCTGTATCCTGCAGCTGATGTAAATAGATGCAGAGACCCACAGCCAAACAAGAGGCTGAGCTCTGGGGATTTTGTGGAAGAATAGGAGGAAAAAAATTGAGGGAGCCAAAAAGGTCAAGGATACCACAAGAAAACCTACAGAATCAACTAACCTGGGCCCATGGGACCTCACAGAGACAGAAACACCAACCAAAGAGTGTGCATAGGCAGGACCGAGACTCTCTACACATATGTAGCAGATATGCAGGTTGGTTATGTGTGCTCCCTAACAATGGGAATAGAGGCTCTCAGTGGCCTGCCTTTGGATCCTTTCCCCTTGCTCATCTGCCTTGCCTGGCCTTAATGGGAGAAGATGCAGTTAATGCTGCTGCGTCCAAGGTGGGTGTGTACCCCCTTTGGGGGGCCTCCACTTGTTTAAGAAGGAGAAGGGGGGAAAGGACAGGAGGTGTAAGGTGGGACTGGGAGGAGAGAAGGACAGGGGCTGGGATCAGATTGTGAAGCTGTTAAATAAATTTAAACAATAAAATAAAATAAAACAAGCTCAGTTATGTGTTATTTACAAGAAACCCATTTTTTTTTAAACCACAGGTAAAAAAGTAAGGGGATAACATTTTCTGCCGCAGTACCACTAAATAAAAAAAAAATGGGATAACATATCTATTTCAGACAAATACCAATATAAAAAGAGAAATTATTATAATAAGGTAGAGCACTGAATAAGGACAAAAGTGTTACAAGATGTAACAAGCTTTGATAGATGACATATAAATATACAGATCCATAGACTATTAAAATATTTAAGACAAAAACTAAGAAAAATCCCAGCAAAAACAGACAAATTCCCTATTATAGTAAGAGTGAAATAGTCCACTATTATTTTAACACACTTCCACAAGTACATTATGGATTTCTCAGGCCTATTTGCAGGGATATAACTGAACTGAACAGCTCCGTTTGTTGACCCCATCTAAGGGGCATTTACAGAGACAAATAATCTATAATCATAATAGATGCAAGAGGCTGTTTCATCTCTTGTCCATCTTTCTTCGCTGTAATGAGGGCACACGAGGTACATGCGAGGTATAAAAACAGGTTTTAGTAAAAAGTCTTGAGTAGCTCTTTTCCTGTAACTTTAAAATATTGCAACACCTAATCTGTGGTTACTGCTGAGAATCCTCTTCTCCCACTCCATATACCCTGAAACAGCAGTCCTACATGCTGGTCTTGTTTCCAGTGTCCTCTTACCTACTAAAAGACCTTTACTTACATGCGTGGAATTAAACAAAACCAAGCGAAACAAAAATTCTCACTTTCTATTCAAAGGCTGAGAAAGTCCACTCAACCTGTTACTGTTCTATTGCTGTGAAAAGACATCATGACCAGGGCAGTTCTCATAAAAGGAATATTTGAGTGAGGCCTTGCTTACAGTTTTAGAGGGTTAGTCCAAGGTTATCATGGCAGAAAGCAGACAAGCATGGCACTGGAGCAGTAGCTGGGAGCTTTGTACCCTGATCTGCAGGCAGAGAGAGAGAGACACACACATCGGGCCTGGCACAGGCTTTTGCAATCTCAGTGCTGATCCCACAGTGTCACACTTCATCCTACAAGGTCTCACTTCCTAATCTTCAAATGAATAAACAAGCCTATGAGGGACCATCCTTATTAAAGCCACCACCTTGTTATTCACAGCTGTGCTGAGACCATATACTCACCCTGGCCTGGAATGAGTTTCCTATTCCAGGGCTTCTCCTGGCCCTAACATGACATCTAAAGTATCAACGGTTCATGTCACCTTTTTATATTTATTTTAGCACAACTGAAATACATAAGGTTGAAAACATGAAAAGAGACTCCTAACTTTGTGAGGGGGAACTGTGGGGGCAAATAGTTAGAAAACACATTGGACCACACTCGCAGAAGTAACTACACCAGCAACAGCTCATAATAAATTATTTCTCTCCTATAGATCTCCAGTACCTTTCTGGAATACATTATATCTGAAATTACCTGAGTAACAGTTTCAGGTTTTTCCATGTTCATCCCCAAGACAAAGTGCAGAGAGCAATTTTTCAGAGCAAGTATTGAAAACACTGTCAGTGGTCTTTGAGAACTTTGAAGACAGGCAGTAGGTGTCAGCCACTCCGGCTCTGCACCTTCCTCCTTCAGTTCTGCTCATTTCCTCCTCCCAAATTCATGCCCTCTTTTTCTTTAAGAAAATATCTATGTTTATGAATGTACAAAGAAACATATGTTTCTTTCTACATCTATATATATATATGTTTATGTATGAACACACATACAGAAAGACACACACACGCGCGCGCGAGCACACACACACACACACGCACGCACACACACACACACACACACACACACACACACATATATATATATATATATATATATATATATATATATATATATATCTGATTGCATTTGGCATTGCCAAAATGTACATATGTCCAGAGTTGACATGTGATTGGACAGTTTATGCTTCATCCTATAAACCAAGCCAACTATCCATGGCTGCAGAGGTCATGGACCCTAGAGAAGTACCTACTAGCACCACTTCCTTAAATTAATATAATTTCTAACTGTATTCTCAATGCTTTTCCTTATACCTACATATGTAAGAACAGCTCTCACTCCTTATCCGAGAAGCTTCTTTTTACAACAGGGGTGGATTAGTTTTACCACTGGGCAGCAGTCAGAATAATTGCCAGTGATGTTTCTAAGCCCAAATGATATTCCTGCAGTGTAACTCTTACAATAAGGCTTGGAAAGCAATATGGAAGCAGAGGCAGAAAGATTATATGGGCCACGGGACAAGGGTGGCTGCAGCTAGATAGTGTTCCCAGACCCAGCAGGGAAAATGCACCCAAAGTCTCTTTAAAATACAGTTGCCTGAACAGGACCAGCATAAAAAAATCTTACTGATTATTTGCTTGTATATTATGGTTTCCAACCCTGTGTTTTTATGGGTTTTGTTTGTGCTTGGGTGTGTGTATATGTTTTCATGCTTTTTTTCCTTTGTTTTTATTAGTTTTGTTTTATTCTCATTTGTTTGCTTTTTATTTGCCTCTTTGTTTTCTAAAAAGAGAAAGAAGGTGTGGAGCTGGAAGGATGGGAGCTGGGAAGGGTCTCATAGGAGCCGCAGAAGATGAGGAAGGAGGAACCATCATCAGAATGACATCAGAATATTGTAAGAAAAACAATATTACTAATGAAAAATGTTTTTAAATGATCAAAGCACCACATTAGTAAGAGAGAGAGAGCGAGAGAGAGAGCGAGAGAGGGAATTTTGTCATGGACTTGGGACCATAAATCACTTCCTTAGTAGTAAGAAAATGAGGAGATTGGACCCTCCCCAGGCTGGGAAGGAGAAACTGAAACTGTGTCCTTATCCTTTTATTTCCTTAATAAAATGTGATTCGTGATAGCCGCATCCACAAACATTGAAGGAAGTGAAACTTAGGAACTCAACTTTCTTCCACCTCTGAACCTTTGTCTCCTCGCACATAAACCAGAAACAATAAAATCAGCGATAGTGAAGATGCTAATGAGAAGCAAATGAAGACATTGCTGCAACATATTTACCTCAGTGTCTGGCACTCAATACCATTTCCTATGAAGAACACCAAAGCTAAAGGTGTGTGTGTGTGTGTGTGTGTGTGTGTGTGTGTGTGTGTGTGTGTGTGTGTGTGT
>OU015745.1:82133529-82160230 GCA_907169655.1 Acomys percivali
TGTGTGTGTGTGTGTGTGTGTGTGTGTGTGTGTGTGTGTGTGTGTGTAATAAAACTTTTTCTCAAAGAATTGAAAGAATGTTTCCACTCTTCACAATTTCTATTTAGAGTGACATCACTCTGTTTCCTTCTTCTCACTCCTCACAGAGATACAGGTGAAGGGAAAAACCTTCACCAAATTCATCAGTGTGTGGAAAACTTTGTCGTTACGCTTTAAGTTGACCTTTTCCACACATGTCATCAGAAAGACTGTTTATTTTCTTATGATTCATGATAAATATTTCATATTTTCTTTACAAAAATGATTTTTCCAATAATGATAAATTGGCCATGAAAGTGTGACATGAGAGTAGCCATGATGGACAAACATTATTTCATGTTATGATAAGTACAGAAATGTGTTTTTATCTAATACAGAATTATCTTTATTATTTGTGAGTAAATGCATATGAGGAAGGAGAGAGACAGCCAGCATGGCTGACTGTACAGCTGACTGATGAACTATATAGACTGAAGTCCATGTTCAGATTTACATAATGCCGTGTCTTTAAGTGCCCACTTAGTAATTATTTTCAGTGTATAGAAATCCCATAAACCAACGTTAAAAACAACAAACTGCTATTAACCTAAGTGAAGGCTGTGTGTGACCTTGTTACTTTTTCCAGTCAGAGTCACTGTCATGAGTTTGGTATCCACACATTTCATACTGTTTTCATTGCAACTTTTACGTGTGTAATAGCTACCCATGAGCACGTGTGGCTAAGCAAAGCCATTGTGTTCCACCAAGACTGTCATCACCTTGTTTCCTTTTTCCAGCCGCAATTAGCAGGCTTTGGGGTATGAATCCCACCTTAGGGTCTGCTCACACACTCCCAAAATCCCTGAAGGAGCAGCAGCGCCAGTAAGATCCACCATTAGACATCGTCACTCCGGAGTCTGAGCTGGAAACCAGCAGAGATTGATTGTTTAGCTAAGCTGCTGGCCTGGCTTCTCTGTGGGAGCATCTCGCTTCCCAATGATGGGTATACAGCACTTTTTAGATAGAAACGAGGGTTTCTATCTAAATTTGATCTTTCTTCCTATCAGAGCCTAACGTTTTTTTCCTTCTGTAAACAACACAAAAACATGGCATAATCCCTTGTTAATCCGGAAGGATCAAAAGAACCCATCAGTTAGATTTTCATATCCTGTGGGCTCTTAGAGAAGGCCCTTTCTACAATCATCCAATTAAGGTTATCTATGGCTTCTTATGGAGCTCTATCCTGCACACTGAAATCCTTTAAGTTTGAGACTCTGCATGTCAGAATTTAATGTGTACCTACTAACTCACTGTTTATTTAAGCATATTCAAGACTCTCTGCCACTCTGCGGGAAGTCCAGAGCCTGTCTAACTGGTAGCTCCTTCCCATCATATGCAGCTGTGTTAGCACTGTCACACTCAGGTACCTGTGGGTTTTCCTTTGCTATGCAAGACAATAGCGAGTGCTTTTAGGGATGTAGAAACCAACTGACCCCTAAGCAAACCTACATTTGCACCTCAGCTCCATCACTGTGTTAGTTGTGATTTTTCTTACTGCCATGACCTTTATAAAGGTCAGTTAACATCTTTCTGTCTATAGAATTCTCTAGTGCATCAAAGGGTACTTACTTTTTGGTCAGAACTTCTGGTCCCCACTGAAGGACTGGTGACCTTCCTCACACCAGAAGTACACAGCAGAGCACTATTTCCAAGTATGGAATGTGTTATTCACAGAACTCAGAAAGGTTTAGAAAAGACTGCTACCTTCTTCCGGGTCAAAGTTGCAAGATATATTAATAATTCATCCTTCACCACGGTGGAGGGGGTAAATAACCTATTTTTCCCTTGACACCTAGGGTTGACAAGTCCAAATTGCAGCTTGGATTGTGGTGAAGTTTTACTTTAAAACATTTTTGTTTATATATAGATTATACATGGTTATATTTTTGCTACAGTGGTGAAATTGATAGAGTTGTGGGAGAGACTGTTTAGTCTGCAAAGGAGAAAATTTTTAGTATTTGGCTCTGCAGAAGCAGTCTGCCAACTGCTACCCTAAATCTCAACATATTTGATTACTTCTTCAATGTGTCAGAAATTTGAATCTTGGTGGCTTTAGTGCCTCACCATTTGGATGCCATATAATTTACTACATTTTTTAAATACTGCCAAGGCCAGCTTGTCTATTCCACTGAACGAAGTTTGCAAGCTGGTCAGGACATCCACTGACTTTTAATTTCACGTTAATCAATGATCAGTCATGCATAGACTCCCATTGTCTTTCTCCAGTGTATCAGTAGTACTCAGCAACAGCCACACAACTCAGGAGTTATTTTCTTTAGCCCCTCAACATCTCAGTTACTGCCTGGAGTCATCCATCCAGAGACTGAGCCCCCACCAATGAGACTTGCATATTACATTACTATTGCTATATGAAGGCTTAATCATAAAAATGTGTGTGGTGCACCTTTTAAGTCACACTTGAGTGTCTCTGTGTCTACCCTGACTGCCACTTCTCCTCAGCTCATCATTTTACTCTTTATCCATCTGTCTGTGAAGAAAGACACACTTAAATAATTAATTTCCTTAGAAAGGAAAATAAAGGGAGACAGTGTGACATATACAGATCCCACAGCAGTGTCCTCTAAAAATCAACTTCCAGAAGCAAAGGAGTTAGTACTAGGCAACTGGGCACAGAGAGAAGGGAGTTTGTGTGTAGTCACAACGGATCCTTGGGAGCTCTGCACCTGAGCAAGTTGGGACTTCAGAGATGCCACAGATTGGGACTTCCATCAAAGCATTTTTATCTTCACATCAACCAATTTGGGACATGTATGCAACCCTGGTAAGGCAGCCATCTGTAGTCCCTGGAAAATCCTGAAGCATGTTACATGGATGAGCCATTACAAGGTAGTATCTTCTACAATCGATGTAAAGGAAATATAGAATTTGATGTTGAAGAGCTAGGGTATTCTGAACAACAGAACTCAGTACCTGTGACAGAGAGTCATAGTGATAAATCCAGTGTATGGTAGTATCATCCACGAGATAGTTAAAATAGCAAGAAAACAGTAACAAAAGAGTTACAGGATCTTTGATCCCACTGTGATCCCTGAGATTGTGAACTGTAAGAATCTGTTTTTGATCCCATTGTGCTCCCGGAGATTGAACTGTAAACCCCTGCTTCTTGTGGTTGAGTCCTAACACACCTTTAAGCCAAGAGCTTTCTGCACACAGCACTTAATGAAGTTAATACTAGGTCAAGAGGTGAAGCAAGAAACCAGTTGACAGGGATTAAAGAGTAGGAGGGACTTTGAGTTGAATTAAGGAGTATTTAAGACAGTCTGTTGAAGTAGAAGAGGTCTTTGCCACTTTAGCTCTTTAGCTTGGGATTTTGTTTCAACTCTTAGGTCTTTGGCTCATAGCTCTCTAGCTCTTGAGCTCCTCAGCTCCTTGGTCTTTAGTTTCTTGGACCATGGGCTAGCAAGCCTTTGGCCTTGGGTGTTTTTTTTCCCTTTTCCTCCTGGCTGTCATCTGAGCTAGTGAGCCTTTGGGGCCTTCTCCATTGGGATGTGAACTGAGTAGCAAGGTCAGCTGGTGCTTTCTCTGCCTCTCTGAGCTAGCAGATTTTTCTCCACAACACCTGGCTCCTGAGTCTTTATTGGTAAAGCAGAATGATCTGGGGTTTTCAATTAAAACAACACAAAAGCTCAACTTTAACTTCCCTGGTACTTGGCTCTTTTGGAAGTAGAGACATCACTGTATGCCGCATCATGTCTGTGGCCAGTAGGAAAGTTAAAAGGCAACCACTCTTGAAAGTAGCATTTCAGTTTTTAAAAACAGCAATCAGCATCCTCCATGATTAGCTCAAGTTTGAGACGTCACATTGGTGAGACTCTATGGGTAGAGCTTCTGATGTTATTAAAAGATGCAATGTCACAGTAAACTCCATGATCCTCTGGCTCTCACAAGCATTCCCTCACCCTCGTGAAATGTTCCCCAAGCATTAGGTGTGGGAGTGTTTCGTAGATGCATCCACTGGGAATGGGGTCAACAACTCTCCATTTTGACTAGTGGTGTGCTGAACAAGAATGGCAGCAGAGAACATGCCAAACCACACAGGGAAAAGGCCAGGAGACATCAATCTTACACAATGAGGAAGCCTGAGCGTGGGAGAGGGGGGGTCTTCCCAAGGAAGGAGCACATCAACGAGTTGTCTATTGCCAAACAGCCATCCCATAAAACATACATACAAGTAACATTAACATTATGTGGACTCAACAGGTTATTTTTAGGTATATATACAAATATACACATGTATGCACACACACAAATATATATACAAATATATACATGTATGCAAAAAATTAACACAAAAGGAGACCATTAATTTTAAGGAGAGCATACAGAGGTATCTAGGAGGATTTGGGGACAAGAAAGGGAATGGAGAAATGCTTTATTAATTTATAATCTCAAAAAACTCTATCTGTACTTATTGTGTGATCCATCCACTCAGCTCCAGGCAATATATTTCAAATAGATGAAATGATATGTCAAATCAAAACTGTGTATAAAATATATACAATGACTTTATTCATAAAAGCTAAAAATCCAGGCCCGTCTTCAATGGAGGAATGGTTAAACAAACCAGAGCACATTCACACTATGAAGTACTATGATAGCATCTTCAACAAACGGTGCTGGTCCAACTGCATTCTATATGTAGAAAAATGCAATTAGACCCATATTTGTCACCATGCACAAAACTCAAGTCCAAGTGGATTAAAGACCTCAACATAAAATCAGAGACACTAAATCAGTTAGAAGAAAAAGCAGGGAAGAGCCTGGAATACATTTACACAGGAGCCAGCTTCCTGAACAGAACACCAACAGCACAGGCCTTAAGGTCAACAATTAATAAATGGGATCTCATGAGGCTGAGAAGCTTCTGTAAGGCAGGAGACACTGTCAACAGAACAAAGCCACAGCCTACACACTGGGAAAAGATCTTCACCAACCCTACATCTGACAAAGGTCTAATATCCAAAAATATATAAAGAACTCAAGAAATTAAACACCACTAAGCCAATTGAGAAATGGGGTTCAGAACTAAGGAGAGAATTCTCAACAGAGGAATATTGAATGGCTGAGAAACACTTAAAGAAATGTTCAACGTTTTTAGTCATCAGAGAAATGCAAATCAAAATGACTCTGAGATTCCATCTTACACTCATCAGAATGGCTAAGATCAAAACTTCAAGTGACACCACATGCTGAGGTGAGGATGTGGAGAAAGAGGAACACTCCTTCATTGATCATGGGAATGCAAACTTTTACAACTACTTTGTAAATCTATCTGATGCTTTCTCAGAAATCTGGGAATAGGGCTTCCTCAAGACCCAGCTATTCCACTCCTTGGAATATACCCAGAAAATGCTCCACCATACATCAGGGACATATGTTCAACCATGTTCATAGCAGCCTTATTCATAATAGCCAGAACCTGGAAACAGCCTAAATGTCCCTCAGTTGAAGAATGGATAAAGAAACTGTGGTACATTTACACTATGGAATACTACTCAGCTATTAAAAACAAGGAAATCCCGAAATTTGTGGACAAACAGATGGAAATAGAAATGATCATACTGAGTAAGTTAACCCAGAAGCAGAAAGACTCACATGGTATATACTCACTTATAATTGGACACTAACCCAAAAGACATGTCCTATGAAAGTCTTTACTTAGCAGGAGATTGGGATAGATGTGAGGACATCCTACTGGGCCTCTAGGTAAGAGAAATAAAGGAGATGGGAAAATAGAAGGACCCAGAAGGTCCTAGAAACCTACAAGAAGAACATCATGATGGGTGAATCGGGTCCCAGGGGGGTCTATTCAAACTATTTCACTAACCAAGGACAAAACAAGTAGTAAGCATCGAACCCTTACTCTGATCTCCCCAGTGGACAGGACATTCCTCTTAAGCTCCTTCCCCCATGCCACAGTTATGTGAAGAGCGGGGATTGACTCTGACATGAACTCTGGTGCCCCATATTTGACTACCTCCTCTGGGTGGGAAGGCCTGATGGCACTCAAAGAAAATATAAGCATGCTACCAAGATGAGACTTGATAGCCTATGACCATATACTGGGGGAGGAGGTCCCCCTCGGTCTTAGACCTAGTGGAGCAGAATAGGGTGAAAGAGGGAGGGAAGAACAGGAGAATACAAGCAATGGGATAACAATTGTGTTGTAATCTGAATAAATTAATTAACTTTTTAAAAATCCAAAAAAGAAAAAGAAAAGTTCTCTGTCAGAGGTGTGGAGCAGAAGGGAGCATTAAAGTTTCGTGCCCTTGATTTCTTTACTTTTGTTTATTTCGGGGTAATGCCTGGCCCTTTTTAAATACATATATTCAGTTGTCAAGTTAGAAAGGTTACTCTAGAACATAGACATTGTGATCTTCCAGAACACCACATGACATGTCAAACCAAGTCATTTGAGTCTGAATATTGGGATGACCTAATGATCTGTGTTTATCTTGCAAAAAGAAATTATTTAAGACAAGAATATTGCATTACTTTTGGATTTGTTTTCAATAATTCAGGTTCAGAATTGAACCCCCATTTAAAAAATTACCAGAGTCTTTCAGATCACCCCAGAAAGAAAATATGAATTAACACAGGTACTGCCCTATAATAGAATACAGTGCTTGAGAGCATTTCACATTTCAAGTTTTCTCATTTTCAGATAGATCCAAGCAGGGAAGGGTGGCTGCCATGGAAGCAGATTCAGCCTTCTATTTAATAACCTAATTTTCCTTACTACTTGTGGTTGTTTGAGTAAGAATAGCTGCCATAGACAAATGTGTGTGGATGCGTGGTCTATAGGGAGTGACACTATTAGGTGCTGTGGCCTCTTTGGAGTAGATGTGATCTTGTTGGAGGAGATGTGTCTCTGTGGAAGTGAGCTTTGAGGTCTTATACGCTCAAGTCTGCCTAATGTGGTACACAGTCTCCTTCTGCTGCCTGTGTATGAAGATGAGGAGCTCTTAAGCTCCTTCTCCCATGCCACGTCTGCCTGCATGCTGATATGTTTCGCACCATGATTATAATGGACTGCATCCTTGAGGCTGTAAGGCAGCCCCAATCAAATATTTTTCGTAATAAGCATTGCTGTAGTTATGGTGTCTCTTCACAGCAATAGAAACGCTTAGACACTTCTTGTATATGAGGAACACAACAAATTTTACATGATTTTAAAAATAATTAATTTTCAATGAAAAAAATCTTTGCTTTAATTAGCCAAAATTAAAATTTGGCACAAATTCCAATAAACACCATTAAATGTAATGCCAGAGGCTGGAGAGGCAGCTCATCAGTTAACACAATGTTTTGGTTTTTCAAAGAGGTCTGGAGTTCCTTTCCTGCCAGTCATACTATGTGGCTCACAAGTGCCTGTAATTGCACCTAAAGGGAACCTCATCTACTGAATCCACTGCACATACCTGCACACACACACACACACACACACACACACACACACACACACACACAAACACACACACACTTTATTAATAAAAAACTTTCAACCTAATGCCCACGACAATTGCTAACCATATTTGTTGTTAATATTTTCTCCCAAATAAAATAAATCAAGAAGGAACCACAGTGTTGTTTAGGGGTGTGTGTGTGTGTGTGTGTGTGTGTGTTTGTCAAATAAAACTTTTTCTTAAAGAATTGATGGAATGTTTCCACTCTTCATAATTTCTATTTAGAATGACTTCACTCCATTTCCTTCTTCTCACTCCTCACAGAGATACAGGTGAAGGGAAAAACCTTCACCAAACTCATCAGTGTGTGGAAGACTTTGTCATTACGCTTTAAGTTGACCTTTTCCACACATGTCATCAGAAAGACTGTTTATTTTCTTATGTTTCATGATAAGTGATTCATATTTTGTTTATGAAAATGATTTTTCCAATAAGGATAAATTGAAATGTAACATAAGAGAAGCCATGATGGACAAATGTTACTTCATGTTACAATAAGTACAGAAATGTGTTTTTATCTAATACAAAATTGTCTTTATTACTTGTGAGTAAATGCATATGAGGAAGGAGAGAGAGAGCCAGCATGGCTGACTGTACAGCAGACTGATGAACTATATAGACTGAAGTCCATGTTCAGATTTATATAACACTGTGTCTTTAAGTGCCCACTTAGTAATTATTTTCAGTGTATAGAAATCCCGCAAACTAACCTAAGAAACAAACTACTATTAACCTAACTGAAGGCTGTGTGTGACCCTGCTATTTTTTCCAGTCAGAGTCACTGTCATGAGTTTGGTATCCACGTATTTCATACTGTTCTCATTCCAACTTTTAGGTGTGTAAAAGAATTACAGTTGGAACTAAATAGGTCAACATTTATTATTCAACAAGAGACACCATCTGTACTGTGCAACCGAAAATGCCAACTTAGATGCAAGATGCTGCAGTTCTGTTCTGCCATCACTTATAAAGTCACAAGGAGCCCTTGTTTCCTCAGTGGCTAGGATGGGATTGCTGAACTAGAGTGAATTCCAGAGTTTCATAAAAACAATAGCACTTTTTAAGTGTTTGTTATTCAATGCATGTTCCAGGGTTTACTATACTATAGAAGTAGTTGGCTTACCCTTCGAGTTCATAACGCCTCCTTATATCATAAACAAATCTCCTGACATGCATAAGGCACTCAAATTGTCCCACTAATTGAATAATTCTAACCAAGATGGAAAAAAATGTCATTTTAATACTCATATAGACATTTGTATGTATACTCTCTAATTAGGTGTGCATATTTGTTTGTGCATTTTAAGGTACTATTTGATGCATTATCTTTATATATGTAAAGGATATTGGATCTGTTTTTGATGCAAATGGTAGCTTAGATGCTTAAAAAGAAAACCTCTCTTTAAAGCGCCTCCGTCTTTTGTCATCAATCATATTTGTCAGTCCACAATGAAGGCCTTCGTCTCAGTCTGAGAGAATGATAGATGTCTGGCTATAATCAAAATGCAGACTTGTATTAAGTATATCTACATTGAAAGTTTGAATCTAAAGAGTGGCTCTCTGCATAATAAAGAGTCGCCGTGCGGACACATTTCGAAATGTTGACCTTTATATTAAATGCCTCATGTGTTCAAGTAGCTCAGATTAGTGGATGGATACCAAAGTGTTGTGTGTGCATACCTGCCAGAAAAATCACTGGAATCACATTAGGTGCTTGTTGCAATTCAACTTTTGGAGACATTATTTGACATAATAGGATAGAATGCTCTTGGCAAGGGAAAATATGACATCGAAGACTGCATGCATTTCTGACAAGCTCTCTGGAAGATTCTTTTGTTTTACAAGCTTATTTAGCATAAGGGCCCAGTTGTTCTAGTCACTCAGCCCTCTGGGAGCTGTTCCACTGTCAGAGCAATAACAACAAGGATAAAATAATTGGATAACTCAAATCAGTGTAAACTCAGGGTTCTTCATTGGAGTGGGTCTAACCTGCACACTCAAGGACTCCACGTTGGCTTAGAGCCACAGCCGTCCTGAAAAGAGTTCAGTAATGTTTGTTAGGCTCACCTGTGTAACCACAGTAAAGATTTGATGGTAACTCTTGGTTGCAGACACAGTTTTTATCTTTGAGAACAGAATATAATTACCAAACCGGAAGCAAAAACAACCTCCTCCCGGAAGCAAAGCATCAATTGTCTCACTTTCGGCAACATATTGCCTTTGTATTTTTGCTTTATTTTCTGAGAGAAGTTGGTATATGGAGTAGGGGCAGTGACTCAAACACAACTTTGGGCTTGGGGCTGAGGGCAGAGACCAGCTGTCCAAATTAATAGACAAGTCATAGATCTGGTACCTGACACAAATTAGACTAAGGAGAAATGCTAAGGAAAATGGAAAGGAATTCCCACAGTACCTATGCTAGGCTTCCTCTTACAGCACAGCTCCCAGCCACACCAATGTGACATCTGTCATAAGCACGAACGTGGCATCTAGAATTCTTCTGTGGGAAGAGGGAAGAGATAAATTGAGGCTGTGTATCAGATTTTTTTCACTCTATTTACAGGAGACCAAAGGGGTTAATCAGTTTTGATTTAAAGAAGTGACTTCATAGAAAATAATGCAACTAAATCCATTGGAATGTGAATGTAGGAAAAAAATACTGAGAAGATGAAGTAAAACCATTCAGAGCAGTTACTTTTTCATTCCGTCATAGATGAGGAGCATATGAGTGTAATCCATAGGATAATATGTAAGTTGAGTCACCGTTAATCATGCCTGTGTGCTTGAGAAAGACCAGGCGAATGGGACCTTTCAAGTAGTGGGGCCCCACAGGCAACATGTCCCTGATGGCCAGCTCTTGTCGCACCACTCTCTCCTGGCAACTTGTTAGAAATGAGAAATACCACAGTCCACACCAGACTTGCTGAAGCCAAATCTGAACCCTAAGAAAATAGCAGATGGCTGCAATGACATTTGCATTTTAGAAGCACCATTTTAGCACTTTAACCAAGCTGGTTCTTTTCTATTGGTTTGGAAATAGTATTCTAAAGCTAAATTTTATATTATGGTAAGTCCCTGCCTAGGAAAAGGCTGCAGAGTGGAATCATGTTTTCCATATTTTTTTTTTTTTTGATAGATGAGGGCTGTAAGGCCTCAAAGATAGAAACGACTAGCCTAGAGTCACACGGCTATTTCAGAACAGAGCTAAAATTCAAGCTCAAATATTTTTTGTCTCCAAACATGGAAGGAAAGCGAGCCTTATCTGAATACATGAAGATTAATGTAACCTTCATGTTTCCGTGAGAAAATCTATACTATTATTTACTTGCTCCATTTGTACAACTTCTGGAAAGAGCCATAGGTTGTGCCTAAAACAAACTCTAAAATTAAATTTTCCTGTCTCTAAAAACTGTCCTTTACACCTCAAAAATCAAATGTGCTCTGGCCTGTCAGTCCTTTGATCCCAGCATATTCATTTCTAATGTTAGATAAGCTTACTAAATCTATATAACCACTGCAAGAAAAGAGTTGAGGTGACCAGGAAGCCAAGGGAGACCCCTGCAAAATAGGTGGATGCCGGAGGGCAAGGCCTTCGATTTTCTTTTGCAACAATGGGAAGCTGAACAGTTAACATTGCTGAGTCAGAGGCAAGTCAATAGGCCCAATCCTTCACACAGTCAAAGCCCTGCCCTATGAAGAGAGAGGGCGACTTTGTCAACACCGGGTTCCAGGGAGAGAGTGGCACAGCCAGCTCATGGCTACATTATACACACTGCTGTTACTGATGACTTTGTAGAATGTTGACCTGGCAACGGATGTAGTAGAGCTTTCAAGAAAGAAGAATTCAAGGGAGGCCAACTGAGGAATTTAAGTGGAATACATTTTTAAACGTATCTGAAGAAAGGCTAGGGATGTAGCTTAGTTCTTAGAGTTCTTGTCTCCCACGACCAAGTGCTGAGTTTGATGTCTAGCACTGCATAAGCTCAGTGTGGCAGCACAAGCCTTCAATCTCTGTCTCAAAAAGACAAACAAAGCTATTTGAAGCATTTGGCCATCATTAAAAATAGATAAAACTTATAAAATTCTCGAAGTGTAGAATGGAGTGATTCTGAGTTCTCTAAAAGAAGTGGTTCTCAACCTTCCCAAAGCTTCAGCCCTTTAATGCAATTCCTCCTGTTGTGGTGTCCCCCAGCCATAAAATTATGCTGTAATTTTGCCACTGTTATGAATCAGAGTATAAGTATCTGATATGTAAGATGTCAGATATTGACCCCTCGACTTGAGAACCAGTGCTTTAAAACATCTAAATTAAGGTTAGGGGTAAGTTACATACTTGGACAGTGATAGAAATGACAAAGTAGTACCCTGATCTCTGCAGGCACGTCACACAGCATCTCAGGACCTGATGATGTCTGCAGGCACGTCACACAGCATCTCAGGACCTGAGGTCTGCAGGCATGTCACACAGCATCTCAAGACCTACATTTCACTGTGGTAAATTTAAGGTTCGGTATTGAGATATGAAGAGCTGAAGCAGGCAGAAAGAGGAGATGAGGTTGAGTGTCATAAAATGAAATGCAGAGTATATAGCCTGATAAGTACATGTGGCATAACAAAGACACATTGAAATCACACATTTAATTTTTAATGGTCTCATTTGTTTGACATATGTGTCACGTGCTGTACATTTTCTGAATGATTCCTGAGTATTCTGCTTCTTGACATCAGTCCAGTAATATCCAAAATCAAGGTTTCATGTAGTTGCTGCAAATTAGAGAGATTCAACATAATAACACATATAATTCTATATGCTATTCATAGATACATGTGCCTTCTACAAATAAAACGTGAAACCTTTTAACTTGTGATGCACAGTATGTACAAGTCAAATTGCATCTTCTCAGTGAGTTGGGTCATTGAAGAGCCATGTGGGGAATCTCCTTGTCTCTCCTCAGGCTCCTTTGTCTTCACTAACACTCAGAAAGCGGCCTGAATGCCCTTTCCACTCTACCTCACTCAAATGATTCTTTTCTAATTCTCCATCACCAAGCCGACTTGCATGCAAATGTTTACTATTTGACTTTAGGCAGTAGGTGCTTGAGCTTGAACCAATAATGCATTCAGTTTCTGGACATGTTTCTGTATCTACTCTTGGCTTAAACATCTCTCCTACCTATGTCTATTTCCCATCCTCTCCCCCATACCTTCATGTTTACTCACACAGTAAGTTAGACTCTCTAAAGGTATTTAATCCAGAAATATCAAGATGTGTATAGGATATCCTGCATTACGCAGGCACACAGTTCTCTATAAAAATGGAGGTATAATGGACAGGCCAGAGAGAGATACAGGAAATCAAGAGCCAAGGTTTGGGTGATACTGTCGTAGAGTAAGCAGGAGAGTCACCCTTAGAAGCTTACTATTTAAATTATCATACCCTGGATGACCATTTTAAACTGCTGACATCTAGGTACTGCAAGATAGTAAATTAATTCTGCCTGAAGGCACTGAATTTACAGTAACTTTTTAGAACGGTCATTGGAAATGAACCCATGTACCTTGAGTAGTCAGAATGAAGTGAAGGTACAAGGAACCTGAAAAAAACTAATTCATCATACTGATTTTAAAAAGCATTAAATTCACATTTTATACAATCCCACAATGTATAACTGTGTGCCTCAGTTTACTAGTCACAGTGACATATGGCTACTGAGCACTAGAAATGTGACTATGTCCTGTTGGCCTTAGAAAATTTACTAGGAAAGAAACAAATATTCTAGTAATCATTTTATAGTAAGTTGTGGGGATTTGGATAAAAAAGGCCTATGTAGGCTCATATATTTTGAAGTTTGTCCCCAACTTGGTGGAACGGTTTGGGAAGGACTAAGAAGTGAGGTCTTGCTCAGGGAGGGGTGTCTCTGGATCGGGGCCTTGAAGTTTTAAAAGCCTTTGCCATTCCTGGTTAGCTTTCTCAACCTTGTGCTTGTGGATCAAAATGTGAGCTCTTACATACTACTCCAAGGTCACCCCTTCCTGGCTGCTGCCATGTTCCCAAGCATGATGGTCAGGGGCTCACACCCTCTGCAACCATGAGACCAAAATTAAGTGTTTTCTTTTAGAACTTTTCTTGGTCATGATGTTTAGTCATGGCAATAGAAGAGTAATGAAGACATAGGTGCATATTGGAATGTCAATATTTCACATTGATTTTGAACAAAATTTATCATTAAAATGGGCAGCATCCACACGTAGCTATGAGAACAAGTAACTAAGTGTTGTTTTTCTGCTAATACAGATGGTTTATAGCGGCTCATAGTTGAGATGTCCTCATGCATTCTGAAATTGTAGACACTCGTATCTCATGTCAAAATAGGATAGTGGAGGTTCTCACAAAATGCCATTATACAAATGAGCTTAGGGGCTGGAGAGATGGCTCAGCAGTTACCAGAATGCACTGCTTTGCCAGAGGACCAAAGTTTAGTTCTCGGGCACCTGTGAAGATGTCTGAGAACTGCCTGTAACAGTAGCTCCACGGAATTGGCTCGCCTCTTCTGGCCTCTTGGGCACTACACTCCTCTGTACACAACCACTGTCTTAGACACTGTTCTGTTGATGTGAAGAGAAACAATGACCAAAGCCACTTTTATAAAAGGAATCACGTCATTGGGGTTTTGCTGACAGTTTCAGAAGGTTAGTCCATGATCCCCATGATAGGGAGCAGAGAGCTACCTACTGATCCACATACACCATGCAGGGAGACGGGGTGGGGGCTTGGCTTTGGGGCTGGGCCTGCTACGAGCTTTTTGAAACCTCAAAGCTGAATCCCAAATGATACACTTCTTCCATCAAGTCCATACCTCCTCCTTCTTCTCAAACAGTCCCATTCCCTGATGACTGAATATGCAAACATATGAGCCTATGGGGGAAATTCTCCTTTAAACCACCACACCCATACAGACATGCACATACACACACACGCACACACACATACACAGAGAGAGAGAGAGAGAGAGAGAGAGAGAGAGAGAGAGAGAGAGAGAAAGTTTCTAAAACCCAAGCCTTAAAAATGAGCTTACATATAATGTATCGATAACCCTGCCCAAGCTAAACCTGCAGCAATTTTTCACATACATTGGAATCACTCATGTAGCCAGCCCTCTGATCTTACCACCAGTATGAATTTGGATGTCTAATGTTCTTGGAAATTATGTCATGAAGCACGGCTTTTCAATCTTATCTTTGATTGTCTGGAGGTGGCATTATTTTTCTTTCCCAAGCTAAACAAATATGTTTGGGATTAGAATAATGTGTCGGAGAGAATAAAGAATGGATTTACTCATCATGACAAATACTTGCATTGATTTAATCATGTTCTCTGTTGCATATAAGGCAAAAGGATAAATTGGATACTATGCAAATCAATGCAGTAAATCTGTTAGTGGAATATTAGAAATATTGTTAGGAATTTTACCAACCCTTTTAAACTCCAAAGTAGTTTTAGAGCCTCAGTCAGTTGGAATACTTTCAAAGATATATTTTATAATTTCCTAAAACCTTATTAAAACCAGCCTATTTTTTTCTCTGTGCTTAGTAAATTTGGCTTTTCCTTAATTGGGTGAAATATAAATGCCCGCCTGCGGACTACCATACATCATTACTATTGAGTAACTACATCATTTTTCAGTGTAAATCATAAAAGAGAAATAAAAATAGTATCAGAGATGGCACAATGAATTATACTTGCAATAAAATAATTCTTATAACCTTGAATAAATGAGAAGTGGGGTTAAAAGTCACTTTCACAGCATCTCATTTATCAATTAAAATTATCTCACTACGGAAATACAAAGCTTCATTATGACTGTTCAGAAAGTATGTAGGGATGTGTTCCAAGTGCCACATCTGTCTCCCCTCTATTCATATCCCAATTCATTTAAAGAGTGATTATTCTTAAAGGAGAACTTAACAGTCAGAGTCAAACCTCCAATTTCATTTGGGAAATCAGGTAAGAATTAAAAAACCTTTGGCCCATACAATAAATCCAGGCAAGATTCTTGTTCTGCATTTAAAATGAATGTATCTTAATTGAAATTATCTCAAAACTCGCTGAAGTGCAAATAAAGAAAATCACTTTCACCTCTACTGAAGCCCCCTGTGTTCCAGCTGCCTTGATCAAAACCACTAGTCACACACTACAAAGAAAATCGGATGCACAGACCAAAGGCAGTTAAGAAATCACAGTAAGTTTGCTCCTGGCTTTTGTTTTCAAAGGCGAACGCTTTTCAGTGGGCAAATAAATTGTGACTGTCTTATAGCAAGTCTTGTGAATATTAGTAAGTTAAAGTATGCAGCTAAAGTAAAGAAACACCATATATTGAGGTTAGAAAGCTGAGTTATAAATTGCAGGACACTATGTTTTTCTTTTCAGGGGAAAAAAAAGCTCACACAAGAAATTAACAATATTTGTAAAGAACAAAAGAGGAACTGGAGAGTAGTCTCAAAAGTTAAGAGCAGTTGCTGCACTTGCAGAGGACCAGTACTGACACGGTGGCTCCCAAGGCACAGCTCCAGTTCTAGAGAACCAAGTATTTGAGTAAACTCTGCTAGCAAGTAGCAACCACACATGTGGTGCACATATATACATACATGCAGATAAAGCACATATACACAGAAGAGAAAATAAATACATCTGAAAGCAATTTCAAACTAGCCAAAGGGACAGGACAGACACCCTGAGGAAAGGTGTGTCTGAGATGGGAAAGAAGCACAGCTTTGCAAATTTGAGTCAAATCTATCTAGGCATTAAGGAATGGAAGACTTAAAAGGGCCCTGTCACTCAGAAATCTGAAGGTCTTAAAGGAAACTGTTTTTATCGGACATATAAAAAGATGCAGTGAGTTTTTACTAATAAATATAGAATTGTAACAAATGTTAAGAGAACTGTCACTTAGGTAATAAATTTATATTTATGTAAAACTCCTTATGCTAATTTTCAAAATTATGGCAAGCTTCAAGATAATTATGTTTCTATTTATTCTCTTCTCTGCTTCCATCGTCCTGTTTTTTCAATAGAATTTATTTGAAAAATGTCAACAAGCCAGTAGTCCTGGTCTTTACTGTGATCTGTTTTAGACTATTCTGATCCCTTTGTCTCTTCATTGGCCAAAGATGAGGCAGCTGTGATGCTTGATTCTATAATAAAATGAAGATACAAGTACCACTGGGTAGAAAGCTGTAAATTTAAGAACATTGACATTTTAAGCAATTTTATGAAAATAATAATAGGCCTCAGCTATGGAATTATAACTGAAGATATCAATTTAAACATCATTCTGTCTTAGAAAAAATGCTGTAGCATTTAGCAAATCACTAATCAAAAACATCAGTAGCAGTGAGCAGATTCTGAGACAGATCTTCACTGTAAAACTTCACTCATTAGGTAAAAGAATAAGAGATTCTTAAAGAAACTATAATGGCCAGGTAATGTTCAGGGGATAATTTTAAAAATTATACCTATTTCAAATTGGGCTGCATTAAAGAAATTTAGATATAATTTCTAGGGTACCTTTGTGGGGACGTTTGAAGAAATGGCAATTGACACTGAAAACACTGAGAAACAATAGAATACTTGCAAATCGAATCTGAGAATATATTAATAAGATTTCCACCATGGTCAAATAGGCTTCATCCCAGAGCTGCACAGATGATTCAACATATCTAAATTGATAAATGTAATCCACCATACAAATTGAAAGACAAAAAAACCCCCCAAAAAACACATGACCATCTCATTAGGTAAAATTCAGCATCCATTCATAATAAAAATCCTGGAGAGAAAAAAATACAGTGGGACATACCTAAATAATAATAAAGGTGACTTACAGCAGCCCATAGGCAATGCTAATCTAATTGGAAACTCAAAAAAAGTTTCAATAAAATCAGGAACATGACAAGGATGCCCACTTCTCCATACCTATTCCACATAGTATTTGAGGTCTTACCTACAGCAATAAGAAAACTGAGGGTAATTAAAGTGCTAAAAATAGGAATAAAAGAAGTCAAATTGTCTTATTTGCAGAGGACATGATTGTATGCATAAATGATCCTAAAAACTCCACCTGAAAACTTTTATAGCTGATAAGAACTCACACAAAAAAATCTGAATTCTTCCTGTATATAAATGGCAAATGGACTAAGAAAAAAATCAGGGAAATAACGCCTTTCACAATAACCTCAAATAATATAAAATATCTTGGGGTAACCCTAACCAAGCAAGTGAAAGACTTCTATAATCAAAACTTTAAGGTGTTGAAAAAGAAAATAGCAGAAGATGGAAAGATCCACAGGGATCAGTATGATTACTATACTGAAAATGGCCACCTTACCAAAAGCAGCCAGAGATTCAATTCAGTTCTCATTAAACTCAAATGCAATTCTTCAAAGATTTTGAAAGAACAACTTTCAGCTGCGTATGGAAACCACACACACACACACACACACACACACACACACACACACACACACACACGATAAACAGGATAGCTAAAATCAACCCTGAATAGTAAAGAACTTCTGGTTGTATCACTATCACCAATCTTAAATTTCAGGACAGAGTTATACTAATAAAAAACAGTATGACATTGGTACCAAAATAGAAATATTTATCAACATAATCAAGTGAAGACCCATACATAAGTCCAGACACCTATGAGCACTTTATTTTTGATAAAGAAGCATGAAATACACACTTGAAAAAAGACAGAATCCTCAACAAATGGTGCTGATTAAACTAGATTTTTTTGCATGTAGGAGAACGGAAATAGACCCATATTTATCAACCTGCACAAAATTCAACGCTAAATGAATCAATGTCTTCAACATAAAAACAGATACAATCAACATGATAGAAGAGAAATAACCTTGAACTCATTGGCTGGCACAGGAGAAGACTTTCTGAACACGACACCAATAGCAGAGCCACTAACGCCAACAATGAATAAACAGGACCTCATGAAACCGTAAAGTATCTGTATGGCAGGAATTTATTCAGAATAATAGGTAGGCTACAGGATAGGAAAAGATCTTTACCAATTGCACACCTGATATAGGGATTAGATACAAAATATATGAAAAACTCAAAAAACCAGACATCAAGAAAATAAACGACACAATTAAGTAAAATGGCACATACATATCACTGAATAAAAAGTTCTCAAAATATGAAAGGCAAATGGCCAAGAAGCACTTAAAGAAGTTCAATGCCCTTAGTCACCAGGGAAACCCAAAACTACTTTGAGATATTGTTTTGCACCAGTCAGAATCACCAAAGATTAATGAAATACATGACAGCTTATCATGGCAAGATGAGCACTCATTCATTGCTGGTGAGAGTACGAAGTTGTCCAGCCACTGTGGAAATCAGTGTGGTGGTGCTCGGAAAGCTAGAAGCAGATGTAGCCTAGAGATCCAGCTATACAGCTCTTGGGAATATATCCAAAGGACTCTACATTCAACTACAGAGATAATTGCTCATCCATGCTCATTACTCCTTCATTCATAGTAGCCAGAAATTGGAAACAGCTTAGATGTCCATCAGCAGATGAATGAATAATGAATGAGAATGTGGCACATTGGCACAATGGAACATTATTCAGCAGTTTTAAAAACTGGAATTGTGAAATTCACAACTACATAGCTGGAGCTAAAAAAAAAGATTAACCTAAGTATGGTAATCCAAGGACAAATGTGGCATATATTTTCTTATATCTAGTTGTTAGTTTTTAAGTCTTCAATAGGTGTGGTGTTATTTGTATAATCACAGAGGTTAGATACAGAAAAAATGACTAGGAGAGATGGAAAAAGCTAGTAAGGTGTATTCATTTTATAAATTCTGTTCTTCTAGAGAGCCCTGACTAGTACAGATTATGGTGCCAGATAAGGTCCTCTGGATGAACAGCAAGCTTTTTTTTACCTTGCTTTCCTTCCTACACTTGCGGATTGGAGTTTGAGAATCATTCTAAATTATGTCAACTGAATTTTCAGAAGCACGGCTGAGAAGTACATTACTCTCCTTCCAAGCTATGGCACGGTAGCATTTCTGAACATTTTGCCACAGCATAATGGCATTTGTCAGTTTCACAACTCACAATATTTATGAAATTTTCCATCTGCTACTTTGTCCATGCTACATATAATCCCTCTTTTTTAAAAATAAACCATCCCACTTCCAGATACCATCTTTATTTTCCAACAAAAATTCTTAACATTTGAGTCCTAAAATAGACATAATCTGTGTGGATAGGTTTCCAATCCTACAGTCAATCATTACCATGACCAAGCGAGCAGAGAGGAGAGACAATGAGTTAGAGTAAGTTAAAGATCGCTATTCCTGTCCATACAGCACCACAGGGCTTTAGTCAACCACACATCTCCACATCGACTTACAGTACAACAAAAGCATGAGCCTCAGTGTCCTCACAAAGTCACCTAAATGTCTAAATTCCATTATTACGAGAGGTGAAGGAGTTAATTAATCTTTACCACAGATGTCTCTCTATTGATAACTCTACCCAACAGAGATAGTATATGCAAAGATTGAGCAAAATGTATTTAAACAAAAACAAAATAGCTATTTTATGAATAAGGTTGCTATTAATATAGTTGAGCAAATGTCTTCATTGTATGGTGGAGCATCTTTCAGGTATATGCCCAAGAGTGGTATGGCTAGGTCTTCAGGTAGCATTATTCCCAATTTCCAGAGAAAGCACCAGATTGATTTCCAAAGTAGTTGTACAAGTTTGCACTCCCATCAGCAATAAAGGAGTGTTCCCATTTCTCCATATCCTCACCAGCATGTGATGTCACTTGAGTTTTTTATCTTAGCCATTCTGATAGGTGAAAGACAGAATCTCGGAGACTTTTGATTTGCATTTTCCTGATGACTAAGGATGTTGAGCATTTCCCAGACCAAGAAAGACAAGCATGGTATATAATCATTTATAAGTGGATATTAGCCCAACATAGATGTCTTCGGAGAGACTCCATCCAGTAGGGGAATGGGACAGATACTGAGACTTACAGCCAGATTCTGGGGAAGTGCTGTGAGTTATGTGGAAGAGTTGGGGGATGGAAAGAAAGGAAGTTGGGTGGATTGTCAGGAGCTCCACAAAGAGACTATCAGGGCTGGTGGATCTGGACCCAAGGGGGCAAACTGTTGCACTAACCAAGGACATTGCAAGCAGAGTACCTAGAGCCCCTGTTCAGACATATCCAATGGCCATCTCATTCTCAATGTAGGGAAGGTGGGGGTGGGAGTGAGGGAGACTGCTTCTGACATGAGCTCTGGTGGCCACAATTTGAACACTGCCCCATGGCTGAGAGACCCTGTGAGAAAAAGGAGGAAGGGGGATGCAGCTATCCAGAGGAGACCTGTTAAGCTATGGTCAGACGCTGGGGAGGAGAATCCCACTTGTCAGAGGTCTAGGGGAAGGGAAGAGGGAGGGTGGAGGGGAGTAGGAAGATTGAGGGGCTAGCAATCTAATGTAATGTGAATAAAATACAATAAAAAAGAAAAGAAAAGGAAACAAACAAAAAGAAACAAACTAGCATTAAAAGAGGGACACAGACATATAAAAACATTTGCATGAAAAAGAAAAACACGAAAAATGTTCACTATCACTAAGCACTAGAGAATTGCATTTCAAGCCCATAATGGTATCTCTCACTAGTTAGAAAGCCTGAATCAAAATCAAGTCTAACAAGGCCTGATGAGGATACAGGGGACTCATACACTCACATCAAGAGAGTAAACTAGTGCAGCTGATGCAGAAGTGGTACGGCTATTGTTTTGGAAAACCTTTCAATGCATAAATACTACCATATATCCAAATGAGATGAAAATGTCATATCAACACAGCAATCAAATGCCTCGTGTTTATTTCAGTACTGTTAATAATGACTAATATACAGAAACAACCCAAACTTCAATCAGTGGACAGTGGATAAGAATGTTTCTCTCTCTCTCTCTCTCTCTCTCTCTCTCTCTCTCTCTCTCTCTCTGTGTGTGTGTGTGTGTGTGTGTGTGTGTGTGTGTGTGTGTGTGTGTGTGTCTACTAAGTGTAACAGTGGTCAGCAGAGACTTAGAAGGGCAGAGGGGAGAAGAGACAGAGTGGAAGAGAGTCACACAAGCACAGGTAGAGACTGGACATTCAATCTGGTTTCTGGTAAACAGTAGATTACAACAATCTATGTTTTCAGAAATAACTAGAAAACAAGAGTCTACTTTCCCAGCACATGAGAAGATGAACATTTGTGGAGATGGAAGTGCTTGTTAATCTGCCTTGATGACTACACTGTATGTAAAGACCAGATTATGATTAATCTGAATAATTAAATGAATAAATGTTATGACACAATAAAAATTTTAATGGAAACTATTTGAAACACAACATTTGTAGTTTCAAAAGTCACATGAGGTAAAGTACTCCATGCCTCTGTCAGTAAATTGAGTCAGTCTTTTAAATTTTCTGTAACCCTGTACTAGGCTGCTTTCCTATTTGTTTCTGATCTGTGTTTTTAACTCCATGGCTGGCAAAAATCACCTTGTATCTGTCAAATAACACAGACCTAATTTATGTTTAGTGACATTGTCTTAACAACAGTCTGTAAAATGTGGGCTGTACATCTTCTTTAGTGTACAGACTTTCATTCTACTATTTTTTGCATTTCTTTGTTTATATGTGGATATGTGCATGTATGTGTATGTGTGTGTACATTTGTGTAAATACGTATGTGTGTATGTATGTGTGTGAATATGTGTTTACATGTATATGTGTATATTGTGCACATATATAATATTTATTGTGTATATGTGTGCAAATATGAATATATGTGTGCATATGTGACTATATGTCAATGTATATGTGTATTGTGTTAGTGTATGTATATGTGTATGTACGTGTGTGTATATGTGTGCATGTGGATAGGTATGCTAGTTTATGTGTATGTAGATGTGTGCATGTGTACATGTGGATATGTGTGTTAGTGTATATGAATGTAGATGTGTGTATGTGTACATATGTGTAAGTGTAGGTTCATGCACATGTTTGTGCATGTATGCATACGTGTATCTGTGTGTGTTACCCATATATTAGTACATACATGCCACTTTGCTTGTAGAGGTCAGGAAATAACCTGCAGGAGTTTGTTCTCTGCTTCTACTATGTAGACTCCAGGAGTGAACTCAGCCTTGCCAGGCTTGCATGACCTTCATCTTTAACTATTCGTAACGCAAAATAAAGATACAATTTTACAACCTACCAAATCTTTAAAAAAATATTTTTCTATTGTTCTGTATGCAGTGTTCTACATGTACATGTACCCCTGCAGGCCAGAAGGGGACATCAGATCACATTATAGATGGGTGAGCCACCATGTGGTTGCAGGGAATTGAATTCAGTACCTCTGGAAGAGCAGTCAGTGCTCTTAACCTCTGAGCCATCTCTCCAGCCCAACTCATCAAATCTTAATCCAGTTGTGTCATCACACAATATTTTTGTCAATGATTTGCTTTTTTATATAGTAAACTTTCTTATGTATAATGGTTTAGTCCTGGAAAAAAAGACTTTCTTAAAGTCAAATTAATAAACGTACAGCATACGTTAATATCCAGCAAAAGGAGATGAAACACTTTGGCTATCCAGCCATGACTGGTTCTTCAAAGACACAATGGACATGGGATGGCTTCATGCCGAAACATAAGGAAAGCAGCGCAGGCATGGGCTATAGGGATAAAGGCACCATGAGGGCTTCATCTCTAGCCTTGGGTTTTCCCTTTCTGTATGATGTCCGTCAGATCCCTCTGTTAGCACTGAAACATGTGATAATCTAGCTGCTGTGAAGGTTTGTTGAGGCATCCAAATAGCTACCCTTTCATGCTATGGACAGTGTAAGGGAGGAACTGCCACAATTAAATCAACAAGCCCGCTAAGGAAAGCCCACCTTGAATACTTAGATCAGATGAGGCAGGAAAGACAGAATCTTTGTCTCAACCAGGATAATCCATACAGGTCATCTCAGCTACAGAGACCAACTCCCCATCACAAGTACATGCACGCACACACACACACACACACACACACAGAGAGAGAGAGAGAGAGAGAGAGAGAGAGAGAGAGAGAGAGAGAGAGAGAGAGAGAGAGAGAGAACATTATTTAAGGTATTATTTTACTTGGCAGGATTTCTCTGTGCAGCCTCTGCTGCCCTGAAACTCATTTTGTAGACCAGGATGGCCTGGAATTCACAGAGATCCACCTTCCTCTGTCTCCCAAGAGCTGGGGTCTAAGTTGTGAGCCAACCTGCCTGGTTTTAATTTGAAATCAGTCAATATAGGTTGTTTCCCTTTTGGCCTGTGAATTCTGCTTCTTAAAACTGCCTTGCAATTGTGCCCAAGAGTATATTCTATTATGAACTTTGAGGACACAAGTTTCCAAGTCCAGTTGTTTCCATGGAGCCTAACCTAATACACATTTGCTTTTATTAATTATCAATGAGCTGATGCAGAGTGACTGATACAGCATGGACCAGTCAATTTGAAAGTGGGATCTTCTGCCACACACAACTTGCTTCTTGAACGGAACAGCTTTTCAGGTGACTGTTTAGCTTAGCTTCGGCTTACATTACTTAGGACATTTTCAACCACAAAACGTGAAAAGAAATAACCTGCACTGCTGTTCATCACTCTGAAATAATTAACAGAAGTACATATTAGAATAATTAAATGCCATGCCAGTCACCTACACTTTATACATGACAGATGTTATGATTCCCCAGTGCTGCACATCTACCTGTGTTTCTCTCTGTTCTTTTCTGAGAGATATGGGTCATTTCCAGACCATTGTTTTGTTGCTGGGCTCTACTCTGCATGTCATGGTTGCTTGGACGGTGTTTATATGTGGAACTCGGGAAATCTGGATGCACAGACAACTAAAGTGAGTGGACACGGGGGAACCACCTTATCTAGCCAATAACTAGCATCCTAAATTCTCAGGCCTGTAAGATTATATTAAAGTGCATATATCTGTTTCCATTGATTCTTCTTTTAATAGTGTTAAAATACAGTATAATAATTCTCCATGATACTACTGGTTATTTTATCCAATTTACTTAATTCACTCTTCACATTTTAACTAGGGAGGTCACTCTAAAATAATGAGCAAACCAGAATGAAATAAGAAAAAAAGTTTGTTGTCTCGGCTTACTACACTAAGCGCAAATGCTTTGCTCCGTGCTATGGTAAGCTCTGCCACAGTTCCACAAACTATACTGTGTGATCTATATCCTTACGTCCTTTACGTCCTCATGCATCTGCCCTGTTCATGGCAGCTCCCTTACTCCCACTGTTCCTATCAAATACTACCACACCGTTCCCCTTGCTCTGCGTTCCAACCCATGTACTTGCTTGTTTACCACATAGCCTTAAACTCAATCATTACCTATTTTATTTTTGTTTATGTATTAATTTTTTTGTTGTTGAGACAGGGTCACTCTATGTAGCTTTGGCTGTCTTGAATTCACTATGTAGACCAGGCTGGCCTCGAATTCATAAGGGATCCACTTCCCCAGTGCACTCATCTCGAGTGCACCACTGTGCGCAGCTAGTCTTACCTAATCTAAAAAAGAAAACTTTCCAGTGTTTAACTGTGTCATGAAGTGTTCAAATATCTCACACAATGTTCCAGCTTATTGAACTGTTAAACAAGTTGTTTCTTAGCTCAGCAGCAAGGAAATGTTTTCAAATGTGCAGGAACTTTGAAAAAGAAAGAGACAACTTTCCAGTTGAGGCTAAGAAGGAAGGAGTAACCCATAGACGGTCAGATGTCCCGAAAGAAAAGCTGCTTAGTATGACATTCACAGTAGAGGACTAGGATAGTGACTGTCCCTCCTCTGTCTACGTGTAGAGTCTGCTCTTGTTTTCACAGTAGTCATACTTGATAAAGTTGTAGCATACACTGAATCAACATGTGACTTAGTTCTTCGTTTGTTCCTTTTCAAAGGCCTTTTAGCACAGATGGTTGATTTGGTGATGCTGCGCTCAAGAAGACCAGCACTATAAGCCACGCTGCAGTGATGCTTCTCTTACAGGCAGGGGTTGTTAGAGCCTTCCAGAGCCTTTTTGCACTTAGGAACACTAGACAGTACACTTCACCACAGCGCTGGGGTCTGTGCTAGATGGTAAGTCAAGGGCACGAGAGGAACAATGGAGAGGCCAAAGGAAGGACACGTGTCTCTACAATCCAAGGACCTAACAAGACAGCCAACTTCTGCTTTCTCCCACATTCACCAAGTATTAAGTTCTTGCAGTTGGGTACTTCAGATTGGTTTTTTGTTTGTTTGTTTGTTTGTTTTGTTTTTTGTCTTGGTTTGTTTTCTGCATTGACTACATTCATAATTGATCTGGATTATGGCCTAAGTATTGATTAGAAGTTTACAAGCAGACACTATCTGGAGGGAAATTTGCAAACATGGAACCTGGGAGTAAGGATACTGACCACACGCAAATCCATGGTTGAACCTTCTAAGAGATGAGAGATATCCTCCTACATTCTCTCAGTCAGTGGTGTTTTTCAAAAATCAAAACAGTATCATTTCATCTTTTCATGTTTTCATTTCTGGGGAGTTTAGGTGGACTAGAGGCCAGTCTGCTGCCCGCAGCGATCTCCTGGCCTCACTCTCCAGCTCCATGGAGGACTCTGTTGCTGTAGCCCAATAATTGTGACTAAACAGCCGCCGCTGTTGTGTGAATGCTCTCCCATCGGAAGTCCCTTGATGTTACTTCAGTGACAGTTCCTTCCTTCCCATACCTTTAAAGCTCCTGTAAGGAAGACCTTTTTCTTCTACATCTAAGTGTTTCTTTTTTAATTAGAACTAATCTAGAAGAATATATTCTACCCCCCTCATAAAAAGGTAATAGAAAATTCAGAAAAATTAGACCATTACTTGTTACTTGTTGAAAGAATGTCATTCACTCTCTTTTTATAAATTATATGAATTATAAATTACAAATTATACTACAATCCTTAGTAGTTGGTATCTCTCTCTCTCTCTCTCTCTCTCTCTCTCTCTCTCTCTCTCTCTCT
>OU015745.1:82162132-82183502 GCA_907169655.1 Acomys percivali
GAGAGAGAGAGAGAGAGAGAGAGAGAGAGAGAGAGATGAAAGTTTTAAGAGCTTCCATGTGTTTAAGGTTATAAAACATATATATGAAAGTCTATGAGGCAGTTTCTGGTTGACATTGGAGACTGGTGTCATGCCAAGCCTTCACCAAAAAGGCCTCTTGCATCTGTGTAGGAGCTAGTGTAGATGTTCATAGCTGGCTGGCCAACACGCCAAGAACAAGTTATAGTGGTGTGTTCTGTCCTGAACGAGGCAGCTATATCACTCCCCTCAAGGCTCAGGATATTTATTTTTGAAAATAAGATAATAATTATTATTTAACAATAAGAGGGGGTACAAACTATGGAAGAACCAAAGTAAAGGCGATGACGTGCAGCAAAAAGATGTCTTCTGGACATGACATCATGACACGGCCATTGTACTCAACTCCCAGCATGCTGTTGTGGGTAACTGCATGAGACTGAACCCCCTCAGACTTTTGTCATGGATGGGGGAAGGGCCTTTACGGCCTCAGCCCTTCCAGAGGGACTATTGGAAATGGAAAGTTTCTGGGAGAGAGGGTTTTCTTTTCTTCAGTTGCAGAGTTACTGGTAGTTATGCTTGTTCCAGCAAATTACTTTCCACTCACACTCATGCAAGAAAGTCTAATTAAGTTCCTTGGACCACACACAAAAAGAAGATGTGAGAATGGGAAGGAGACTTGTTGAAAAGAAGAGTTCCAGCCAGAGATGGAGAGAAAGAATGAGAGAATAAAGGAGGGCTGAAGCAACTAAACCTCATTTTGTGAATGTGTGGAACTGACAAAATAAGGTTTAATGTTTAAAGAAAACCTGCTGGGACAAGGAGGGGGAGAGAGAATTGTGTCTTGAGAAGAGAGAAACGAGGAAGAGAATGGAGATCAATGTCTGTCTTAGAGGCATGGTGGAATTAGTGAGTCTTTGGACCTGGAACTTCTTGTGGCTAGAGGAATGGCTTGGTGTTTAAGAGCATGAGCTGCACATCTAGAGGACTTGCCTGTGGTCCCTAGCATTCATGTGGAGCAGCTCACAGCCTCCCATCAAGAGATGTGATGCTTTCTTCTGCTGATGCTGTCACTGGCATACATGTGTCATTCGTGCATTCGCATACATAGGTATAAATAAAAATAAGCCTATGTTTAAAGCCTAGAACTTACTTAACTTGTAAAAGGTAAGATCAGGGGCAAAAAGGATGTTGAAGTGGTTGCGAACCCTTGTTACTGCTCCAGATGACTGGGGTTCAAGTCCTGGAGCCTACACTGGGCAGCTCAAAGACACCTATCATTCCATTTCTGGGAGACCTGATGGCCACTGCTGACTTCCTTGGTCACCAGGAATGAAAGTGGTATACAGACGTACAAACACAGAAAATAAAACAAATAGATTATCTAAAAATATTTAAGCTTAAAACAATGACTAGATCATAAGAGAGCAGACATTTTGATTGAATCTGGTATAGATAAGGGAAGGTTCTGGGAAAGAACCCAGAAGGGATGGAGGAAATGCTTAATCAGGAGAAGGGAGAGCTAATAGATTGACAGACATGACAGGTCCTGAGGAAGCCACGTGCACAGAAGAGCCCATCCTTGTGAAATATGAGAGACACAATCTCCTGAGAACAAAAGAAGAGGAGAGAAGTCAAAGACCATCTGACCATGAAGTAGGACTTGCCTTAGAACAACTTGGAGTCAGGCATGCCAAGGGTAGGGCAGTCTATGCCTGGATGGACTCACAGGATGCGACTGAGCCTTCTGATCATTGGAGTCAGGCATGCCAAGGGTGGGGCAGCCTACCCCTGGGTGGACTCACAGGATGCGGCTGAGCCTTCTCTTCATGAGGCTCAGCCTGGCCTACATCATTCTTCAAGTTTCCATCTAGACCTAGACATACAAATTTCAAAATGACATTTTCTCATAAAATAAATACGTGAGGCAGGTAGTGGTGGTGCATACCTTCAATCCCAACACTTGGGAGGCAGTGGCAGGCATATCTCTGTGAGTTTGAGGCCAGCCTGGTCTACATAGAGAAACCGTGTCTTGAAAAATCATAAATAAATAAATAAACAAAATATGTAAACATACACAATTTATCCTTGTATTCATCTGACTTCTATTGTAAGCCTAAATATTGTTTTTAAATTACATGTATTATCTATTGGTCTGGCTAAGTAATCAATTAAGACACAGACACATGTTATATTTTAAAATAGCCTTAGTTAACCTGGGGCAGGGCAGATATCAATCCTCTCAACTATTTCTCATAGTGAGAAAGGCATGGGATCCCTGTCTCAATCCCATGCCACCAGTTCTCAATAACTTTTATCAAGCTACCTCCCATCCATAATCCCAAATATTTGTTAATGTGTTTTATTTGAGCTGGATTCTCCATCCATGCCGGCCATATGTTTTTCCTCCATATAACGCATGGCAGCCTTCCTCTCTTCCCCTCAAGTCTCTCTCCTATCTCCTTGGGGCAGTCTTTCTTCTTCCAAGAATTCTTCTCTCTCCTAGCCCCACCTATCTCCTGCCCTGTCCAGGGAGAATGGCTTTTTATTAAGCAAAAGTTAGGTCACACAGACAGCAAGCAGTAATTAGCATCAAAATACATCAGACCATCCGCCAACATCTCCCCTTTTTCTACTTGTATGTTGAATGCATTCACTGTTCAACATAATAACTGGAAAAAATTATTTTGAAAAGGCCAACCAAGAGCTAATTGACTACATGAGAAGCCCTTGGATTTTTATTTGGTAATTACATTCATATCTATTAATCTTCAGTCTTAATCAGACTGGAGAAATGATCAATAGGAAAATCTTCAAATATATGCATCACTAAAATGATTTCACAAAGGTTCTCAACTTTAACAAAATGTCTTAGGATGTAAAAATGAACATTGAAGATGTCATTATTTGAAATGCTAATTTTAAATTTTCTGCTTTTAACAACCCACTTGAGTTCTTTAAAAAAGCCATTTGCTCAGAAAGAAAACCTTGCCGCACTCCTTGAAGTAAATGTTTATGGATTATGCATGTGAATTACGCTCGCTGCATATCCATTTATACCTGAGTGGAAAGCAACTGTGAACAAACTCGTGAGCATGGCAGGATTCCCATAAAGCCCAGACACCACATTACCCAGGCAGCCAGAGCACAGTAAGTAGGCTTCCTAACAGGACAGCTTGCCTCAAGAAAGGTCAGAGCGACCTTGTCAGTTGCTAAGTCTATAAACAGCTAATTACTGAATTCACAAAGCAAAGGGGCTCCATGATCTGCCTGCGTCAGAAACAGATTGGCACAAAGGCAAAAAAAACATGCTCCTTTTCCACATAGTCATTCCTTCCAGACACTATTCCTGAAGCTATCAACATCTTAAACGGGAGCCAGAGGGAAAGGATCGCCCTTGCTAAATACCTCCTCGTGGCATTTTTCAGATCTAATTACAGAGCCCCGTGTCTCATCAATACTAAATACAGTGGGGATTCCTGCCAGACAGAAATTACTGAGGACCATTCTAATTAATGTGTGTGACTCTAACAGGGATTAACTGCATGCTGAGCTCAGAACTCTGCAGTGAGAGGAATCGGAACACTGAGAAGGTCACACATCCAAACCCCAGGGGTAAAGCTGTTCCCAAGGAACAGGAGAGCTCTTTCTTGGCAGAGGCTTTCCTCCACCTCTGCTGGTTGTGTATAAATGAGGTTTAAACATGCAGAGATAGACCCTCAGTGAGGCTCGCCAATGGGGAGAGGTGACACTAGACACACACTTCTCTGGTTTGTTTAGTTTCGATGCCTAAAAGCAAAAGCAATGTAGAGACAGAGCCGGAAGGTAATTGGAGACAAAAAATAAATAATACAATAAGAAACAAAGATAAGGAGCTGAAAGATGTGGCTTGGTTAGGAGTGTGGTTGCTTCCCAATTCTTCATAAACCACGTGGTACACGTGGGAAGTAGACAGAGGGATGGGGGATTCTGGGTGGAAACCAGCTACATAGTGATTCTCAGGACAAGCTGGGATGCATGAGACCTGTTCTATGCTGAACAAATTTATTTGATAAGAGCAATGATGAAATGGTTTCTTGGGAAAAGCAAAACCTGGAATATATTTCTGGTAGATACAATGTGAGGGAAGAAAAAGAAATTTTCAAAAGACTATAATTCACATGGATTTACAGATGAAGGAGGACAGAGTAAAGGAAATGAAAATAATTTTATGAAAATGAAGTTTATTTTTTATTCTTCAAAAATTGCTTTAAGGGAATCACTGCAGGCAAAAATTACAATGGTCTATTTTGTGTCTATGATCCATGTAAAAGGAAAAGGCATAACAAACAATACAACAAATATGAGATGCAGTGAGAGGATAGATGACAGGGTGTGAAATAACACAACGCTGTTTGAAGACAGATTTGAATTAAATGCATATTGTCATCCTTAAAACACCCACTAACAAAAAGTTCTTTTAAAAAAACCTATAAATAATAAAAATAGAGCAGATAAAATAGAATTACAATACAGTCAGTCAACTAATTCAAGAGAAGGCACAAAAATTTAAAAGTAAATAAGGACACAAAAGATAAATAAAATACGTAGTGGAGTCTAGCTTCCTCCAATTATATTAGCAACACCATCTAATAAGTATCTTGTAAACACTCCAATTAAAAGACATTGGTGACTGGCCAGACATTCTGGTAAATACTGCAATCCCAGCACAAAGGCTACAGTAAGAGGGTCATAACTTCAAAGGCAGCTGTTGCTACGTAGCCAAACTGTGTCTCAAAATTGGCAAACAGCAAAAATGTAGTAATTAATTGAATAAAGTGAAAACACAACATCAAACTCTTTATAGTAATCAAAATATTTTACCATGGAGATATAGAAAGATTTAAGGTGAAAGGCTAGGTAACAGTAACTCTTGCTCAGGAAATTAGTGATTTCAGAACAAAGATTACTATCAGAGTCCAAAAGTGGCATCGCCTTTGGATGAAGAGGTCCGTTCTCTAAGATGCCGTAATGCCAAGTGTGTATGCACCCCCCAAAAAATGTTTCAAGATACAGTAAACAGGGGCTGAGGAAAATGCTCAGTAGGCATAAAGCATCTGTTGCACCAGCATGAAAATTCGAATGTAGATCCCCAACACTCATATTAAAAGTCAGACATGGACACACACACACACACACACACACACACACACACACATCTAACCCTAGTGCTGAGAGAAACGGGGTCAGGAAGACAACTAGGATTAGTGGACAGCAGGTCCAGTTGAAATTGTGCACTCCAGCCTCCATAAGAGACCCTGTTTCTTCTCAGCGTCTGATTCCATCAGCTGCTGGGTGGGGCGTCTCAGAGGGTGGCTATGCTAGGCTCCTGCCATGGGTGCTCTTCTGGGTCTGTGTTACTTCTCAGGATGGCCCTTTCTAATTCCATCCATTTGCCTGCAAATTGCATAATTTCCTTGTTTTTAATAGCCAAGTAGCATTCCATTGTGTAAATGTACCATATTTTCTTTATCCATTCTTCAGTTGAGGGGCATCTAGGTTTCTCTCCCCCCCCCTCCAGTTTTTGGCTATTATGAATAAAGCTGCTATAAACATAGTTGAGCAAATGTCCTTGTGATATGGTGGAGCATCTTTTGAGTATAGGCCCAGAAGTAGTATAGCAGGGTCTAGAGGTAGCACTATGTCCAATTTTCTGAGATAGTGCCATATTGACTTGTAGCTCAGGGAAGTCTTGTAAAGGCAGGGGATGGGGGGGGGAGACTAAGGGGGGAGAATAGAAGAACCTGGAGGGGACAAGATACCACAAGAAGACAAGCAGAGTCAACTAACCTAGGTCCAAGGGGGCTCACAGAGATGGAAGCACCAACCAAAGAGCATGCGTGGACTGGACCTAGGCCCCCGACACATATGCAGCTGATGGGCAGCTTGATCTTCATGTGGGTCCCCTAGAAAGTTGAGTGGGTGCTGTCTATGACATGGACTCTGTTGCCTGCTTTTTGATGACTTCCCCCTAACAGGGCTGCCTCTCCTGGCCTCAGTGGATGAGGATGAGCTCAGTCCTGATGTGACTGTAGGTGGTGGGGTGGGATGGTGGTGGGGGGGCTCCCCTTTTCTGAGGAGAAGGGGAGGGAAGTTATGATTGGGATGTAAAGTGAATATTTAAGTTTAAAACCTTCCATTTTTTTAAAAAGAGAAAGAGACCCTGTTCTTTGCATGGAGAGTTACAGAATGGGACTCAATCCTCTTCCTCTGGCCTCTGTGTGTGTACACCACATGCACATATACATACTACACATATTCAACACACATACTGACACACACACACCATATTCAACACACACACAGGCACACACACCCACACACCATATTCAATACATACAGAGACACACACACCATATTCAACACACACAGGCACACACATACATATCTATATACTAATTTAAAAAATACGTTAAGTTAAAAACTAATAGAAATAAAATATTTATTTGCAAAATAAAAAAAGCCTGACCTCAATACATAGGCCATATATCTTTTAGAAAAAAACTCATTAAGAACTGATCATATACAATTCCAGGCATGAGATTCAGGCCCAGGTGGGAGACATAAGCTAATCCAGGGTAAGGCACACTGCACTTAGGAGTTACAAAACTCCTGGGAAAAGAAATAAGTGACCCAAGCTAAATCTTTGTGCTGACCCAGGGTAGTATGTAGCCCTCAGAAGAAAACTAGTTATACAGCCCCAAACTCTGAGTTCCCAGACATAGATGGAAAATATGACACCTCAATCCTTTCATGACTTAGTTAGTCCTCTACTGAACATTGTAAACATGTCCACTGAAAGAAGAAAGGAGGCTTGACTTTAAATATTTATGTTTATAAGTACATATATATTTGCTAGGAAAAGGCCTCAGCAGTTCAGAGTGCTTGCTGATCTTTCACAGCATGCAAATCCAGTTCCCAGCAAAACCAACCCCAGATGTACAAGTCCCAGAAACAAAGCAGCGTGGATAAAACAAGGGGTTAAGCCTTCTCCCCAAATCACTCATTCCATAGGAATGGCTGATGAGAACAACTAGGAAGCACTTTCAGACAAAGAATTAAAAAAATAAATAAAAGGTCATAATTATGTTCAAACAGCTAAAAGAAGACATGAATGGACTCCAAGAAAATAAAAACAAGGAGATGAATGAAATAAGGAAGTCAAGACGGGAAAGTAAAATTCAACAGAGAGATAAGATGGTGGAGGAAAAGACAAAACAAAATAATTTGGAAAGGGAAAACCTACTAAGCCATGTGAGTATCTCTGGAAAGTTACCAAGAGAATAGAGCATGGGAGACATGAGTCAGGGAGCCCCAAGACAGGATGGAGAAAGTGTATGAACACTTCAAAGAGAAAAGTACTTCAGCATTTTTCTTTTGCATCTATTTACTATAATGTCATTTGCATTAAGAGTGGGTGTGCATATTTTTCTATATACCCACAACAGTTTTAAGGCCAGTAAGGGGGTAAAGATCTCATTCTGAAACTCTTACAAAGAATAATGATAAACATAGCAAAGAATTTCTTATAGATTATATTTCTATGAACCACACATTTCACTAATCAGGCAATAAAAATGATAGGTTATTTCCAATGACTAAGCCAGTTCAAGCCAAATTAAAGTATAAAGACAGGTTTATTGGAGGCAGCTTTCTGGCAGGTTCACAGATCCCAAGGCACAGGGCTTGTGGACTGTGCCAGCAGGGAGAGAGAAATGGCAGCGAGAGAATCAAAATTTCTGGATTACACAGTGAAGAGCCTCTTGGGGAAAGAAAGACCAGCCACTGGCATGAAAAGTTCAGGTAGGGGCTGAGGGATGCTGGGAGAACCTGAAGGCCAGGTCAGCTTTGGTATAGGCACCTCAATCCCTTGTCTGGGGTCTGAATCCACAAAAAAAGTATTGGTCCAAAGAAAATGTAATAATAGCAGCTGTGGCTAATTGCATGTAGGTCGAGTATTTGTCTCTCTATGTATCTTGCATCTTTGGAAAAGTAGTTATAATTGCCAATTTTTTATTACAAGATACAAGTATAAAAGGCATAAAAAAAAAGATTCTAAGTACCTATATTCACTGGGTTTTAAGTTTTGTACAGGAACATTTGCTTCCCAGGTTTTTTGTTTTGCTTTCTTCTCTTATTTGTTTGTTTGTTTGTTTTCCAAAAAAAGGAAGAGGTCTACTGCCACACAGTCTGTGGACATTTGGTTGCCAGTAATCAGTCATGCCTTCCTCTTCCTCTCTCTGCATTTTCTCTTTAAACAGCTCACTTCTTCTTTGTACTGTGCAAGATTGTGAAAAAATGCCTGCTCAAAAGCCACACCTCACTTCTTTTCTACTTCCAGCTATCGTACTTGAGCCCTGAGTTCAGTCCTTGAAACATCTTCATTGAAATCACCTGTCACTTGGAGACGGCAAGCTGGAGTTACAGCAAGAAATGTTCAGGGTCAGACCTTGGCTCTTCTATTGATTCACTCACCCAAGGACCTCAAGTCTAATAACAGAGAAGTATACGTTATAAACGTATAAAATAAAGCCACACTCTCCTCCTGCCCCCCTTTGCCACATGACACATTGTTATAACCCACACTTCTTAGACTTGCCAAGGTTGCCCCGTAAACATGTTTTGGTTTAAAGAAATGCATTAGCATAATTCCAGGAACAACTTCTGGTGATAACGCAGACACCTAGTTTCACAAAGTCTCCTCACTCTAAAGTTGAGAGTCTAAAGCAATGCTGGCAATTTGCTGTAATGTACACACCACCCATTACTTCATATGAGGCTTATCTCAATTTATACCATTCACTTGGCTTCTACAGCTACATGAGCTTATGGCATGTGATTGCGTCTTCAGAAGACAGTATTTTTTTGCTGAGAAAAACACTGTCCTGTGATCTCACAGAGGTAGGAGAGTGTAGGTGGGCAGAGGAAGAGATGGAAAGCTAGTAATTAATGCGCTGGCGAGGATCTTAATGAAAGGGATGAGGAGAGAGCTCACTAAATCTGAGCAGCAAGATGTGCTAAGGGATTGTGCTAAATAATTACATATTTTAAAACACTTAATCACAAGGACACTAATCACAGATTTTATTTGCCTACTTTATACAGGATTGAAGAAAACGAGGTCATGAGACAGACAGACCCATTGAAGCAGATGGAAAGTTGGCCACTCCTGATTTCTACTTTATCCGCCACAGACCTGAGGCTGACATGGGAGAGCTGATCATGGTGCACGTACTGGGGCATGTGAATGTGTGTTTGTTCCACAAGTTAGGACATTGTTAGATTGCGGTTCTTCTATTTTGAAAGGACTAATACACTCCAACTTAAACGTAAGCATTGATCGGCTTTTGTTTTTACAGGGTCTTAATGTTGGGAGGAACTTGAACAGCATCTGTTTAGTCATTTCTTAACCTTTCATACTTGGAAGTGAATTGGTTTTTCTTTAAACTGAAATTTACCTGGAATATCTTCATGCTTAATAGAAAACAAACAAACAAACAAACAACAACAAATTGCATACTCCTATCTTCTTCAACCCTTCTGCCCTCTCTACTTTCATGTCACCTATATTCTACTACTTTCCCCATCTAAATGTGTCTCCACTTCCACTTGCCTGCTACTACTTTCCTAGGTTCCACATGTACTCCACAATATGCATACATAACAAAAGATTTGAAACTAGAACCGCCTATAAAAAAGAACATGCGGCATACATCTTTGTGGTTTTGGAACATTTCATTCAATATAATACTCAAATTATATATATATATATGTATATGTATATATGTATATATGTATATGTATATATGTATATATATCCCATCTAAAAATCTCATCCTGCATGTTTCCTTTTTTTTATAGCTTAAGCTATCCAATGTGTATATGTATCATATTTTCATTGTCTATTTGTAAGTTGATGCACATCTAGGTGAATTGCCATTGCCAAGCTGTTGTGAATAGACTGGCAGTTTTACAACATGGCCATTTAGAAAAACAATATCAAGAGGCTCTCCCTCAAAGCTTAGGAATTCCCTAGCCATAAGCTTTGATTGTTTACACTGTATCCCTGGATGGCCTTGAACTCTTAATGTACACCAGCTGGTCTTAAGGTAATAGAGACCCATCTACTTTTGCCTCCTGAGTTCTGGGCTTAAAAGCTTGTACCATGTCATTTATCTTTTGATCAAGAGAGACCCCATATTTGAATTATTTACTCCACTCACCTCTCCACCAGTGAAATAAGCCAATTCAAACCAAATTAACATATAAAGGCAAGTTTATTGGGAGACTGGGAGAGCTCTCCTTCCAGCAGGTTTACTGACGCCAAGGAATGAGGTCAGGGAGACAGGGAGATGGTGGTGATGGTGGTGATGGTGGGGCAGGTGGGCAGGGGGAGACAGGGAGTGGGAGTGTGGGGGGCAGGGAGTAGGGGTGGGGATAGGGATTATGGGATAGTGTAGAAATAAAGAGATAAAGAACATGCACACACATACACACAGAGACAGAGACAGACAGACAGGCAGAGACAGAGACAGAGAGACAGACACAGAGACAGAGACAGACAGACAGGCAGAGACAGAGACAGAGAGACAGAGACAGAGACAGAGACAGAGACAGAGAGAGCAAAATCTCTGTATTACATAGGGAAGAGTCTCTGTGGGAGGGGAAGGCCAGCCCCTGGGCTGAACAGTAAGGGCCAGAGAGTAGAGTATGACAACTATGTCCTGCAACAGGCAGGGACTGAGGGATGCTGGGAGAATCCTGAGGTCAGGCCCACTTTCATATGTTAAGTAGGCATCTCAGATGCTTGTATGAGTCAGAAACTGAGCATCCATGTCTCAGTCTCTGTGTTCTACGAGTCTGAATCATGCCTGCTTGTAAGCCGTTTTGTGACCTCACTCCACGCCTTCTCCCAAACAAAGGGCTTTGTTCTCTCTTTTATTGGAAGCACAGAACAACACAGGGGGAGGGGCGGGGGGGGGGGGGGGGGAGAATGAGTGTCACTTTACAGAACTCTTTTCAGAGTTTTACAAGAGATCAAGTCATTGACTCCAACTGGCCCAACTTACAAGCATCATTGTTTATCAAGCAATATCAATATACTTTATCTAATATTTATGGGGATATTACTTTTATAAGGCTGTTTTAGTCATTTTTCTTTTTCTAGCCAACGACTTTCATAACACACATCCACATGCAATATCCGAGTCAGGAGCATGGAAAAATGCATAACAGGACTACAGCTATGCTATAGGCATTAAAGTTGGTTGTTAGTGTACTCTTAAAGAGGAATTAAACAAGTATGCTGAATGCACAGTAGGACAGCAGTCTTAAGGGACCATAAGTTGTATTATTAACTCTGCCTGTGAGTCCAGCCAAAGCTCTAGTCTCTGAGAACGTAAGAGACACTATCATAACACTGCATAGTGATGGGAGAGATTAAGGAAAGGAAGCCCACCTTAGCCCTTTTAGTGGCCAGATTACAGTTTGTGCCAATTTGTGTCACTCTGAGATCTACTGAACGTGATCAACACGTGTTCCCGAACCATCTCTGGCTGGTATTATTTATTTTTCAACATACATGTTTCATGATTCTTTTGCCAGAAGCCATTAATAAGATAAAGCACGAGCCTGTCTCCCATGCCATGTCATACACTTTGAGGCCCATCAATCTACGCCACTTTGAAAGCTGTGTTTCAGAAGGAAGCCTGTCCTGGCCAATTTCCCCCTCCTGCCCTTAGTATATGGTAGGTCTTCTAAGGGAGCCATTTGATGGGCCCCGATGCAGTCTGGCTCTTTGCAGGGGAGAGATGCCTGACAAGTCTCACACCTCTTGGCTCTGCTCCAGGCAGCAAGGCCTCTTCACCACCCCCAGCACTTCCTGGCAGCTGGAACAGGAGGCTGGAAGCCAGTGGCAAACTGTGAAGTCTGGCTGTTTTGGTCTGTCACTAATGACAGCCCCCGCTGAATCATGACTCAATAACTGTGCCTTTCCTTCAAAAGGGATTCAAGAAAAAGAAAAGGCCGCTCTGACCTCTACCCTACCTCCCCCTGGTAAGAATGCTTCTATGGACTACTTCCCGGTTAGTTCCAGGAAGGAAGCCAACTGCCAGTGTAAAAAGAAAGTTAATGAATTTTTCCCCCCGGTGTTGTTCATTTGCCCCTTGACTTTGGAAAATAATGGTGCTGCCGCAGGAAGGGCAAAAAATGGGAAGAAAACCAAAGACTTGCTTGCTAAGTTACAGTAAAGACATAGAAAGATTATGTATGCTACCTGGAGTTTCTTAAGATGAAGGAAGACCACGCTGGGGCCGATTGCTCAGCATCACGTGCCGCTTTGGTTTCACCCCCTCCTCAGAAGTTGTTCAGTGGAGAACGTCTTTCTTCAACCTCCTCTTCCAGGGCTCCCCTGTGCCAGCTACCAGAACCCTCTCACGCATGAGCTTGAGTCCACAGGGATGTGGAAGCGAATCCACAGAGTTCTGACATAGCTCTGCCAAAGCGCCAGGGACGCGCCTCAGGGTGAGAACCAGCTGCACGCAAGCACTTGGAGCTGCAGAATACCCCCTGGGAGGTGCTGGAAGTGGGGGGCACAGGATGGGGTGGGAAGTCAGTCTGTGAGCTCGCTCTGCAGTCCAGGCTCCTCAGCTGTCACTGCCTTCTGAGCACTCTGAGGCTGCTGGAGGACATGGCGCTTCCTCGCCGCCTGTCATGGCCACTGTTATTTGTTACGTACTTTAAATTCTTACCTCTTTTTGCGCCAGGAACATTGCGCAATTTTGCCTCTTCCCTTTGTTCCCCTCATGGTAAATTTATGTTCCCCCTCACGTTAGCCCAATAACGTACCCCCTCTTTCCTCCACTCCGTCCTCTGTTCCTGCTTCATGGTCTATACTATGGGCATTTTTATTCTTCCTTTGTTCTCCCTTAGACTCTGTTTGAATGCCTTTCCCTAGGCTTTATATGTGTTCTTTGTAGCCAGGGCTTCTTCGCCTTTGTCTCTAAAGTGAACGCTCACAAATGCCAGGTAGATTGAGACACATCAAGTGCATCAGCAATTGTTCCACGGCAGTGAAAGACCAGGCCGCTGTAGATGGTTAATGAAAGCCTCAGAGCTGGCATGGCTGCTGCCAGTGTTACCCTTGCATTCCTAATCTCTTCTGATAAGCATGCCCGGCAGGAAGATAAAAGAAATCAAAGGCTGCTTTTTCCAGCCTGGTAGTTTTGAAGTCCGCTAGTGCAGTTGCCCGGAAGCTGCCATTTTCACTCCCTTCTGGATGAAAAAGCCTGAGCCTCAAAATCAAATGTTTCCTCATTATTCCCTCAGGCTCCCTTGTCAAACTTTCTAAGGACTTAAAAAAACACCAAGCCTCACACTCTAAAACAAAATGTTTTAAACACGGACGATCAATGAACATTTTACCTGGAGACTGAATGTGCTGTTGTAATTTGAACAACTAAGGTCGCAAGTGAATGGTTTCATTTTGTGTCTTAAGCGTGCTCCTCTCTTAAGTGTGCCTCCCTCCCGTGGAAGTGTGAATGAAAGTATCCCCCGTAGGCTCATATATTTCAATCCCGAGTTCTCAGTTGGTAGAACTGTTTGGCGGCAGTGTGTCACCGGTGGTGGGCTTTGGATTTCAAAAGCGCAAGCCATTTCCACTTAGTTCTAAACGTCTCATACGTGCAGATAAAGATGTCAGCTCTCAACTACTGCTCCAGTTCCGCGCTTGCCGGCCTGCTGCCATATTCCCCACTGTGATGGTCGCGGACTCTAACGCTCTGCCACCATTAGCCCAAATTAAAGGTTTTCTTTTCTTTCATAAGTTGCCTTGGTGATTGTAGGAGACTCTTGTGTGTTGTATGGCTACAACATCTGTTAATTCAAAACCTACGGCCTATAGCTAAGGCAGGAAGTAGGAGGTGGAACATCCGGGTGGAGGAAAGAACTCTGAAATAGAGATAGGCACAGGAGAGTCAACCTGCAAGACGGAAGGAAGACCGGTGCATGGTGTTTGAGCCCAGGTACCAGCCATGTAGCAGAGTGTAAATTAATATAAATGGGTTACTAAGCTATGAGCTAGTCAGAGAAAAGCCTAGCTACATGGCCTAGGTATTTGTATAATATTTATTGAATCTCATGAGTCATTATTCGGGGAGCGTACAGATGGGAAGAAAAAAACACGTACAACAGGTTTTATCACAGCAGTTGAAATGCAATGAAGACACATCTCAAGATCTATGGGCATAATGTCATTTTTCTGTCATTGGAATACAATATAAGTGTGAAAAATCTAGCACAAAGCTGAAAACAGAGTAGAGAGACCCAGCTTAAATAGCATTACAAGCAAGGTTTTTTTTCCTCTTTAAAATGGCTGCCTACTGATAATTTCAGTCAGTGCATCTTTATTGCCACCATGTGAATAGCCACCAATAGCAATCACAATCCAGTCTATATTTATGCTGTTTATCAATTAGTGATGTATTTTGAAATGCACCATTTCATATGACAGCCACTTAATACCTAAGAAACAATGACCACCTGAATAACTCATAACTCCTAAAAGTTCAATAGATTATCCAATATATAACATAAGTACTCGACATTAGTCATTTGTTAGCACATTGACTCCGTTGCCAGGAATGGGTAAATTCAATCACTAAGTTGAGACAAACACTCATGAGCTATAGTAAGTCACACATGCAGGTCATCTTTTGAGACAGAACCTTGGAGAGTGATATTTTCAAGGAAACATACGGATGATAAATAGCTTAGTGAACAAAAAGCTAGCAACTTTATTCATATTTTCTTCTTATTCAACACAGGTTTTCCGTTGTTGTTGTTCTAACTTGCTCTGAGACCATCAAAATATTAAATAGACATTCTTTTTTAAATATTAATATGTTTCAAGTCTTACTCTTTTAATGCCATAATTCACTAATTAATATATCTTAAACCTCTGGTTCTCAACCTTCCTAATGCTGCAATGCTTTAATACAGCTCCTCATGTTGTGGTGACCCACAACCATAAAACTATTTTTGTTGCTACTTCATATCTGTTATTTTTATACTCTTATGAGTCATAGTATAAATATCTGATATGCAGGATATCTTAAATGTGACCCCTATGAAAGAGTCATTCTAATACACTCATACACCCTACCACACACAGTCTCATACATGCTCATACTCATACCCAACATTGCACCCACACATACACAAACAATAGCTACCAATCATACTTACATTTTTTTCCTCTCGTAAGATTTCAAATAGCTTCCTTCTACTAGCTCAATCTATGTCTTCATACTACCGTCTCTCCTTAATAAAGATAAGTATGTTCTAATGCAGTTATGCTAATACATCACTTCTGTAAACAATTCCACTTAGAAGCAACATAATACAGAAGACAGCTTGAAATAAGATGCTCAGTCTGAACTCTAGTGCTGACTTGAATGTTTATTCTGCATGAACACAGCACATGGCTGCCTTTAACTTTTATATCCTTTCTATAAAGATGAGAGTCTATGTATAAGAATCTTACTACAGCTTCGACATTTTTCGTGCAACTGGCTAAAGAAAAATCACCATTTAAAATAATGTCATATAAAACTAACAATGTATTGAAGTACATAATGCTAACATGTTCATGAATATGCAATTGGACTTTAGAATATTTATTTTTCATGTACACTCTATGACTGAAAAGTAAGATTCAAAGACAAATCTTCCTGAATCCAAGGAAATGCCATTCAACATCCAGCAGGTGTCTCGAGTCCCATGTCCAGCGGCTGGTCCAGGCCCTGCTTGCCTCTGGAGGAGAACATTTCTCTCTCAGAGGCAGCTATGTCATTTTAGGATGATGCCCGAGGCCCAAGGTGCTTCAGTGGGGGGTCAGCACTGAGCTATTGGCAGTGGTTGAACAAGCCCCAGAGGCTGCAAAGGCAGTCAGTTTCTCCATTGCTGCTTGACCACTGGGACTCCAGGGGTGGTTCTCCCCAAAATAAATGGAGTCTCAGTCATGGTAGAGGAATAGCAAACAAGAAAGCATGAGCTCCCCATTCCCCACTCCAGCAATCCAGCCAGCCTTTATTTTTATAAACCTTGGGCAGTGGAGAGGGAGTTTGAGGGTGAACGTGTTTGATTTGCTAGGGCTAAGGGTGTCAGGATACTTAATCTACATACAGTGGTACAGTAGCTCATTTCCATGCAGCAACATGGGCTGCACTGGAGTCCCATCACAAGAAGGAGAAAATTGTACTTAGTTATCCACCTTGAAGGGATGCCTGCTAGGTACAGTTAAAGGTCATTTGCTGGAGGTTAGGATCTGCTCGGCATAGGGTGGGGTACTTTCAGGAATTCCCTGTGCTTGCTGGTCAAGTTCCTTACCAGGAAAGGGTCGGTTTATAACCTCCCCTGAGGTCTATGTGAGGCTCCTTACAAAATCTGGGCCTACCAGATCAGGTGGACTGAGAACCCCGCTAAGAAACGGGAATCCGCCATCATAGACCATTCCCAAAACAGCCATCTAGAGAAGTCAGACTTCAACCTAATCCAGCAGAGTCCCACAAGACAGTATCTCTACAACCATAGTAAACGCCACTAGAATTTATTAAAATCTCAATTTTTTTTTTTAACGCTTAGGAGACACTGAGCCAGTGTGCACTATTTCTTTTTTATTTGACTTTATGAACGAAAACACATTAGTTAGATCAGTAGGACTCTGGAGACTAAATCCATTTTACTGATGGCAGTAGATTATTTTTAGGAGACAGAAGAGCACTGCCTTCCAAATACCCCAATAACTAATATACTAACCAGATACATTACAGATAAACAGGGTGCTAGGATGCTAAAGTGTTGCTCACCATGACTGACCTCCAATTGGGTTCCATTCAGCTAACAAAAGGAGAAAACTCTGATGGAAAGCTGGCCATTTAGTCCACCTCCCTAGCAAAGACTGCATTTCTAAGGGTAGCTCAAGAGGGTAGGGCTGGGTCAAAACCATCATTAAGCCCTGGTCTGCCATTCACTCTCCTGTGCTCTATTCAGCAAAAGCCTACTTTTGCCAGGAGTGGAAAGATGAACCTGGGCAGCAGTTATTCAAAAAGAGAAGCATTAATGCATTTTAGAATACATCTGGTAATATTTTTGCCATGTCTATCTCTAATCTGGAGCCGAGACCAGAAAGAAATTTCAGGATGGCAGGTGTATGTGGGTTTTCTTATATACACTTTAGAAGTACAAAATACTAAATTACATTAGTAAAGTTGGTACAGTTTTCTCCTGCCCATGGCCAACTCCTCTTTGAACAGGAGACATAGTTGGACAGGAGCTATATCATGGAACTTTTACCTTTATTAATCTCTAAGTGTGCAGAGTGACTCTCACTGGGAAGACACATCAGTATTAATGTCAGGTCTTTTTGTTGTGTTGTTTGTATTTTTTGTTTGTTTGTGGAGAGGGCTTGTTTTCTAATTCCTGGAACAGCATTCTTTCTAGGGAAAAGTCAATGTCTTAACAGCATATCTTTTGTGTCTGGGAAGAGTTTTTAAACAAGGACTATTTTCAAGCATTGCAAGTAGGCAGTACTTGGCTATGGTCCCTAATTTAAAAAAACAAAAACAAAAACAAAAAAATCAAAGAGGTGGTGATTTTAGCAGTTAGGCTTTCCTGCCTGCAGCTGAAAGGAGAGAAGCCTATGATCAGAGTTCAGTGAAGATGAAATGGTTGAAATATCCAAGGTACCGTGACTAAAAGAAGCAGCTACAGAGAGAGTGTTGTAAATCAAGCACTCTGCCAGCCTGCCTTTCAGCTACTCAGCACCAGCAGCTTATGTTATCACCTGCCACCACAAGGTACTTAGTCTTTGTTTCTCTCTCCACCAAGGAGCCTTTGGCATTAGATCTGTTGTGTGGCGTCATCTCTTAGCAGCACACCTTGGCCTCAACCCCCCGCCCCCCACCCCCGCAAGGAACCTTTTGCCACCTTATCCAAAGAAAAAGAGAGAGACTCAGAAAATAAAAAATAAAAAAAGAAAAGAAAAGAAAAGAAAGAAAAAGCCTTAAGTCTTTGAGTAAATATTTGCTTATGCCTAAAAAGAATAAATGCAGCAAAACTCAACCAAAGAAAATTTCAAAGAGAACAATGAAACATCATTAAATCAGCATTTTCAAGTATTCATATACATCAGGTAAAAATCCCTTTGGCTAGAGTACGATACCTGTGGAATACAAGAAGCATCCAGTAGAAACTCATAGAATACTTTATATGTGGAAGTAAAGAAAATTTCTCTAGATTAAGGCCCCAAAATATAATAAAACCCTAAATTATCAAACTAATATGCAGTGCCCTCATTAACTACTGGGAAAATGTAATACTTTTACTAGAATATAATAAAATTCAGAAAGAAATGATAATGAATAACGTAGTCTATAAACAAAAGGCCAGCAAACATGAGAAAAATCATGACACATTACTGGAAAAGTCAATTAAAGGGTAGAATTAGAAATAGTAAGGACGAATATATTAAGGCATTATCATAAATGAACTTTAGGATATGAGAGAAATTTAACATGTATTCTAAACTTAAAGATATAAAAATACATAATGTTTAAAATCAGAATTGTTAAGTGAGCAAAACGACAGATGGGTCAACATACTATAAAAAATTGTATATATTATAGAAATCATTACAGGAACTCAGTGAACTATGGAAAATACCAAAGGACCTAAGATACTACAGCAGTGACTGGAGTTCTAAAATATCCAAAGGAAAAGGGAAGAGATAAATATTTGAAGATACAATAGCCCAAATATTTACTCAGTAGAGCATATTCAAACTATAAGCTTGAAAATTCAAGAGCAATCTCAAATCCTAATCATATATTCATAAAGAACCTTAAGCTAAACCATAATTTAAATAAAATACTAAAAAAATCAGCAAATGATGGGAGCAGATGCAGAGACCCACAACCAAACACTAGACTAAGCCAGCAGAACCCACAGAGAAGAGGGAGAGAAGGAGAGAAAGAATTCTAGGATCCAGAGAGGGGTTGAGGGCACCACAGGAACGTGGCTCATAGGATCAACTATAAAGGGCTTAGAGGGCCTCACAGAGACAGAATTAATAATCACTGCCCTGTATGGGTCTGAGCTAAGACCTCTGCATATATCTTATGGTCAGGTAGCTTAGTGTACTTGTGGGACACTTAAAGCCAAAGTGGAGGGTAGTATTTCTCACTCTTTTGCCTGTGGTTGGGACTACTACTGGAACTGTTCACCAAGCCTTGATATGAAGGTTTGTGCCTAGTTTTATTGTAGTTTGTTACGCCATGTTTGATTGACATTTCTGGGATACCTGTTCCTTTTCTGAAGGAAAATGTAGGAGAAGTGGATCTATGGAAGGGGCATGAGCACTGGGAGGAGTGGAAGTAGGGGAGACTGCAATAGAGATGTGGTGTATGTAACGAATAAAAATTAAAATTAAAAATAAATTAAATGCTAAAAAAGTAACAAATGAAAAATATTTAAAGCAAATGAAAAAAGCATCAAGTACAGATGGGCAAAAATAAGCATTATTTCATACTTCTCATTAAAAATAGTATAGAAACTAAAAGCACTATAAATACGTTTTTAAATTTGTAGAAAAAAATCTGTCATCTTGAAATTCTAAACAAAGGCAAAATATGTCTCAAATAGAGTAAATACATTTTCTTGGTAAACAGGCTGAGATAATTTATTTTTAACAATCCTGTGCAAGAAAAATATTAAAGAACATTATCAGTCAGAGGAAAAATGTTGACAGATGAAAAATTTGACCTATGAAGTTAATAAAGAATACAAGCAAATTGTTCTGACTAGTTTTATGTCAAGTCCACACAAGCTGGAGTCATTTGAAAGGAGGGAGCCTCAGTTGAGAAAATAGCTCCATTAGATGTGGCTTTAGGGCATTTTCTTAATTAGTGATTGATAGAGGAAGGCCCAGCTCATTGGCCCTGCTGGTCCTGGGTTGTATTAGAAAGTAGGTTTGTTAGGGTCAAAAACTTGCTGAAGGAAAGACCCCAGACTCAAATAGTATGGAAGCAGCAAAGAATGTTTATTCTGCAGAAATTCAGCATGCTGGAGTCACCACTTAGACAAAATGGCTATCCGAAGGGGAGCTCTTAAGCTCTTTTTAAAGGCATTTGGAGTGGGGGGGGGGGTGTGTGGCGGTGGTTAGGTATTCTTTAGCATGATTGGAGCATTTAAACTGAAAAGACGTGGGCAACCTTAGTCAGGGATCATGAGTTAATCATAAGACAAGAGATTTCTAGACTGGCAGTAGTCATCCTTAAGCATTAGACCAGCAGTTAATCAACCTTTAGCAAACATATCTTCTTCCAGCCTGGTGGCTAGGTGATCTCTGATTGGCTGCCCATTTTCTGTGGCATTCCCAGCAACCCCTGTGCTCATTTCTGAGGAATAGGGGCTTAGGCCTGTTCTAAGCTAACAAGAAACTGAACCCTGTCATGGAGTCAGCTAGGCTTACTTAAGCAGGCCCCTCAGGTTGAGCAAGCCATGATGAGCAAGCTTGTAAGCAGCACCCCTCCATGGCCTCTGCACCAGCTCCTGCCTCCTGGTTCCTGCCTAACTCGAGTTCCTGACCTCATTGCTTTTGATGGTGGACTGTTACATGGAACTGGGAGTGAAATAAAACCTTTCCTTCTCAAGTTGCTTTGGTCATGGTGTTTCATCACAGTAATAGTAACACTAACTAAAACACAAATGACACACATACGAGTAAATATAAAAGACAAGTTTTTTTCCCACAGGTAGTTTCCTAAGATAGTGATAACCACACTCACAGTAAATCACATACAATTGTAACAAATGGGTAAAAGTGAAAGAATCAACTTGGTGCTGTCTTTAAAATATTTCAATTATAAATGTGTAGAAAATTAAAAGTAATAGGAAGTATAAATATAGCTTTCAAATGCTAATTAAAATGGAAATAAGAGTCGTTATAGTAATGACAGTCAACATAGACTTCAGAATAAGAAATGATTAAACAGTCCATTTGAAGGGCTGGAAAAAATGGCTCAGCTTTTAAAAGCAATGTACTTGTTAGGATTCTGCTTCAGTACGCCTACCTGTGATGTCATTGCTTACCTACCACGCATGCGTGGCCCTGCCCAGGGCCATACAAAAGAACAGACCCTCCACATGGTCGCTGTTTCTCTCTACCCTCGCTACTCCCTCTTACTCTACTCTCTCTTCTTTTCTCTCTCTCTCTCTCTCTCTCTCTCTCTCTCTCTCTCTCTCTCTCTCTCTCTCT
>OU015745.1:82202342-82212485 GCA_907169655.1 Acomys percivali
ATCTATCTATCTATCTATCTATCTATCTATCTATCTATCTATCTATCTATCCATCCATCTGACTATCTGACTCACAGCCTCTCGAGTATTGGGATTAAATGTGTGTGCGATCATAGCCATCTTGTTCTTCCATTTATAAGTGGATTTTTTTTTTTTTGCCTTGTTTCCTTTTGTTTAGCATCCCAGGTGTTCAAATCTAGGCTTCCAGATTCCCAACAATAGTTCTCCCACTGAACTACACCCGCAGCTACTCTCACCTTTTAACTGATTTTCTTAACTCACAAATCACAACTCTGTTTATGTTCACATGAAAACCAGTCTTATACATGCACGGACACTCGCCAATCATAACTACCTCTTTCTGTTGTCAGAATACACATATTAGTTATCAAAGTAACTATAAAGTTAGTTTTAAACTAATTGCCTTTATATATACATTTCAACCGTACAGATATGTTCCCTGAACCCAGGCCTGGGACCCTCGGGGTCAGGAACGAGCTGGCTCAGAGTCAACAACACAGACTCCAGGAGTCAGATAAGTGCCAAAATCAGACTTTAATCCAGAAAGAGGATGCCCCCTTATGCCCATACCCAGCGTCCCATTGGCTCTCGGACTGCAAGCTGCTGCTGTGGCTCTTCCTCATTGGCTTATGTCTCATCACCAGTTCTGACTTCATCAGTCTCTGGGCTTGCCCTGGCAGGTCTCAGGCTTGCTCTATGCATTTTTAGCAACAGGCTTTGTTCCTGCTCAACTGCAGGCCTTGTTCCTCCTACACACATAGGTTTGAAAATCTCACTTAACGTGTGGATTTGGATGAGATTGAACATCTTTGAATGACCGAAGAGTTCTTCAAACACTTAATGTATACTAGCATCTTCGCGTTTATTTCAAACCAGTAAATAAAGAACATTTTATAGTATAGTATATGTTTTATAGAACATTTCATATCGTATGGCTTTTTTTTCCTGCTTTGCTTCCTGTAGAAGAGTATGGGTAAGCATATGTTTTTATGAAACTAGGTTTTTTCTAATTCCTACAAAAGAGGCTCTTGAGTCAAATAATGCTCAACTAACTAAAGGAAAAGTGCTCAGGAAAAGAAAATGGTACTGGCTTTTCTTCAATAAAACCTACAATAAAATGCCTGATAAGGACTTTAGTAGCCAGAGCCCATTCAAGAGCAGTAGACCCGCCAGGAGCATTGTGGGATGAGTCATTTGCTGTAAGGAATGGAAATTCTGTACCAACAAAGGAGCCAGAGAGGATTGAGAATGGCAGGGTGAATACTCCGATGAAAGTTCTTCCTTTGAGGTGCTCTGTGGAAGCATTCACAGTGATGGACAAAGTGATATGTATGTGGAAGTCTGTGAAAAACCAGTTTTATCCACTACTGCTGTGTGACCATGACAGAGAGATGATGAGAAAGTGTGTGGAACCCTGATACTCACCAGCCATCTCCTCTTCATCAGTCAGTTTCTCCACATCTAAGGAAATGAAATCCCTACTTAGCCAAGATGACATAGGGGACCACAGTCACAACGAGAGCTCCAGGTTCTTTATACCAGTATCTCAAAGCCATCAGCTGAGTGCAATAGATGCTCTAGAGGGTCTAAATCCATACCAATGGGTAGAATCTAATTACAAGGCCAGGCAAACTTAATTGAACATTGATTATAGCTGGCAATATTCAGCAATTTCAGAAAAACAACAGTTCACATTTATAAAAACATAACTAGAATCTATGATATCTAAGATGTAACAGCAGTTGAGATGTTTGGGTTATTTATGTGTTTTGTTTACTTCACTGCATTGGAATAATCTTTATTGACCTTTAATTTATCCAAAATCAAAGACCAGTTGTCATTAAGGAATTTTTACTTGTTTTTTTTACCATGGAAACTAAAATCCAATTGTCCCTAAAAATAGCCAGAATTGCAAGATGAAATTGCCATAAATAGCAATGTCAGTTCACCTAGACTAGTGCTACATGCTAAGTCATTGTTTTTCTTCAACATTTTAGCTTAGACACATTAATGTGCTATTGAAGGCAATCCCCAGGACACCGAATGTATTTTTAACTAAGTAGTTTTATTTGAGAAAAGTAACAAGAATTCTGTTTAAAAATTAGTGGACACCAGGGAATGCTACAAAAAGGAAGTTTTGGCCTTCTGGGCTGGCACCAAAGAAAAGCAATAATAATTTTTTTTTCATCTAAGGGAAGTCAAGAGGATGCCAGTGAATTTCAACTGCCTAAGGCTAACTAGAGGAGGCCTTGGCCGATATAGAAAGGTTGCCGACTTCAATGATTAAAAGTTATTTCTACAGCTACAATTTCCATCGTCCTTTTCAAAAAAGTTCAATGTCTGGCTGAAATGTGTCTGTCAGCTGTAAAGAAGAAGACAGCACACCCCATCACAGTTAGTAAACCTGTCAGAATCTATTGTAAATCTATTGGGGCTGCACATTATCCATTGACATCAATGTCCTTGCAGTGTTTGCTCCCAACTTAGGTCTCTCCCCTCAATGCTGTGCTCCACAAACATTCTGTCACGTTGAAGCCTCGATTATTTTCCAAGCATTTGTCCCAGACCTTGGGATACTATATGTGTTGCCCTCGGTGTTTGTTTGTTTGTTTGTTTGTTTTTTGTTTTTAATGCAATGTCTCTCTTCTGTTAAGGTTTTGCAAATCTTCCAAGCAGAACAGCATGCTTTCATTGGTATAGATTAAACTTATTTCTGCCACAACAGAGTTACTTGTTCATCTTATGTATCCATCATTTTAATGTATCTTTAATTTTCACAATAAAAGTTTTAGAATAAAAGTGAAGTAGTCTCAATTTTCACCTCTCAATCCTGAGAACATTGTGTGAAGCAGAATTCATCAAGTTCCTTGTTATCTGATTTATCTGATCACTAGCTGAGTTTATTATATTAAGGAATAAGTTTATGGTTAAAAAGAGTGATGTCAAAATAACTATCAGATTCTTAGGTAATTATACCTGCAAATTTTAGCTAATAACAAAAGTACCCATTATATTTCTCTGCTAGACTGATATAATAAAGAATTTGAGGGGCTGGAGAGATAGCTCAGAGGTTAAGAACACTGGATGCTCTTCCAGAGTTCCTGAGTTCAATTCCCAGCAACCACATGATAGCTCATAGCCATCTACAATGTCATCTGACACCCTGTTTTGACCTCCAGGTGTACATGCAGGCAGAGCACTGTATACATAATAATAAATAAAATCTTAGAAAGAAAGAAAGAAAGAAAAAGAAGACATTAAAAAGAATTTGAGAACTATACTTATCCATCCCTATACATACATCACCAAGGATATGATTCTCTCAGCTTATTGAGTGAACAGTTCTGCTGAGGATCTTCAATAAAACAGGATTAGATTAAACACTCGAAGAGAAGGGTAAGTGGATACATGCAGCAAGCAGAGCTGAGCTGCAGAACATGACGTCGAGCAGTGCTTCTCAACCTATGGGCCACAACACTTTTGGGGGTCAATCGACTCTTCCACAAGGGTTGCCTGAGGCCCTTCCTAAAGCATATGGACCACAACAATAGCAAAGTTACAGTTATAAAGCAGCTATGAAAATAATCTTATGCTTTGGGGGTCACCACAAGGATAGGAACTGTATTAAAGGGTCTCAGTATTAGGAAGGCTGAGAACCACTGAGCTGGAGGAAGCACAGGTATTACGTTACCAAGGAGTAATTTGGTCAGGGTGTCTGTGTTGACAGCGAAGTCGCTATGTCCACCAAACAGCTGTTTTGTAATCTAAGATGCTCAGACAGTGAGCAAGGCGATGCAGCACACTTCAGTGCATCTCAAACAGTCCAACAGCTGTTTATCTCTGGAAGGAACCCGGTTAAATTAGTTGAAAATGGAAAATGGAAAGGAGGCAGATGTGGCAGTGTAGGTTGACAGACAGGAAAGAAATTAGAAAAGAGGGGTAGAGAAAAGAGGGGAGAAAGGAAATCAAAGGACAGAGTGAAAAAAGCAAGAGTGGGAGGAAAAAAGGGGAAGAGAGGCAGCAAGGAAGACAGGAAGGAAAGACAGGACAGACGTGGTTTTAAACACACACTAAAACTGCACATATGCATTAGAAACAGTAAGTACTTTAAACATAGAATATTCTTTTTAGTTTTCTTCTTCATTGTGAATCTCAATTACTGAAGATTAAATCAATTGTCAAAGCCCTGCCAGAAACATTTGTTTTATTGATTTTTGCTCATATTTCCCATTTCTTTATACCCAGCCTTTAGATATAATCACCTGGATACACTTGCTATATATATATCAGTTTTAGATTTTCTTTGAATTCTGTCTACTTTATGTTTGTAATTTTTTACATTAAATAAAAAAAACACTGCAATTCTTTTCCAACAAAACCATCATAATTATGAAAATTCTCAAATATTTCTTCCAGGAATTGGTGCTAAAATTTGAGATCTGCCTACCCAGGTGTGGCCTTAGAGTCCTAAAGTAGGTCCAGGTATTGATATATTGCTTTCTACAATAGCTTTACTTAAATTACATATTTCATTAGATTTTGAGAAACAGGCTATCTAGTATGTGATTCAAATTTCCTGGATACTTCAGTACTTGAACTCCATTCTTCATATTGCAAGACTGTCCCTTTAAAAAAATGTCCTTTAAATTTGTGAATTGTGTCTATTTAACTGGACCATTGTCTGGGACCCACAGCTGTCCAGCTGTAGGGCTTTTACCAATTCACTTTTATTTTTAATCTTTCCATATTTTTTGTTTATCTGGTTATGCATTAATCCAAGCAAAATCAATTGTGTATCTACTATGAAGCTGAAGACTGAGTCCCCTGATGTATGTCTTATCACTACAAGGAGACCCTCCACAGTAAGTGCTGAGAAAACAGCATGCAATGTGGCCAGTGGAGTGGGTGCCTTTTTTCAGAGAATTTTCGAAAAATCAGGCATGTTTTCCCTGGGAAAGCTACATTAATTTAAGATTCTGAAAAGAAATTGATTATTCAAAAAAAAAACCATGGAGCCTGGATACCTTGGAGTTGAAACTATTAGCACGACATGCACTCTGTATAGATGGAAATAATGCATACAAGTCTAAAGAGAAACAACTTCCAACCCATGGACGATAAGGGTGCCACTTGAACAAAGTGAAACGATGAGTGTTAGCAGGAAGGTGACATTCGACCGTGAAGAGCTTTGCAGAAAATGGAAAGCATTAGATTAGATAGAAAATATCAAATGTATCAAGAAGCAATGAGAACTTCAATGATTATCTGACTTTTCCATCTGTTTCTTTTAAGTTTACTTCTTATGAGACAGCCACTAGCCACATGTGGCTTCTGAATGCTTCTAATGTGGCTGGTCTGAGCTGAGATGTACTGTGAAAATAAACGTGAAGTTGCTAAGCCTTGCTATAAAAAGAAATGGAAAGGGACTATGAACATAGTTGAGTGAATGTCCTTGTTGTGTGGTGGTGCATCTTTTGGGTGTATGCCCAGGAATAGTATAGCTGGGTTTTGAGGTAGAGCTATTCTCAATTCCTGAGGAAGTGCCAGATTGATTTCCAGAATGGTTGTGCAAACTTACACTCCCACCAACAATGGAGGAGTGTTCTCTTTTCTTCATATTCTCACCAGCATGTGCTGTCACTTGAGTTTTTTTTTTTTTTTTAATCTTACCCATTCTGACAGGTGTAAGATGACATCTTAGAGTCATTTTGGTTTGTATTTCCCTCATGACTAAGGACAGTAAACATTTCTTTAAGTGCTTCTTAGTCATTTGATATTCCGCTGTTGAGAATTCTCTGTTTAGCCCCCTATCACATTTTTAATTGGATTATTTGGTTTGGTGGTATTTAACTTCTTGAATTCTTTATATATTTTTGTTATTAGCCCATTTTCAGTTGTGAGGCGGTGAAGACTTTTCCCAATGTGTAGGCTGCCATTTTGTTCTATTAACAGTGTCCTTTGCCTTACATACACTTTTCAGTTTCATAAGATCCCATTTATTGATTCTTATCTCAGAGCTGTTGGTGTTCTGTTCAGAAAATTGTCTCCTGTTCCAATGAATTCAAGGCTCTTTCCCACTTTCTCTTCTAATAGATTTAGTATTTCTGGTTTATGATGAGGTCTTTGTTCCACTTGGATTTGAGTTTTGTGCAGGGTGATAGAAATGGATCTATTTGAGTTTTTCTACATTAGACATCCAGTTAGACCAGCACCATTTGTTGAAAATGATATCTTTTTTCCATTGTGTAGTTTTAACTTCTTTGTCAAAAATCAAGTGTCCATAAGTGTATGGGTTTTTTCTTGGTCTTTGATTCAATTCCATTGATCCACCAGTCTGTTTCCATGCCAGTACCATATAGTTTTTATTACTATTGCTCTGTAGCACACCTTGAAATCAGGCATGGAGATACTTCCAGAAGTTCTTTTATTGAATAGAATTGTTTTAACTATTCTGGGCTTTTATTTTCCATATGAAGTTGAGAACTGTTCTTTCAAGGTAAAGAATTGTGTTGGCATTTTGATGGGAATTGCATTGAATATGTAGATTGCTTTTGGTAAAATGACCACTTTTACTATGTTAATCCTACCAACCCATGATCATGGGACATCATTCCATCTTTTGATATCATCTTTGCTCAACTATGTTCATAGCCACTTTATTCATAATACCCAGCACCTGGAGACAACCTAGATGTCTCTCAACTGAAGAATGGATAAAGAAACTGTGATACATTTACACAATGGAATACTACTCAACTATTAAAAACAAGGAAATCATTAAATCTGAAAGAAAATGGATGGAAGTAGAAAAGATCATCCTGAGTGAGGTAACCCAGACCCAGAAAGACATGCATGATGTGTACTCACTTATAAGACAATTTTAGTCATTTAGTACAGGATAAACATCCTACAATGCACAGACCCAAAGAAGCTAAGTAACAAGGAGGACCCAATGGAGGATGCTCAAATCTCACTCAGAAGTGGAAACAGAACAGACAGTGAAAGTGGTTAAAGAGAGGGAACAGAAGAAGAGGGGGAGCATAGAGAGAAATGAGGGTCAGTATCAGACCTGGTGAGAGTGGAGGTGGGAACACAGAGGGCTTGCAGAGAGAAGAGTAACCTTGAGCAGGGCCCTTACTGTGACAAACTGAAGACAGGGTAGGCTCCTGGGAGGATATGAGGGCTAATCCTGCTGAGACTCATAGTTCAGGGGTCATAGAGACTGAAGAGGACCATCACTAGCTAGACCTGATTCCTAGTGGAAAGAGAAGAGCACCAATCCACTCACAAAACCTTCTACCTAAAACTTATCCTGATTACAAGATGTACAGGGACAAAAATAAAACAGAGATTGAGGAAATGTCCAACCATTGCCTGGCCACCCCATGGGAGACAGCCAACCTCTGACACTATTAATGATACTCTGCTTTGCTTGCAGATGGGAGGCCAGCATATCTGTCCTTTGAGTGCTCCACACAGCAGCTGATGGAAACAGATGCAGAGACCTATAGCCAAACATTGTGGGGGGGGGCACAGTGAGTCTTGTGGAAGATTGGGGGGAAAGATAGAAAGATTCAGAGGGACAGGAGCTTTACAAGAAGACCAAGGGCTTGGGGGTTGCTGTGAAGATTGAAGCGCCAACAAAGGAAGCATGCATGGACTGGACCTAGGCCCCTACACAGATGTAGTGGATGGACGTATGGATTCAACATGGATCCTCTAGTAAGGAGAATGGGGCTAACTCTCACATGGACTCTATGGCCAGCTTTTCAGTTACTTCATCTTGGTGGGGCTACCTCGCCAGGTCACAGAGGAAGAAAATGCAATCAGTCTTGATGTGGCCTGATATGCTGGGGTGGGTGGGTGGGGCTCCCCTTCTCTGAGAATAGGGGAAACAGAAAGAGAGGGCGGGGCTAGGAGGAGAGGAGGGGGCAATGACAGCGATGTAAAGTGAATAATTAATAAAAATTTAAAAATCAATGTAACGTACCTACAGTTAATTTCATGCTGATTATATGTTCAAATTGTAACTTTTGGATTTATTGGGCTACATATAGAATAGTAGGTAATTAATTTTGCTTATTTATTTTTTGCCTTTTCTGCATGGCTACTAGAAAACTAAAAATTATATGATCATCATCTATTTATCGAACACAGCCCATGTTCATTTGTTTTCTAGGCAGCTATGGAATGCTAAAGATTATTGGGAGCAAAGGTTTCTGATGATCCTCTTATTAATATGAGTACTACATCAGCACTGAGATGGTTTCAACTAGAATCCCAAGTAGAAAGCCACCTAAGTAGATACCCACTACATAGCCTTCCAGGATAGCAGTTTAGATGATTATGTGGGAGTTAAATATATGCACATATCCCATTATATATTAACAAGGTATGTGCTCTGTGAGGACTCCCACACACCACTTAGAATACTGCCTCCAATTTTTCCATCAGTAGAGCAACTCAGAATACAGGAGGGGGAAAATGTAGTAATAGTACAGAGAATGCCACAAGCTCTAGTTACCTAGCAAGGATTGTTTTGTAAGGAATGAATTTTTCATGAGTGCTCTTTAGAAACTCGCCAAGGTTCTTTTTTCCTTGATATGGTCACCTCAAGGAGCTAATTATTTCTTACTGAAATTTTCTGATTGATCTTCTTAACACTGGAAAGAAGAATTAGTAAAAGGGTGCTGCAGAGATGGCTCACCAGCTGAGACCAGAGCCTACACTTGGACAGGAACCTATTTTGGTTCCCAGTACTGTGCTGTACTGGCCACAGCTGCAGGTAGCTCTTGGCAGTCAACTGCACTCCTACACACATACCTATCCCCTCCCCCATACACACCCCCACCCCAACATACACATAAGCAACTCCCACATATACATACCTACCACCCTTATACATATACCCACCTCCACACACACATACCCACAACCACATATACATACCCACACTCACATATACATATCCACATCCACACTCACATACCCCCACATACACATACCCACCCCCAACATACACATACACACTCCCACATACACATGCCCACCCCTAATCACATATCTGTCCATACATACACATACCCACCCCCTATATACACAGAATTAAAAATCAATCTTAAAAAAGGAATTTGTTGGGCTGGAGAGATGGCTCAGAGGTTAAGAGCACTGGCTGCTCTTCCAAAGGTCCTGAGTTCAATTCCCAGCAACCACATGGTGGCTCACAACCATCTGTAATGAGATTTGGTGCCCTCTTCTGGTTTGCAGGTGTACATGCAGGCAAGAACACTGTATACTTAATCAATCAATAAATCTTAAAAAAGAATTTGTTAAATAAGTTATAGAAAATCTATTATATTTTGGTTTTGTCAACCAAGTTGGCCAAACCTTACTTTTAGCTATCTCCACTCAATAGGAGAAACTGATATAAGCAAATATGAAATGGTGTGGGAAGTTGAAGAATCAAATTACATCTTCAATACAAACATGGTTCTTCCTGTGAGAAAATTTGTCACTTTTATTACCTACCATATATATCTTTTTCTTAAATATCAGGTGAGAACACAGTCTAGGAAAGCCTTAAGTATATTTTTAAAATGTGCCACATGAGCTAAATACAGAAACTTTCTATTAAATAAAATATATAGAGAAATCCATCAACAAGCAACAGTGCATATTGCCATCCCATAATTCTTGATCATGCAGATATAAGAGTGCTTCATTAACAGATTTAGCAGACAGATTCTATCTATACTGCTCTGACAAGATTGTGTAGTATGTTGTTTTTTATGAGCTAGCAGTCACAATGGCCTTTTCCAAAATGCCTCTTTTGCTCTAAGAAGTTCTGTGGATTTTGCTGGGGAAGGAGGACCATATATATAGTACATTGGTGCTTTGCCTGAATTTGTGTCTGTGTGAGGGGTCAGATTCTGTAGAACTGAAGTTACAGACAATTGTGAGCTGCATATGGGTGCTGGGGTTTGAACCCAGGTCCTCTGGAAGAGCAGCCAATACTCTTAATCATTGAGCCACCTCTCCAGCCCAGAGGACAAGGTATTTAATGCTAAATACCGTGTGTGTGTGTGTGTGTGTGTGTGTGTGTGTGTGTGTGTGTGTGTGTGT
>OU015745.1:82220935-82261398 GCA_907169655.1 Acomys percivali
CACACACACACACACACACACACACACACACACACACACACACACACGGCATTAAGTCTCTCTGGGCCTATATTACTTCACTCAGTATAGTATTTTCCAGTTACATCCATTTGTAATTGCTATATAGGAAGAATACTATTTTGTGTAATAATTTTGTATCTCGATACTTTGATGAAAGCTTTTAGCTTTAGGAGTTTGCTAGTGGAATCATGGTTTTTAATGTACTGGGACAATGTCCCCCGCAAATGAGGATTTTTAGAATTCTTTCTTCCTGCTTCTACTCTCCTCTCGTATCTCCTATTCTCTTATTACCCTACCTAACTTGCAGGTTCTGCATTGGGAAGGGATGGAGGGAGTAGACACACGTGTCCTGCTCCAGATTTTAGTGGAAGCATGTCGGTGGCCGTGGGTTTGTTGCCTCTACTGTGTAAGATACGTCCCATGTGTTTCATCTCTCCAAGGCTTTTCTTATTAAAGAATGTTGTATTCTGTCAAACACCTTTTTTGTATCTATCAAGATTATTATGAAATTTCTGCCCTCACAACTAACAATGTGGATTAGTTCATTAATTTATGTATATTGAACCACACCTGCACCTTTGGGATAAAAGTGACTTGACCATGGTGGATGATCTTCTCAATATGCTCTTAAATTCAGTTTAGCAGAGTTCTACTGAGTTTGTTTTTTTCTGTCTATGTCTATAAGGAAGATTGATTTGCAATTTTCTTTTTTAACTGTTTCTTTATCTGATTTAGCAGTTGGGATAATTCTGGCCTCACAGAAAAGTTTCGCAAGTGTCCCTTCTTCGTTCTAACTTTATGGAATAATTTAAGACGCGTTGTCTTAGTCTTCCTTAAAAGTCTGGCAAAATTCTATAGTGAGTCCATCTGGACCTAAGCCTTTCTTTGGTTTGAAGTTGTGTCTCTTTTACTTTTTATTTTTTATCTCAATCTTGTTTCTCGTAATGGCTTTTGTTTAAATTTTTATCTGGTCTATGCTTAACTTTGATAGGATATGCGTTTTGAAATTCTTCCAGTTCTTTTAGGTTTTCCAATTTGGCTCAATATAGGTGTACATGCTTATGATTCTCTGGATTTCATTGGTATCTGCTTTAGTTTATTCATTCTCATCTCTAATATTTTAATTTTGGGGGGATAATTTGTCTAAATATTTATCAATTTTCTTTAATTTGTCAAAAAATAAAATTTTCATTTCATTTATTTTCAAAATGGTTTTTTTCACTCTGTTTCTGTTGTGATTTTAAAATCACCCTGCATTTATTCAATAGCATATTATTTAGTCTCCATGAATTAACATATTTTCAGTGGTTTTTGCCATTATTGATTTCTGGTTTTATTTAGATAGAGTGCAAGGAGTTATTTTAATTTTCCTTTCTTTTTTCTTTAGATTAGCTTTGGGCCCTAAGATGTGGTTGGTTTATGAGTACATTCTTCAGACTGCTGATAGGAATATATAATCTGTAGCGTTTGAACTGAATATTCTACTGATGTCTGCTAAGCCCATTTTATATGTAGTATGATTTATCTTGATTCCTCATCTATGGATTTTCCACCTGGAAGATCTATCTACTGTGGAGATTGAGGTCACCTACTGTTGCTCTGTTGGGATTACACTGTGACTTTAAATCTGCTATTATATGTTTTTAAAAATGTAATTGCCCATACTCGTGTTTAATGCATGTATATTTAGAATTCTAATGTCCTCTTGATGACTTATTAACATAATTAGTATGAAGGGACCTTGTTCACATCTTCTTTCATGTATTACTTGTGTGTCTTGTTGTGTATCAGAATGGTAATTCTTGTTTCCTGGTCCATTTGCTTGGAAAAACATTTGTCCATCTTTTCCCTTGAAGTTGTAATCACTCTTTGGTATAGAGGTATGCTGTTTGGAGGCAGCTGTTGTACAGAAATTTCTCCATCTAGGAGGCTAGCTCACTTTGACACAACATGTTCTAAAATGAGCCAAAACACTTCATCTTTAATAGAAGCTCCATATTCTCAAAAAGTAAAAAAAAAAAAAAAACCTCAAAGGCTTCAGGAAGTCCCTGAAATGACAAGGCACATGACCCTAATCCTGCCCTATCCCATTCCTTCCCAAGTGAACATGCCAGGGAAGCATGTTCTTCAAACTGTTGAGCTGCTTGCAAATCATAGGATGGGCTCCAAGTTTCTGCTTCATGAGCTGAGCCCGTTGCTTGGTAGAAATTTGGTCACACAGTTATTTTGTAATCATTTCTGCTCTCTAAATTATCCCTTACCCACACTCACGGAAATAACCACAACAAAATTCATTGTTTCAACAAGTTTGGTTTTGGGTGGTATTCTTATTTTTTTCTAAGTTTCCTACCGAGACAGAGTAGACTCTCTAGCAACAGCAGGATCTGGTTTTCTGATCCAGTTTGCCAGCCTATGTCTTTTAATAGGTAGATGGAGACAATTGAGTGAGAGTTATTATTAAGATGCACATAGTAAAATACACTACTATGACATCTTAGGATGCATTTTAGGACTTCTAAGATGACTGTAGTATGCAGTGGATATTAAGAATCATGGAACATGTCTTAAACAAGGATAAAAATTAATGTGTATATGAACCATACATAGCAGTATTGAAATTAAAGTCTGATAAAAGAAATCATTTGTTTCTACTTAGAGAGATAGAAAAGGGATTAATAATCATAGGAATCAATACCAATAATTATTCATCTTTCTATGTATATGAACATTAATAGTTTTCTTCTTTCACTGTTCTCCTTAGAAAAGAGATGCAAGGTTTAGCTACATCTAGGCCTCAATTGTGGAGGGAAGAATGTGGTGAGGGTTCCAGGAAAGATAGAAGAGCTAGGGAGACTTCACTGTAACTCCTCTTTTCCCATTGAATTCTAGATGTGGACACACTCTGCATCCTCGAAGCAGACAGGTACCTCAGATATACAGAATTATTTTGTCTTTATTCTAATGGGTCATATTCATTTATTTTGAACCACACCAGAAATGGGGCTCAGCAGGTAAGATTAAAAGTGGATTGTTCAAGCAGATGAATGCTACCCTGATCACAGCCCATATGTGAACTGAGATGTACCTGCTCTGGCTATTGCCAACCTTGTGAGAACAGCTATATACTAGTGAGACTACTACATTTATGGTTTATGATGGCCTTTGTCCTAGTTAACTCTGTTACTGAGCCACCAGACTCTGCAAGGTGACATGTTTAAGGTTTCTGGGTACCTTGTGCAGATAATAATCCTATTCTAACTCATAGAACTGAGAGGAAAAAAATTCTTCTCCATGTAGCCCCAATGTGTTCTCCATTAGCCTCCAATAAGGACCAGCCAGGCAGGTTATGCTTTACATAGAAAGTAGAATGAACAATGGCTCAGTTTGTTAGATAATCCTGAACTGAACCTTTGTGTGTGTGTGTGTGTGTGTGTGTGTGTGTGTGTGTGTGTGTGTGTCTCTGTGTGTGTTTATATGTGTTTGTGTATGTGTGTGTCTGTGTGTGTGTTTATATGTGTTTGTGTGTGTATGTGTGTGTCTATGTGTGTGTTTATATGTGTTTGTGTGTGTCTGTGTGTGCCTGTGTCTGTGTTTTTGTGTGTGTCTATGAGGGAAGGTGTAATAGTACATGTGTGGACATGTATATGATGTGTATGGTGTGTGCATTGTGTGGGTGTTTGTGTAGGTGTGTGAGGAAAGTAAAGCTGTTGTTTCTCAGGAGCTATGTACAGATCTTGGCATGATCGTGAGTAACTATATTCCTTGTGCTAGGGAGGGAGAGACACCCTGATGATCACTGGTCAGGCATCCTAACCTAATGGTGTCCCAGTCTCCATTAAGAAATTCTCTTTCATAAAGTTCTTCTTGTAGGTTTCCAGGACCCTGTGGGTCCTACTATTTCCCCATTCTTCCCTGCTACTCTCACCTAAAGTCTCAATAGGATGACCTCTCCTCTGACCCACTTTCCTGGTAAGTAAAATTTTTCATGGTACGTACCCGTTGGAGTAGTGTTTTGATATAAGTGAGTATATACCATTTGTCTCTTTTTGCTTCTGGGTGAACTCACTCATTATGATAATTTCTAGATCAATCCATTTGTCCACAAATTTCGGGAATTCCTTGTTTTTAATAGCTGAGTAGTATTCCATAGTGTAAATGTACCACAGTTTCTTAGTCCATTCTTCTACTGAGGGACACTTAGGCTGTTTCCATGTTCTGGCTATTATGTATAAAGCAGCTATGAACATGGTTGAGCATATGTCCCTGTTGTGTGGTAGGGCATTTTCTGGGTATATTCCCAGGAGTGGGATAGCTGGGTCTTGAGGAAGCTCTATTCCCATTTTTCTGAGAAAGCACCAGATAGTTTTCCAAAGTGGTTGTACTAGTTTGCATTCCCACTAGCAATGAAGGAGTGTTCCTCTCTTTCCAGATCCTCGCCAACATGTGGTGTCATTTGAGTTTTTGATCTTAGCCATTCTTATGGGTATAAGATGGAATCTCAGTGTCATTTTGATTTGCATTTCTCTGGGTCCTGGGGTCCTCCTCAAACTAAGGCACCAGCCAAGGAGAATATAGGCAGTAAACTTCGAACCCCTACCAAGACCTAGCCGACGAACATGATATTCTCCACCGTTTAGTGGAGAGTGAGATCTGACTCTCACATGAACTCTGGTGTCCCTTTTCTGACAATGTACCCTGGATGGGGAGGCCTGACGGCACTCAGAGGAGGGATAGCAAGTTACCAAGAAGAGACTCGATATCCTAAGAGCATATATAGGGGGAGGAGGTTTCCCTCAATCACAGACATAGGGGAGGGGAGAAGGGGGGAAGTGGGAGGGAGGGAAGAATGGGAGGAAACAGGGAAAGGGCTAACAATCGAGATGTAATACAAATAAATTAATTAAAAAAACAATGAAAAAAAGAATCAAAGAGTGATTGTCTTATGTCAAATATAAAAGAAAAAATAAAACAAGAAAAAAAATTCACTTTAAAAACCCAAGATTTGTCATGGATGATGAGAATCAGCTGAGGTCCTTGTGCTTGTGTGACAACACTTTATGGACTGGGCTATTTCTTCAGCCCCTGAGAACTGTATCTTAATGGCTCTGTGCACTTGCGAGGGCCTGTAGAAGCAGGATGTACTCAGAGAAAAAGGAGTGGAATCAGTGAAAACCTGAAGGGCAGTTCACACTTTGTGACAGGGACCTCCCATTGTCTACCTACTGTCAATGCTGCTGTCTTCCTTATTAATGCAAACTCATGTTGTTTTTTCAATGAGAGATAAACTGATTGTTCCTGAGAAAGATGCTTTCTTAGTGGGTGAGATTTTCCTATATCCCTTTGTCTTTTTTTCTGTGTATAAATGTGGAAATGATACTCAGAACTGTAAGAACCATTTGGAATTATGATTGAAAGATCCATTATTCAAAAGCAATTATTGTAGACTTTGCTCCTGATATTTTGATTGCTCCAAACAGTATCAACCAAATGTATTGGTTTTACATTTGATTGTCTCCTAATTTACTTATGCTACTATTTTCATGGTGGTGGATGTTGTGTAACGCATATTGATCAGAAAGTATAGAATTCTAAGGTGAATCTGCAACACAGAAAATAATTATTCCAAAGACTTTAGTAAATATCTCATAAACTAAGCCAGAGCTAAGCCAGTCTACCAAATACTGAGACAGTGAGCAGAAAACTTCAGCAATAAATTAAAATGTGGTTGGCTGTGAGAAAGCAAAGCATGGTTAGGCTGGTGTAGAGTTCATATGTTAAAGGCCTTTTCTTAAAATGTCTTTGTGAGCCTCTCCAGGATATGAACATACTTTTAAAGATAACAAAATATAATGGGGAGATGGTGACAACACACAAAGGTTAATATAGGTGTCATGGAATAATAATTAAAATACACTGTATTTTATTTTATTTTTTTCCTTTTTTTTAAATTTATTTTTAATTAATTTATTCTTGTTACATCTCTATGGTTATCCCATCCCTTGTATCCTCCCATTCTCCCCTCCCTCCCATTTTCCCCTTATTCCCCTCCCCTATGACTGTTCCTCAGAGGGATTACCTCCCTCTGTATATGCTCATAGGGTATCAAGTCTCTTCTCAGTGACCTGCTGTCCTTCCTCTGAGTGCCACTAGGTCTCCCCCACCAGGGGACATAGTCAAATACACTGTATTTTAAATAGACTTTCAAAAACTAGAAAAAATGAATACTGTTTTCAAACTTCAAGAAAACTAGTTGTGGAAGCTTGAGATTGGAGGATGTACATTTTCTAATGGAACCTATTAGCTCATCCTCAAAACCACAAAATGTAATGTCAATGGAAATCAAGAGAACATTCCAGAAGAAGAAGGTAGCTCAATATGAAGCACAAAACCAACACCACCCACAATTAGGAAATCCAGCCTTAGTATTTTAGCGTATCTACTCTCATCTAGGGTGCTCAAACAGAGGATGTTTTGCAGTTTGGGGGGGGGTCATGCATGCTGGCCCAATGATTTTTGAAGTTCTTAATAGTGCAGGGACGATCCAGGATCTGTGATAGAGCTTACATTTTGAGCATTTTGCAAAGACCTACTACTAGAAATGCTTTGATAGGTATTGAGTGAGTTACTATAGTACACGCCTCTGATAGAGAAGAGCTATCCTGCTCTTCCCAGCTCCTTTGTGTGATGCTCATCCAAAAGCACTGTGCATGATGGGGATGCTGAATCACTGTCAAACGTCAAGAGCTCCCAAATCTCTCCTTCAGGCTTGTAGCACATTTTTCTCCATTATCATATTTCCATTTGTGGTCCTTTTTTTATTTAGGGAATCTATTTTTATATTCTCTATAATCTATATATATAATATATGTATATATGCATATATACTATTTGTATATATTATATATGTGTATACATGCATATATAACATATATACGCTTATGTATATATAATCGAAAATCTGTGCCTCAGCATATATGATTGGGTTTCTACTGACTCTTGATTGTGCAAGTGTCTTAATTATACTGGCTGCCAAAGAATTACTACCTTTGTTTAAGGTTATGCCTGTTCATTCTTTCCCTGGTGACCCATGCTGCCTTCTCCACAGCAAGCATTTAATAATGTTGGGGAATTATAAACATTCACTTAGTCAATGTCAAACCTCTGACAAATCTCAGATTAGTGTTCAAGGTGATTCTTTAAAATACATGTATAGCCGTGGAATGGGAAGAGACTTTATTTTGCAGGGGGTGTTATAGATGATGTGAAGAAAGCTCAGAAAACCAAAGACAACGTATGTCCCATTGGTAATGCTGGGAAGCCATTCAGGAACTGCTCGCTTGTTCCAGGAGACTGTGTGAGGAACTAAAAACACTCTAACAGATACAAAGACTCAAACAGATCCAGAGATTGCACTGACAACATTTCGAATAACATTTATCTTTTATTAATCTCAGCTCAGTTTTCCCCCAACCTTCTGTTCTGGACTTTTTCCTTGTTTCATTCCTAGGTAGTTCCCAAAGTTTGCATATATATGGCTTTCTTTCTAATGATTTCCTCTTTCAGCTATTCCTCTTTTATCTTTGTTTTTGCAGACCAAATATATTTTCAGCTTTCTGCACTCCTTTCCTTGCTAGACTCCTTTCTGCATCATCAACGGTGTGCAACTTCTAAGTGACATGCCACTGTAAGTGACACATATTTGGGGAGCATTCTATGACTTATGTGTCTGGAATTCTTGGATTTGGGAGATGAAAATTCAGTTTATGATCCTTAAGCTCAACCAAGTTCCTAGGTAGCAGACAATGAATAAAGAAACAAAGGCTCTGTACTCTAGTTATTAACCCTGGAAAATCATGTGTTAGGTCACCACAGGCAGCTTTGTAGTTAAGAAAGTATCGTTTGCTTTTGACTGTTGAATAAAATGTATTTGATTTCCCATCTAGAAAGCCATATCTCTCTGTACTCAACACACATTTCAGCCACACATTTTAGCATTGACACACTAAAAGAAAAGGAGAGAGTTCTTGGTGAAGTTTCATGTTTTTAAAAAAAGTGCCAGTATTCTACATGCATGAATATCTCAAGGTTTTCATTTCTTTTTACTTCAGGAATGATGTGGTGTATAAACGTTTTACAAAGCTGATCTTAAAAAAAAAAAAACCAATGACTTGAATAATCTGTGCTTTAATGCAAAAACAAATATTAATTTGCTTGGTTTCTCATATAACATGTTTATTAAACAGTATAGTGTCAACCATTTATTAAGATTATAACACTTAACCTTGAAATGGAGCTAATAACAATTCTATCCATGGCAATATATTTTAAAACGACTTTGAGTAAAATGAATGCTATTGTCATTAAATTGTGCTTGGAGCAAAGACAAAGAAACATCAGCTCATTGTTTCCAGCTAGTAAAACTAATGACGCAATGTTCGTTACATTATTTTAATGCTGTTGCAATGTTAAGTGTTCTCCGTTTTGCTTTTATTTGTCATCGAAGCTCAATATATCATCCCTGAACATTAGCCATTCTCATTCCATTTGGATTTAAATCTTGATTTTTAAATATGGGCTCCAAATTGTCCTGATAAATACCAGCATTTTGCTTCCTTTGCCTATCTCTCAGCCACACTTTCAACCTCAGCTTGAGATTTCTACTGGGAATTATAGCTTTCTAGGAAACATTTTAGACATTAAAGCATTATCGCTGCATCAGAGGGGATTAAAAATCACCCATGTTCTGAAGTAGTATGTGCTTTAGTATTGTTCCCACCTGTTTCTCTTTTATTATAAAGTAGAACTTTGAACTATCATTAGAAATATACATTTATATATAAAGTTTTGCATTCAAATCTCTTTATTTTTGACTACCTAATGAAAGACCACAGATCAAATAAAAACTTTATATAATATATCCTCATTTCAGAAGCATATGTATATATACACATATATATTTGTAGAACAACCCACAGTTTTAATTGTGATTCTGGCTTTTAAAAAATGCTATTTACAATCTATGACAGAGTAATAACCTCAGCCTTTAATGGCATGAAAATGATGAGGGAATTTTTAGTTTTGACTGTGTCTTACCTTGCGCAGAAGAAATCAAGCAACTTCATGGAAAACCTCTAAAGCAAGGCCTTGTACACTAAGCCACAGAGTGTACGGGTAGATTTTCTATGTCTGGGACTATGTTGTAAATCATTGTTGAAGTAGTCATGATTCTTCACTAAGCCACCAGGGGTCCCAGGTTAGACCTAAAGACCGCTTAATACACAACAACCATGCTCCACTTCATCCTTCCTTCTTGTTTCAATACTCTGAACACCTCTCTGTGACATGACAGCATCACCATATGACAAAATAATAGCTAGCAACAGTATCACCATTTTCTCAGGGAGAAGAGTTATTCTGTATTAATTTCTGGATTAGAATGAGGCCCATACAGAGTTATATTATTGTCTATCCACTGTGCCAATCTATAATGGTTAAAAAAAAAGTCTTAGTAACTTTATATATGTAGTTCAGAACCAAAATTGTCACTGTGATCAAGAAAAGGACGGCTTATTGTGTTCCAGTCTCCTGGAGCATGAGGTCTCTAAGTTAGCAGATGGACCTTCAGCACCATTTGTTTCTAGACCTCAAACATCTAGGTAAAATAGCAAGTGAAGACTATTGACCAGAGAGCCGTTTTGTGACAATCACAGAAAGGCTTTCTTTTCACGATCACGTCCATTCACTCAGAACCCGAGGGCCCCTGTAACTCTGGACCACAGTCCTTACCTGGGAGTCTCCCCTTCCAATTGGTTTAGGAACAACAAAAAGCAAACCCTTCTCACAATTAAACGAGGACAGGCGATAGATGAGTTGAAGCCAGGAAATAGAACAAGGATTATCACAGGGAAGAGTTATTATTCTTGGGGTAAAGCTGAAAAACAACCATTGAAACTGGCTCATTTTTTAAAAAAGGAAATTGAATAGTTATGAACGTATATTTCTTCATGTGTCTTAAAACTTAAGACAGTGAATACTGGTTCTATTTATGATTTCAATGTACTTAAATGACAAGAAGAAAGTAAGAAAATGTCCAACCTGTACTCACAAAATCACACCATTTTTTTTCAGGTTTATGAACAAAGCAATGTGAGGCTTTTAATTTGTTCCTGAAATCAGGTGTAAATATAAAGGCATAATTGTACATTTGAAAATGTAATTTCCAAAACACATCTACATTTGCTTAACATAATATAGAGGAAAAACTAGTGACAAATTGAGTGCATAGGGAGCCCCGTTTTAGCTATTGATAGGCTGGGGACAAAAGCGTGTCCGAATAATGAATGATGGACAACCACTGAAAATAGAGAAGGGATTTTTATTAGAGATTAATATCAGTATTATATTTTCATAAATGAGATCAAATTTCTATAATGAAATCATCAATGAGATGGGCAACTGTGATTTCCAGGAGTTACATTTCCCGTGGACCCTCAGCTGCATTATGATTTAGTAAACATATCACCTTAAAATCTCCAGACACTTCCTTCTAAGAGATGACCCCTGTTGTTGAAGCCTCTTTAGTTAGTTAGTTAGTTAGTTAGTTAGTTAGTTAGTTAGTTAGCTATCTCAAAGAAAATAAGGCTTTGTGCTTGGGATTTGTTTGGTCCTGGAAGGGACAGGTGTATTGATAACCAGGTTGGATTAACAGTGACAATGAATACAACTTCTGGATTTGTGTCTTTCCATGGTTATTCTTCCCCTAAGAGAACAACATTCCTTATATTAAGAAAAAAATTAAATGTATCTGATACTTTCCATGTATTCTGATTTAAAATATGTCCAAAAAAAACAAAACAAAACAAAACAAAACAAAACAAAACAAAAACAAAAATCCTTGCCTCTGTGTATAATCTCTGTCTTCCCAGCTTTATGGGAAAAATTCTCCAGTACATTTTCAGCCACCCTCCAGAGAACATAAAGAGGCTACTTGATAAGACAAGATTCACATGGAAGAAGAATGATTGTGTGGAGGGGAGACACTACATTGACCTTGAAAGAACACAGCAACCAGTGGGAAGGTTTGAGGTGAGGGCTTAGATTTTCTGCAAAGTGTGTGTTTTAGAGAGTCATAGTTGGAACAACACATGCTGGGTGGTAGAGATACAAGAGAAGTTACATGCTAAGTCTTCTCGTGATAATATCCATAAATCTGCAAACAGTTTAAACATTCTGGTTTGGTTTGGTTTGATTTGGAGGTCTCTACACCGTTCCTGATCGCCAGGCCTAAGTAGGTGTAGTAATTCCAATGTCGTGGTATAGGTTCACATCTTTGCTAGTGTTTTCTAGGACTGAGGTGTTCCTAACGGTGTGTTTGCCTGCTCTTATGTGGAGTTCTTTTTAACTACACAAACTCATCCACAAAATCATGTCTACTGGAAGCAAAGCTGTTAATTTCACATTTTTTCCTTGTCTGTTGAAAAATTCCATGTTTAACGTGTTACCTTCCTTTTTTCTAGAATATAGGATTGTTGCAAACTACGCTTATCGATGTGGATAATTCCAGCAAACAAGCCACTCACTTCATAGATAGTAAGTAGAGAATTTCCTAGCCATGCTTCCCAATTTCTCACAGAGTCTGCAAAGCAATCTACGGGAAAAACTCTGATGATGTAAAAAGGCAACTGAAACTGGCTTTGACTCTATATCTCAGGTTTCCTTCTACAAAATCAGCCATCCTTCTGTCCTGCTGCATGATACAGTAAAAAAGAAAACAGTAACAAAATGCAAATCATACAAACAAACAAAACCTTTCTATGACAGCTAGACGTGCACACATACACACACACACACACACACACATACACACACACACACACTCAGAGGTACCCACAATTCAACACTAAGACTGATAAAACTACATGGAAAAATGCAAGGAGTCTGTGCTTCTTCACCAGACAGCAGGGGGTTCCCTAAGTCTCCTCAGAAATACAATAAAACCCTTTTCACTAAGTGTTTAAAAAAATAATGAAATCCCAGATCAATACCTAGATAAAAATATAATATTCTCCTGGAAGAATGTGAAACTCTTTACAAAGGAATTAAATCAGCCACTATGATTAAATACAACACAGGATTTTCCTTTTCTAAAATAAAAAAATATTACCAACATCAATAATAACATTTAAAACTTTTCTTCATGCTAAATGGCCCCTGGCTATATGTCTGATAGGCATTAGAAGAATATAAATTTGACATGTTCAATTTTATGATTGAAAGAATATCCTGGAAACAGGATGTAATGTAACTGTGTATCATTTACAGAAGTCCAAAGAAAATACAACGATGAAACAAAACTGCACATCACGGAACTCTCTAGAACTTAAAAGGAGTTACGGTTCAACAACATTTTTTAACGGCTTTCTCAAAACCTTTTCCATCCACTCAATGACTGAATTTTGTTTTCATTACAGTCATCTCTCCATTACAATTAGCCCTCTGTTAATAACAACACAGTTAAATTTAATGTTTGTGGAGTCCTGATTTATTTTTTTCCTTTGTTTTTATGTGCAGTAATTGTTATGCATGTGAATTTTCTACCACATCGCAACAGGCAAGCTTTGGTTCAATTTTCTTGTCCTACACAATGGAAATTTTGAGTGCAGAATCTCAGCTACTAAGTCCTGTGATGCCGTTTTACTTATTTTTCTTTCCTTGGGTGAATTCATTGGAGAAAATGGGGAAAGGGGAGGGAGGAGAAGGGAGAGGCGGGGGCAGGGGAGGGAAGAGCAGACGAGTTCTCTCGGCTATGTGGAATCTTGATTCACGACTTTGCCTCCATTCATGGTGGGCGTTCCCGAACTTTTCCTCGAACGTCCTTGCTTTTCTCCAATTTCATGTAGTGACGGTTCTCTGTACATACACACTGGAAAGCAAAAACGACAAACATTACTTATGCTGATCGGCATAAACCTGGCTTCAACGAACTTCTCGGATTCGCTTTCGGAATATTCTTCACTGCCATCACCAGTTCTTCTCCCTTAGTAGCTATACACGGTTCTTTCTGCCTCTATCAGGCACAATCACCACTGACACGCCAGTTGTTCTGTTTTGTGGGCCACAAGGGTTGGTTCTATATAGTGTCCTAAGGTATGTAACAGCATTTTTATTGAGAGGAGAAATCAGAAATGCCTTGCTTTGCTTTGCTTTGCTTTGCTTCCTTATTCTGAAGCCTAGTTTCTTGAGGTGGATACTTCTTTCATGCCCCTAATCTTTGCCCTATTGCAAAAATTATGACATTGCCCCATGGCTATGAATTCTTAGCTCCAATTTTCAGAGCATCCATCATCAGAAGTCATATTCGGATGAAGATAGAGAAGTAGAAAAATACCAATACATTTCCTTAATTGGCCCAGACTTCCTTCACTTAAACCAAGGAACACAGCCCTCTCCTTGGCTTCTCTCCAACAGGGAATGTAGACTGTTCAGTGTAAGATTAAGTCCACGTCCTCTCCTCTTTGTCTGCCTCTAAGTTTGTCATCTGTGAGCTATCATGGCTGTTGCTCAATTATCGCTTAGGATGGATAGGTTTCCCAATTCATGGCTATTCTTACAGGATAAATCACCATAGCGAGTCCATTAGCTTCACCCAGATGTTATTATAATAGAGACAAATATGTCTACATAGGCATATTTCAGTTAAGTATCAGGAGTAACTTTCTTTTTTTGAAATAAGAACAAGTATCTTCCATCTATTCTGTGTATCATCACCATGGTGACTGTGTAATTTGAACGTTGTTTCCAACACCAAATAGTTTCCTCTGCTGTGTATGAACGGGGAATACTACATCTTCAGGAGCTGTACTATTTGGTTCGCTGGCTGACTCAGCTGCTTACTGATTATGTCACCCTGGACACACTTTTATGGGGGAAAATACAGCATTTTTTTATCAGAATGAACAGATAGCAAATATGTAAAATGATCAAGAAAAAAATAGCACAAGTCATTAGGATTTCAGGTAACAGGCTTTAGAGAATGCAGCATAAAAGGTTCTGGCCTAAGCCATTTCAGCACATCTAAAATATAGATTAAAAATACAAGCTCGTTTCTTCCAGTCCTAGTTCAGTGAAGACAGGATTCTTCTGGTACATTTGGTGCTGTGCAGGACTGTGCATTTATCCCAAGGAGGGGTACTGTTACTATGTGACCTTTGAGTTATTATCTCCATGGTGGGTTTGGGACTCAATTTTTAATAAGCTTACAGGTGATGGTGATGCTGGTGAAATGCAATACATATTCCCAGAGTAGTATCAGAGATAGCTATGAAATATGCTCTTATTCGATGTCTTATGCAAGGGTATCACACATGTATTTTTGAATGAAGTTTCTAAACATTTCATTTATTGCCATGAATACTTCTAATATCTCCAAATGCCATTGACTCATTGGCTGAAGTGGGAAGGTGCAACCTATAGGTAAGCTATGCACTAATCGCTCAGACAGTGGATTCTGGTGTCTTTAAATGGTGCAAGTGGGCAAAGCAACTTCCTAACTTTAACAAAAACAACACAAGAATCCTGAAAAACTTCTTATAGAATAGCCAGGTAGAATCTTGAAGTCCCTCAAGTGCACCAGCTCTTCACTGTATTTCTGTCACGAGGAAATCTCCGAGGTGAAAGCCAACTTTTATTTGTGCATAATATATCATCTTATCTATAACCAGCTAATGCGCTGGAAAACAATTCACAGGATGCCATGATGCAGTCAATGATGCTGTTCTCAGGACTCCATCACCTAATCAGCTACAAAAAACCACAGTCTTCGGGCTCCAACACAAAGCACTAAATTATAATCTCAATGGATGAAAAAATACATTTGTGTTTAAATATACAGAAAATAGTACTGGGCCACAGGTTACTGCACCATCATCCTAGGGAATACTTGAAGAGTGATTCTGCCTTATTACCACTAAATAATGTTCATGTATATTTGTGTTTCCTAGAATTATAATATCCCTTCTGTTCTCATTATATCGATTCTACCCAAGTTGTACATTTGGACTTTTTTTTTATATATTTACTGTTTCTCACATATACATCAACTACTTCAAGGGTGGACACACAAATTTTAGCACTAAAGTGAATACTGCAGACAAATTTTCCATTAATTGAACTCCACTGCCCATTTCTGAAATTGAATCTGCAAAGAAGTGTCCATACTGACCTGTAGGATTGTACAGTTTATAAAAGCAAAACTCAATAACACCACAGCAGAAAATGTAGTTTTCTTTTAGAGTAATTCAATCACTACCCTCATGATATCCCATTAAATTGAGTAGTAAAATTCAGGGTTTTAATAAAGAAAATGATTAACAGGCATGTTTTTCAATTCGCTAAAAGTGTCTTTCATTCACCAAATGAATCAAATAGGTATCTCATTTTCTACATTGCTGTTTACAATGTGAATTTTTATGGTAAGACAAAGCAAACTCAGTTAGCTCTATGAAGCGTATGCAAGTGGAGAAAGCAAAATGGGAGGAACAGGAAGGGGAGCAAGGCAGGGAGAAAAATAGGAAGGATAAGAGAAAAGGGGATGGAGAGAGGGATAGGGAGAAAGGGGAGAGACAGAGAGAGAGACACACACACAGAGAGAGAGAGACAGAGAGAGAGAGAAAGAGAGAGAGAGAGACAGAGAGAGAGACAGAGAGAGAGAGAGAGAGAACCAATTCCCTTTTCATTTTCCTTTATAATCCCTGGAATTCAGCAAAACGTAGAACTTCAGAAGGTAACAAGTAAAGGGATATAGATCTCAATCAAATTTTAGGGCTAAAATTACTTTAGAAAGCAGAATTCAATTACAGTGTACAGAAAAGGACAGAGCAAGGACAAGCATTCCTTAGTGTGATAACAGCCGCCTCCAATCGTCGTGATAATTCTCTATGAGCCAAGTTCTGAATACTTAAGAATAAATGATGGAACAATTTAAGAAGTGACAAAGCACAGGGTGTCCGACAAATCTACTGTAAGTCAGAATGTAAACCGTTTATCCCACAAATAAATCTGTCATCTCAAAGTATTCACAGCCACTTTAATTTGATCTTCTCACTTACTAATTAGAATAATTCTATGATCATCATAGGTCAGAAATTATTGTCTTCATTTTTTTTTAACATAAAAGAAAGTAAGCGCGTTCCTTAGTGTCAGGGGGTGAGCCGTGGCAGAGGCAGGATGAGACTGTCTAGTCAGGAGATTTGATCAAAACAAGAGTCAGTGAGCTAATATTAGACAATGTTTACATTTTATGGCTGCATATGAATATCTAAGTTGGCCTTACTTTTACTAAATATAGGTACTGTGATCAAGAAATGGTTCTGAAGACATATACCTCATGAATATGCTAAAGAATAAGTGGAAACTAGGAAGTGTTGAGAGGTATGTAGGGACACTGGAACCCTTATGCAATGTTGCTTGGAATGTGAGATGGTACAGCAACTGTGAGAAGTGATGCTTGTTAACACAACTGCACACAAGATTACCAAAGCATCCAACTGCCACTCTTTTGGAGATGTAACCAAAAAAGGGGGTGGGGAAGGAAAAGAAAAGGCAGTTCAGCATATTTTTTGCTCACCCATGATTATAACCACATTATTTACAATAGCCAACGGATGAGGCAAAGTATCTCTTGACAGAATAACAACTGAATATAATGTTAAATATATTCAATTATATTACATGTTAATTCAGTTTTGAATGGAAAGAAATGGGGATACGGCGATACATATCACAACATGGATGAACCTTGAAGAAATGGCAGTAAGCCCAAATAAAGCAGCTCACGGGGGCCAAATACCATAGGAATCACAATGAGGAAGTTAGAATAATGGTAAGTGTGATGACAAAGCAGAATTGTTGGGAGGGTCCCTGAGGGATGGTGGTGACTGCTTGTCAGCTCTGGCTAAATGCAACAGCACTGAATTGTACACAGTAAATGACTGAGGTGCAAGGTTCCCTTTTAAAACACCCTAACTGCCCTGAGTGTGAGTAATAAAGAAGTATTCGGGTTGGGGAGATGGTTCAGCAGTTAAGAACACTGGACTGTTCTTGCAGAGGATCCAGGTTCAGTTCTTAGCACCCACATAGTAGTTCAGAACCATCTGTCACCCCAGTTCCAGTGAATCTGACACTTGCTTCTAGCCTTCTCAGCCACCAGCAGGCATGCAGTACAGTGCACTTACATACACACTGACGAGGCTCACAAACACTTTCAATAAAGTAAATAAAGAGATTTCCTATTAGCACAGGTAGGTGCCAACCTCTCCCCAGTGAACAAAAATATTGAGATATAACCAAGAGAATATAGGCTTGGGATATGGACTCACGCATGCAACGAGAGATTCTAGAACTGCACTGCTTATGTTGTACCAGTTTAGCAACAGCTGAAATATAAACAGTCCTGCTCTGGATGTGCTGTGAAGAGAACATAAACACAGGAAGGAATAACATAGCAGGTGGTGAGGGAGAAGTGGCCGAGGACCAACTGTCTCAGACCATCACAAATTCCATCCCTACAACGGGAAACCTTGATCGCTATATGTAAACACGCATCAGCCTACTTCTGATAGTAAGTGAAGAGTAAATAATATGTTCATCCACCGAATCTATACACATCTAGAAAAAAATTAAGAATTCAATCTTTTTGTTTTATTAAAAAAAAAAATGTTTACATTCACATGGCTTGAACTCAGCCAGCCAGTGTAGTCAAGAAAAGTCAGTAAAACGGAATCTTGCCATATGATTTTTCAGAAGAAACACATTTAAAAACTTTTATGGATTGTTTAGTTCCTTGCACATACAAGTTCGGATTCACAGAGGCAAATCTAGCTCAGTGTTCATTATGCATCCAAAATCTACCTTGTATCTGCTGCGCCTGCTCCAAGTTCCAACTTTGGCTGCACCTGGACTATGCTTTGTTGTTTGCTTAGGCTAGTTCGTATGCGCCTTCGTTTGGAAGGAGTTTAATTTAGACCTTAAGAAGTCAAGGTAAACAATAAAGGATAAATCCAGAATAATTAATCCCACGTAGGAAATAACAACCACAGAGTCTGTGATAAAAATTAATCATGATTTCACCCGAGGGTCAGCACTAGAATGCAGAGCTCTCCTGCTAATTTCTACTCACAGGCCACTGGAACCGTAGGAACCAAGAGGAGGTGCATCCACGGATCCGTCTAGACCTAATCCCTGACCCTGATATGAAGTCCATGGCTCCTGTGCACAATTCTCGAGCAGTTCCTAGCTCGTGCCAGGTTTAAGCTTCTCTCTCCATTAGCTAGAAAGGACCTAGATCATTCGTCATAGTTCAAAGTGCAATCATTGTCAGGGAGAGAGCATCCCCACCACTTCTTGTTACACTAAGCTACCATCTTTTCAAGAACAGATTTGTTTTGTCTTAGAACCTCAACCACTGTATTAAATACATTCTTGTGGACATTTTTCCTGTACCCTTTGTGTTATGTGTCTTGGCCTGTTTCAGGCATGAGGGTAAAAGGTGACACTGTCTCCTTTTTAAAATATATTTTATTAATTTATTCATATTACATCTCAATTGTTATCTCATCCCTTGTATCCTCCGATTCCTCTCTCCCTACCATTCTCCCCTTACTCCCCTCCCCTATGACTGTGACTGAGGGGGACCTCCTCTCCCTGTATATGGTCATAGGGTATCAAGACACTCTCTTCTTTTTAGCAAGAAAAAAATTCTAAACTGGAAATAAAGTGAAAACAAAATGAAATAAACGCTCCGTATCTTTCTGGTCTACTAAGTTTCACACCCGCTTTCACAGAAACCCAGACGTAAGTGTCCTCCTCTCCTGTGACAATTTGAGACAATAAGCCATTAACTGTGTCTGCTCCTGGAAGTTGTGAATAGTACTGCTAATACACTTAAATGTTTTAATAATTTATTTTTATTTTATGTGCGCCGGTATTCTGCCTGCCTGAATGTCTGCGTGAGTGTGTTGGATCCCCTGGAAGTGGAGAGTTACAGACAGTGGTGAGCTGCCACGTGGGTGCTAGGACTTGAACCCAGATCCTTTGGAAGAGTAGCCAGTGCTGTTAACCACTGAGCCAAGTCTCCGGCTCCCTCACCCCCGCCATTGCACTTTGATTTTAGCAGGAATAATTTAATATGTTTGGCATGGAACAAATTGTAACTGCATTTCTAGCTGTACCTCACATACTTTGTCAACAGTTTCAGTCCCTGCATCTTAAGGTTGTTTGAGGTCTTAAGAAGAAGCATCTGAAAGTGTGATGCTTTCCTCCTTCCACCTGGCCCCTCTGCCCTTCATCCAGCAGCTCCCCCTCCCTTTGGTTCAGTAGTCAGAACAGAAGGTCTAGAAGCATCCTCTCCTTGTTTCCTTTCACTCTCAGAATATGTCTGCGATAGGATGTCACTGTCCCTCCGTCATCCCCTTTGCTGCGTTGGCTTTGGATGACTTGTACAGAGAGATGACGGCTGTAAAGAGGACACTTCTGTTTGGTTCTTTAGCAGCGAGTTCAAAGTGAAGCATGTTCTTATCTCAGCTCTAACCGCCCCCCGCCCGCTCCAATTGATGCTTCAGTCACGCTCTTCCTCTTTGTGACCTCTCTTTACATTTACACGTTTTACTTTTCTAACTCAATAGGAGAGTGAAGAGAAGGGACTCAGCAGAGCTTTCTAAATACAGTGAGGTGGAGGTTTGGTGGCAAAAACATTTGTCATCATGTTTAGACACAAGGACAAACACAGGTTCCTAAGAACGAAACTTACTACCGTAAGACACAGTATGCGTTAAGAATTCCAAGTATAGCCCTGAAATGGAAGCAGAACAAACTTGTAAGGAAGATGCTAGCATCCAGGGTGCTGGCATCAGGAAGGTCGCCATTTCTGCAGCTGCCTGAGTATGTAAGCAATGACCACTGCAAGGAGATCAGCGGCCATGGCGTCACCCGTGAAATGCTACATCTGGTTATAAACCATCTAGAATAATCAAGTTTGTGATAATATGTGATAAATTGTTCTTTTGAAGGGAAGAAGTAATTACCAAATTCATTTTATGAGGCCACAGTCACATTGATACCTAAACCCCACAGAGACGCAACAAAAAAAGAGAATTTCAGACCAATTTCTCTTATGAACATTGATCCAAAAATACTCAACAAAATACTCGCAAAGCGAATACAACAGCATATCAAAGACATCATTCACCATGACCAGGTAGGCTTCATTCCAGGCATGCAGGGATGGTTTAACATACAGAAATCCATCAATGTAATCCACCATATAAACAAACTGAAAGAGAAAAACCACATGATCATCTCTTTAGATGCAGAAAAAGCATTTGACAAAATCCAACACCCATTTATGTTTAAAGTTCTGGAGAGATCGGGAATATAAGGCACTTTTCTAAACATCATAAAGGCTATAATACAGCAAACCAATAGCCAACATTAAATTAAATGGAGAGATACTCAAGGAAATCCCTCTAAAATCGAGGACCAGACAAGGCTGCCCACTTTCCCCATATCTCTTCAATACAGTTCTTGAAGTTCTAGCCAGAGCAATAAGACATCAAAAGGAGATCAAGGGGATCCAAATGGGAAAGGAAGAAGTCAAATTATCCCTATTTGCAGATGATATGATAGTGTATATAAGTGACCCCCAAAATTCGACCAAAGAACTCCTACAGCTGATAAACACCTTCAGCAAATTGGCAGGATACAAAATAAACTCAAAAAAGTCAGTAGCTTTCCTATATACAAATGACAAACAGGCAGAGGAAGAAATTAGGAAAATTACTCCCTTCATGATAGCCACAAGCAATATAAAATATCCAGGAATAACCCTAACCAAGCAAGTGAAGGACTTATTTGAAAAAAACTTTAAATCTCTGAAGAAAGAGATTGAAAATGACATCAGAAGATGGTGGGATCTACCTTGTTCGTGGATCGGGAGAATTAACATAGTAAAAATGGCCATTTTACCAAAAGCAATTTACAGATTCAGGGCCTTACAGTTTTCTAACCAACAACAAAGCAATCGCCATCAGTGTGGGTTTTCCTTTCTCCCATGTTCTGTTCTCTGGTGCCTGCACTCAACGCTGGCTATCAGAATACGCAGGTTTTCTACACCATCCTCACAGGTCACAGTCCCTGTTTGCAACTTTCAACATCAAGTAATCATTACTATTTTTTCCTTAAAAACTTATATTAAATCAGAAAGTTTCTTTCTCTTTTGTTTTGTTTTGTTTTGTTTGTTTTGTTGTTGTTGTTGTTGTTGTTTTGTTTTTTGAGACAGGGTTTCTCTGTGTAGCCTTGGCTGTCCTGGACTCGCTTTGTAGACTAGGCTGGCCTCAAACTCACAGCAATCCACCTGCCTCTGTCTCCCGAGTATTAGGATTAAAGGTGTGCACCACCACACCCGGCTTAGAAACTTTCTTAAATGCATGAAAAATAAAACGCAGAAGCTGCTGTTATTTGTAAAGATGACAGCTGTGAAAAGCAAGGTGCTTGGGTTCCTTCCTGCTGTCACCCTCATAGTAACAAACATTGGGTGCTTCTATAAGCCTGAATTGTGTGTGTGTGTTCTTATACTTGTAAAACTTAAATTTAAGGTGGCAAAATTAACAGATTAGCAAAATTATAGCTTTAAGATGTCTATTGGGGACTATATTAATTTTTATGCATGCCTTCTAAACCTGATCCTCAAACTCAAGGGAGCCTTCGCTCTTCCTGGAATGCACGCCTCTCATTCTTCCCACGTGATAGATCCTATGCCTTCGCTGTTTTCCCTTTATATTCCCACAGCTACTTCAACCCTTATCAGTTTCAGAAAAAACTTAGAACCTATTTTAGTTATGTTAGGATATAGAAAACCTGGTCTAGCCTGCTGTGCTGGTGCACACCTGTAATCCCAGCATTCTGGGGAGGCAGAGGCAGGTGGATCTCTATGAGTTTGAGGCCAGCTTGGTCTAGAAAGTGAGTCCAGCCATGGTCTTGGTGACTATCAGAAGACAGTTCAGCTGACTCAGCAGATTGAGACCAACACAGTGCTGTGTGGAGAAAGGACAGGGCTTCAGAGCCGAAGCTCAGGTACTCAGTTTACGTCACCACCCGATCCTTTAAAGAAGAGAAGAAGACGGGAGACTTCTAGTGGCGATGGGGGCGGTGGGAGGGGGGAGCTATCTTGAAGTAGATTGTTGGACATGCATACGGGGTCACTGCACTTGGTACTGACAAATTATCCATTTGAATGAAGACAATTGACCCTCTATTTTGGATGAATATTCATGGACCTTGTCTTCTCTCAGCTTCCATGAAAGAAGAATGAAATATGACTAATCTTTTTTTATTACTGCCAATTTAATCAAATCTTCTTTGGCCTTCTCTAATTTCCAAGAAATGGAAAGGTTAGATTGCTCTGTCAGTTAATGTTCCATTACAAATATCTAACTGTCTTAACAGCAGATCACAGAAGGGCCCGGGCAATTGGCATGAAGCAATTTCACACCACAATTAATGTCACATGGACTCTTTTTGGAACTATGGGAGCAAGTTAAACACTGGTTTAGAAGTAGCCAGCCATAGAAAAGTCCCCTGTATGCTGAAATGTTTGTTGCAAAGGTTGAGAAACTATGAAAAAGAGAGATTTACATCTTTATATGAAAAGAGAATAGAAATATTTGAGTGTAAATTGGAGACAGAAGTGAGTGAAGCATGTGTTGGGAAGAGGTTTTATTAAAGTGTGATGCCAGAGACGAGTAAAAAGGTGCTGAGAAGGGTTGCAGGGGAAAGGGAAACAGAAAGAGCAAGGGCAGAAGGGAGGGGTGAAGCAGGAAGGGGAAGGGAGGATGAGCCAGAGACCAGTGTGAGCATCATTTCTATGACTAAAGCAATGTGCAGTACATGGGAACTTCTGGCATCCATCTTCCTGTGTTTATCTTTTAGTATGGTTCATACCAAAGGAGCCCCTTTGCACATAAAGCATCTAGTTTTGTTCCAGAAGACTTAAAGCATATATCAAAATAAGTGTGTGGTTTTCATCTTCCCAGTTGGAGCTTCACAACCTTAGGAACCCCAATGTGCCTTTCTCTTGGGGGACTTATTGTGTCGCTGTGGGAAGGAATCCCTACTGTACAAATTAGCGTCGAGACTTTTATTTGTCCAATTTTGTATCTCATAGCATTTCTTCAAGATAGGGGACAATGAGGCAATGCCCAGTTTTTCTAGAGAAAAGAAACTAAAGGCATTTTGCTTTTAGTCTAGCAGAACCTTCTTAGCTCAGCCAAGCCTCAGTTTACTTCTGTGAGGCAGACGGAGTTCATAATTGATTTCACTCTCAAAGATGCTCAAGATTGAAGAAAGTAAATTATTTTCTCAAAGTTACTCAGCAAGCAGTTGCCAAGCTTAAGTAGAATGAGCCCGTCTCACTCTAGCTTATTTGGTATCACTTAGGTTACATTGCTCTGAGGTCAGTGGCACTACACCTGCCAACTCCACATAGTGCTAGTGCTAGAACACGCCTATTTTAATAATAGTGGCGAGTCTTAAATTGTATCAGGATGTCGATATTTAAATTCATTGTGTCTGTGAAGGAAAGTTTCTCAGAGGAACCAAACCCCATTGGACCTTTTACAAGGCTGATGAACTAGCAGAACTGCAGCAATACGATGTTGCTGGTCCACAGCCTAATTACAATCTCCCTTGGTGCATCTTTAGCCCCACTAATATCCATTTTTACCCCCTTCTGCATCTGATCTGACATTAGCACTAGTAGGTGCAGCCTTTCAGAACGGATTCACTTACGAAACCCCTTCACCTTTACTAAGAAAAGGCAGTGTTTTCAGAGAGCATCAGGGATGTCTCTCCTTTGCTTTACCCCATCCACCTCCATAATGTCTCAACCAAAATGTAATTCCTTAACTTACAAATTTGTTTGTCTTGTTATTGTTAAACCTTCATCACCTATTGGGACTCTAGATGAGAGAAGCATGGGAGAATAGCAAAGTAGAAGGATCCAGAGGGTCCTAGAAACCTACAAGTAGAACATTATGATAGGCAGATTTGGGTCAAGGGGTCCAGCTCAAACTAAGGCACCAGCCAAGGACAATACAGGCGGTAAACTTTAAACCCCTACCCAGATCTAGCCAATGGGCAGAACATTCTCCACAGTTGAGTGGAGAGTGGGGTATGACTTTCACACGAACTCTGGTGCCTCATATTTGACCATGTCCCCTGGAGGGGGAGACCTGATGGCACTCAGAGGAAAGATAGCAGGTTACCAAGAAGAGACTTGATACCCTATGAGCATAGACGGGGGAGGAAATCCCCCTAAGGAACAATCATAGGGGAGGAGAATAAGGGGAAAATGGGAGGGAGGGAAGAATGGGAGGATACAAGGGATGGGATAACCACTGAGATGTAACAAGAATAAATAAAAAATTAAAACAAAACAAAACAAAACAAAAACCTTCATCAAACCCTTACCACATTGGAATATGGAACTTAAGGTAACGTGAATCTGTGATCCGGCATCATGGTCTCTTATATTTGATTCCATAATAAACGTACCCTTATCCCTTTTGAGGTGAGAGTTGTCTTTGCGTATACAGTGTCGGAGGTAAAAATGTACTCAACCCCATCCAATTCAGTGGTCACAATAATTTAAATAAACTCAAAATACCTATGACCAAACGGGATCAAAATAAGCTGAGCACTTCAACACAAAATTAAGTTCAGAACACCCAGTCTCAAATTTGGTGACCATCAGTGCCATGTGGACAGCTTTAAAATTTGTACATACTTAGGTCACACCCAGTCTTAAACAGGTCACTTTGGAGGGGTTTGTGACTTTTAAGAACACATCAGATGGTCATGATACTGTTGCTTAAGATGCAACAATTGACATTATTCTGCTAGATTTTAAAATTTCGTTTCTAACAAAGAAAGTGGATAACATGTCGGTGACCCACTGTGAGGGGAGGGAAAGAAAACCTTTTCCCCATCAAAAAAAAAAAAATCATTAGAAATGTGTTAGTATTCCTAATTCAAAACTTAATACTTTTATAGGGATGACTTTCAATTGATAAATATTATGGTAATACCTTTCTTTTTCCAATAGTCAATCCTGGAAACTTTAAGTCTTTGGGTAATGCACAGGCACGCGCGTGAGCACACGCGCACGCACAGAGTTTTTCAGGGGGAATAATTTGATGATCATTACTCAACCACCTGCAAGAGCTGAGTAATGAGCGTTTGAAGGAGGAGAGAGGAGAAAATGAGGTGTTTGTAGCTTGTTCTTACTCAAAGAGTCTTTGAACCTTTATCAGATACTGGAGGGGAGGTCACCCAAAGACAGTTTAAATCTGGGGTGCCACCTCTCAGTGAAGGAATAACACTCTGAGACTCATGGAGCCTGTGCTCTTGTTGTAAATTCTAGAGAAGATCCAAGTAAATAAAGGCTTACGTGCAGTGTACAAAGCAATGGGCTTAAATACCAAGTCAGTCCATCCAACAGATGCATCTACAACCCTTTATTAACACTGTCATTATGTGGAACACCAGCGAGTGAAGGACAGAAGGAAAACGGGCAAGTGGGTAGGTAATTGTTATCATGGTATCTGTGTAGGAATTACAGACCCTTTAGCTGGAAAAACTTAATTTCAGGAATCTTGACATCCAAATGAAATCAACACAGGAATGGGATAAAGGCAAAAATTGTTTGAAGGAAACAAAAATAATCACAACACTAAAACAGCACACATTGGCTTTCCATCACCTGGGGCTCATCTACTTTACGAAGCAATGGTCCATTTATCATGCAGCACTGGGGTCTGTCAGGGTGGGAATGGTATAAGCAGTGGGTTTATAGATTTATAAAGATTTTCAGGAACATTAAAAATGAAACACCCAACAACCGCTTGTTTAAGCAGCGGCATGCCTAATCACTTGTAGGGCTATTGTTTCGCATTTCTTTTCTAAAAGCATTTTCCAATTACACGCTTTAAAATTAGACCATGGAGAGATTATTACAAAAGGAGAACCATTTCTTTCAAAATACAGTTCATGAAGAGACTACCTTTCATTGTAGAGCTTGATCCAGAACAAATAGATAAGAAAATAACAAATCACCAATGATAGGGATAGCTCATAAAAGTGTACTTTTTTCGTTCACTAATTTAATAAAGGAAATGTGTTTAGACTATTTTTATATGTAAATGTAATGCAAGGTTCCATCAGAGTTTGTGGTTTTTCTCTGAAGTACTTACAAAAAGTGGGGCACATCCTGTCAGAGAAGATGAAACAATACCTCCCACCTACAGGATGGCTCATATCTATCTGTCTGTCTGTCTGTCTGTCTGTCTGTCTGTCTGTCTGTCTGTCTGTCTGTCTATCTCTACATCTATCTCATTTCTTCTCCCTTTATCTCGTTTAGACTTTACTTACATAGGTCTTCTGCCTGTATGTTTGTCTGTGTAGTACATGAATACAGTGCCTGAGGGGTCCAGAAGAGCTGTTGAATCTCCTAGAACCGGAGTAATGGATGTTTGTGAGCTGTCATGTGTGTGCTGGGAACTGAACCTGGATCTCCTTGAAAAGCAACTAGTGCTCTTACTTTCAAACCATTTCTGAGGCTTCTTTCCAAATAGCATTAAAAATAATAGATTCTGTAACTGTTATAGCTCCTTGTTGAATTGGTCTCTTTGTCTTCTTAGATATTTGACCTTGAAGTGCATTGTATCTGATGTAAGCATAGGTGTTCCTGTCTGCTACTGGTTCCCATTAGCCTGGGATGTCTTTTTCTGTTTCTCACTGCATCTATACTGGCGAAGAGAACTTCCTGTTCGCAGCAAGCTGTTGTATTAGGCAACTTCTTTATTTCTAAGATTATTGGACCTTCATGTTCATTTTTAAACATCTATTTGGCCTATATCTTATTAGTTTTTGAAATAAATCACTCCTTTTTATTTTCGTTAACAGATTAAAAAATAAAAAGCTCAACAAGGGCAATGCGTTCTTAGTTCTTTTTAACCCAGTTTGAATATGGCACTCCATTAGAGGTTCCACGCACTCATCTTCAACATATATCTTTATGTCACTTCAGAAACACTTGTCTTACTTCTTCCAGACTTAAAACCAGCCCCCTATGGGACTTTTATCATGGTCGATAGTGGCATGAATGAAAATGTGATTGGGGGTGGGTGGGCTTCTGGCGTTTAAGACCTTGTCCTACATCAAATTTTCTTTCCCTGTTTTCTGTTTGAAGTTTAATATGTGAGTTCTCAGCCTCCTGTTCCTGTCGCCATGCTGTCAGCACCACTACAGACTCTCAACTACCAAAAGCCACAGTAAACTCTTCCTTCTGTAAATTGCCTTGGTCATGGTGATGGGTCACATGACGCAGCACTTCTATATTGCTATCACAGACTTTTCTGAGTAGCGGGATAGTCATAGCTTATTTCCAACTGCAGGGCTGTATAAAGCAGGGCTGGGTGCTTATGCACTGTCTTTTGGCTTCCTGGATTATAATTGCATTTTTGTATTTTTCTAGACTTATAGCTTTGGACAGTTTACCTAATTGGTTTAAGTACTAGTCACCTTGTATATAAAATAAGAATAGCATAGGGCTAGTGTCCATTTTTATAGAGTTAATATATGCGAAATATATGCCTACTACATTGATAGACTGCATATCACAAGAATAGTTTGGAAACCCAACAAGAAGGAAGAAGTTCTCACGCACAGAAAAGAAAAGCCTAACGTGACCTCAATTATCTTTCTTACTAATAGAAACCCAGTGGTATAAATATGATAATATAGCTGCATGAAGAATTGATGGAAAAATGTATCAAATTTTGCACATTGACAATTATAGCAGAATATATATATGAAGCATAAAGGACCTGACCAGTTTTTGTTTATCAGGTCATTTCTAAGAACATACATCTCTCCAAGGATCTACAAAGACTTATTTTTCTATACTGTGATATATTCCAGGAGAAGAAAAGGGAAGCAATCAGTAGACATGTGTTCAAAGAACTGAGTCCTCTTGTCTCGCAGTTAGATTACATCCACATCCTTTCGGACCTCGGACCAGCCTACGTCACCCAAGCTCATGGGAGTTCAGCACTTGACTGCTGGAGGCAGCATGAGCTGGCTTGGGACCCAGCTCTGCTGCTCACCACATCTATACCTTGGAATTAGTTATGCACTGACTCCTGTCCTTCAGCGTCCACATTTGTGATGCAGGTGATACTAGAACCTACCTCATAACAAAATGAAATAAAAATGAGAAAATAACCGAGGCATACTTTAAACGACCACCTAGAAAAAGAAAGCATTGTAAAACATAACTTATCTTGTTCACTTGTTTTTAAAGGAAAAAAAAATGGCAAACACAGCAATGGGGAATTAAGTGGTCATTGATGGAAAAGCAGCTAAAGTCCCATTTTCAGAAGTGAGTCCCATCACATTCTTTGTATTTTATACCTAAGATTTTCTTCCTACAAATTAACTACACAAAGAACCTTGGGATTTCACCCAAGTATTAACAAGTCTGATCTAAAACAGATGCTCATTTCCCCAGTGTAAAGGGGGTAAACCCCATCAGTAAAAACAAAATGAAAAGCAAGCAAACAAAAACAACTAAATGCTGCCAGTAAGGGAACCAGGGACACTCTAACATGAAGATGCAAGCCACAAGCAGAAACAAATGGCTCGGTGCCTATTCTGACACCATCCTCTCAGACCTGAATATGTATTTGGTATGAAGCCATCCATTAAAAGACTATTTGTTCACTCATTATGATCATTTCTAGCTCAATCCATTTATACACAAATTTCGGGAATTCCTTGTTTTTAATAGCTGAGTAGTATTCCATAGTGTATATGTACCACAGTTTCTTTATCCATTCTTCTACTGAGGAACACTTAGGCTGTTTCCATGATCTGGCTATTATGAATAAGGCTGCTATGAACATGGTTGAGTAAATTTTCTTGTTGTGTGCTGGAGCATCTTCTGGGTATATTCCAAGGAGTGGAATAGCTGGGTCTTGAGGAAGCCAGAGTCAAATGGTATATACTCACTTTTATCTGCATACTAGCCCAAGGGGCATGTCCCATGAAAGCCTTCACTTACCAGGAAACTGGGACAGAGGGGAGGACATCCTATTGGGACTCTAGATTAGAGAAAAGCACGGGAGAATAGCAAAGTAGAAGGATCCAGAGGGTCCTAGAAACCTACAAGTAGAACATTATGATAGGCAGATTTGGGCTAAGGGGTCCCGCTCAAACTAAGGCACCAGCCAAGGACAATACAGGTGGTAAACTTTAAACCCCTACCCAGATCTAGCCAATGGTCAGAACATTCTCCACAGTTGAGTGGAGAGTGGGATATGACTTTCTCACGTACTCTGGTGCGTCACATTTGACCATGTCCCCTGGAGCGGGAGACCTGGTGGCACTCAGAGGAAGGACAGCAGGTCACCGAGAAGAGACTTGATACCCTATGAGCATATACAGGGGGAGGTAATCCCCCTCAGGAACAGTCATAGGAGAGGGGAATAAGGGGAAAATGGGAGGGAGGGAAGAATGGGAGGATACAAGGGATGGGATAACCATTGAGATGTAACAAGAATAAATTAATTAAAAAAAAGTTTTAAAAAAATTTTTAAAAAAGACTATTTGTTCATCTCCTCTGCCCCTAAGGGTGGTGAGCTGTCTAGTTGTAGCCAGTGTGTGCTGCTGATATTCTACAGCTGCGAATGGAGACTATGGCGACACACGAACTTGCATAGATTTTTTTTTCAATTTCTTCTTCTAGTTCTTCCTTGGCCTGTGATTGCTGTAAATGAAGCCGGCAGGTTCACACACACAGTGTGTGCAGTCTTGACCAGGGGTTAACTCACAGGTCTAGGCATGCACTCTACATGGAACGGTATTTCGTGCCTCACTTTTCACTGTGCCGATCTAAGGGATCGTAGCAAGAAAATAGGGTGAGAGGTGTAAAAACTTCATGCAGCCAAGACGCCCAAACCTGGGACAGCTCAGCACGACCTCTGGAGAGCTACCTTGCAGATTCAGTTTCTAAGAGAATTGGCATAATTAACCTGCAGTTGACATGGACCCTGTATTGTGTGAGGCTCACCTTAGCTCTAGTCTGTAGCACTGTAGGAATCAGCATGTACCTTTTCTTATTATACAAAATGCCGCAGTAAGGAGAACCTCGAAGCACGTCTGGGACTCGGCATACAGTCATCCCACACATTTCTTTTGGAGATGAGCATGCGGCCATCCACCTCAGGAGGAAATTAAACTGACCCAGAGCACAGGAAGCAGCTCCAATTAAAAAATCAGATTATAGATGTTCCCTTTGCAGGGATGGAGTGGGAGGGGCTCTGTCGAACTCCAGTGTTTACAGGAAGAATTAATAAACTCATAGAGTTTTATATTTTTCTAGCTCTCCCAAAGTTGGCTAATGGCCTTGTACTCTTTTTGCAGAAATGAAGACATCAGCTTAACTGTTAAAATAAAAATGATCCAGGAGTTGAAGGTGTTATTTGCCAAAAAACGTTGCTAAGAATAAATATGTTTCATATGGCACCTACTTCTTAGGGACCTTTTGCTTAGCTCTTACAAATCAGGCATAGTTCTGCCTTTAGCTATAGTGTACCTATGATGACTTGTGCCTCGGTGATCCCTTCTTGTCCCACTGAGACGATTATGGCCTAGTCCTTGATGACATTACTTTCTATGGCAATGACAGTGCTTCCTCTATCTCTCTATATTAATTATATAACATGAAGTACACTACATGTTCCACTACACTATTGCCATTAGTAGGCATATTTCATACCTCTAAGAACATGTCCTCTGGTAAATACAGTTCTTAGTCTTTACAATTATTTGGTTCATTCACATGTTCACTTATTCAACTGACAACTTATTTATTTAAACATCTCTTTATGGCATGCCAAGTAGTGCACATGACAAAAGAGAGATGTGAGAAAAATATAAAACACACCCAGCTTATTCAGAGAATGAGTTGACCGTGAATGAGCAAAGAGAGTGGGACAATAGGTGTAGCTAGGAAAACATGATCAGCAGAAATTGTATGGAAGATACAAAAAAGAATCCTTAATTGTACTGGTAAAAAAAAATCAGAGAAAAATAATAACAGAAGTATGAACCATTGAATTCATCCTTTGCAAAGGTTAATTAGCAGATTAATGAATTAAAATTAGGGCAAGTGAAATTGAAAGCATGAGGTCAACAACAGTACAAGCTTAATTTCAGGTGACTAAAGACTCAAGGTGCGAGAAAAGACTCCAGAGGCATTAGGAATAATGACTGTCACCTTCCACCCACTGTTCTGAACACAGTATGATGTAGATTGTGATTGATTGCCATACTCACATGTACTATACACTGTGCACACTCCCCAACTGACCGCATCTATGACATTTGGAAGAACGCAAGTCAACTAAATCAAGGTTGTAGTTCACTGTCTCAATGTTTTTGCTTTCCTCAGAAAAGGAGAGTGAGCCATGGTTTATGTTAATCTAATGATTTTCAGAGAATAAGGTGATGTTGACAAATGTCAAGACCATTATTAATTTTTGGTCTGCATTAGAAAGCTTAACTGAATGCAAATATGGTCACTTAACATGCCAAGGAGAGAACTTCTGAGAGGAAAATCATACTTTTCCTCAGTAAGTTTATCCCCTTCCTCTATTTGAAACAAGTCAGCACTATTCTTTTAATTTTATTTATTCTGTTTTCTCTTCAGATCATATAAACTTTTGCCTTTCTCTAAAGTTAACACTGTGACACACACACACACACACAATATTGCTATATTTGTTCAAAGGGATGCAGAGATCAGCAGCAAGCATATTTATAGAATTATTTGAAAATTTTTTAAGGACTATAATAATGGTGTTGACTTTTCCCAGAGGTATTCTAAGAGATTAAATACTGTATTCGACCAAGAAGGAAATTATATTCCAAATGGTAACTGAAATTAATTTTCTATATTCAGGGATTTTCTACCTTCAGTATTTGAGCATATTTTTCTAAGCACACATATTTGCAAGAGTTCTCTGCTTTCTCTTTTTTTCTCTTTGCTGGGAAAGTTCCTACTGTGTTTTCTGAGTCTTTGTTGCATCAGTTCACTTCAGGAAAAGCTGACAGAGAAGGGGACAAGAAGACCCAGTCAGTCCCACCACTCGGATCAAGGTCCATGCAAGAAAAAGAGTTGCTTTCATACCTTCAATAGGTTTTGGTACAAAATGAGATGAGGGCTTGGTTTTCTTCACTCTGTTCCCCTTCATGATTTGACCTTCTTTATTGAGTCCTAGGAACCATGCGCGGCCTGATTCCTGCTGGCGATACAGGGTTGAAGAATAGATCACGTAGTAGTTTTCAAACACAGACTCCTTGAATTTGCATTCTGGGGTAAAAACATCCTACAGAAATAAACACAGTAAAAGAGAAAGGAATTAGAAATGAGTTAGCAAAGCCTAGATCAAACCAGTATCAAACATATATTCCATGTTCAGTTAGCACCCATACAGAGAGTTATCATACAACATCAAAAAAGCAAGATTCTTCTTTGCAACCAGCCTTTAGTCCGGAGACAACAACAGCTCAGATATGGTTACTAGTTGGAGGCTATGGCCATAGATGGGTCTAAAATCTATCTAGAACAATGTGTTATCTATCCAAGCATTTGGTCAGTCCTCATTTTAGGGGCCCTTAGCATAGACTTAAGAGAACAGAACTTATCCCGAGGAACCAAAATCAAAACGCAACCACAGACAACATAGGCACACCAGATGTTCTTGGAGGGAATTTACCATATGCACAACGATCTATTACGCAGCCAAAGCTTGCTCCCTGAACACATCAGTATGCTACTACTTTGCTTAATGCATGTGACTTTCCCTTTTAATGCATTTAAAACATAGTGCACTTAGTAATCAAAATTTTATATATAACAGCCTTAGGAGTAGGTAGTGGAAGAAAATACTACTGTTGAAGAATCCTTGATGAAACAGAATGGCACTGTTATTGCAGCAAGAAATCTTAAGAACATCTACTTCAGCCCCATCACTCTACTAAGAAAATCAAAACACTAAGGGGTGAGTTAAAAGATGCCTGAAAATAAAATTACAAGTCAATGGCAGAACTACCCTTGTGCTAAAAATCTTTGCCTCGCACATTGACCACATCTGTTTCTAACGACATATAATACAATTTCGTTGTCAATACAACAAAATCATGTCCTAATCTGTCAAATAATGAAATCAATTTTTCTAAGGATGAAATGCCTCTCCTATAATAAACAGATGAAAAACAACTGTGGGGATATGTTACCCAGGGATAAGCAAGTACAATCTCCCATTGCAAATGTCCTCGCCACAGAGAGTCTTTGTCACTGCACACTGGAAGGTTTTCAATGTGAGACCTCACAGTTCGGTGCATTTACACAGAGGCCTCCATAAGCGATGGCCATGCAGGAATCAAGCCGGTCGGAACCAAGTCCTCGTAGATGACACTCCTGACTTAATTTACAGAGTGCTAGGAGACAAATAAGTGGGATGCCTGTGAAGGCCAGCTGCGCCACTCTTAGGATGCCAGTAAAGGGATTCCTTTGATTTGAGATGAGTCTCACATTACTGACCAATAGATGCTACTGAGAAAGTGGAAATGGTAACAATGCTAATACATCACCACTGTTTATACTAAAACTAAAAGTGCTCATTTTTCAAGTACTCTTTGCTCTAAAAATATTTTTTTTCCTGAGAATCTGGGAAATCAATGAGTGTGAGATTCTATTTAATCTCTGCATAGTTGAAAGTGTTGATAAGGATAAGAATGTGAAGAAATTGTAGCTCCCACATACTGCTAGTGGGAGCATAACATGGTGTAATGACTGAGAAAATAGCCTGACATTTTTCCAAAAGTATAAACAGACAGCTAGCAACAATCCAGCCATTTGATTTCTAGCTGTGCACCTACAGGAAGTGAAAAAACATGTCTGTAAATGTTGACAGTCGTACTGGTTACAGAAACAGCTCAAGTATCTATGCGGAGATCAACAGAGTGTGGCCTAACTATATAATCTATTACTGTTCATTGATAAGAGGAATGGCATCCTGGCTCATAGGACAATATAAATGAGCCTTAAAACCATTATGCTAAACGGAACACAAAATCATTAGGCTACACAGCGCAAATGCTACATGTTATTTGATCCCATTTATATGAAATATGACAATAGGGTTTATGATATTGCATATAATGAGCAAACAGCTTCAGAGATGGAAAGTAATGGATGTCAAGTGCTACCACCGATTTGGAATAAAGCTGAGAACGCCTGCTTCCCCCAGAGAGGTGGAAATGAGTCAGAATTAAATAGTTCTGTTATTTGTGTAACTTTGTAGAAATAAAAAAAAAAAATCCACCGAACTGAACTGTAAGCCTTTAAATGTGGGTTTTATTGTGTACACGTTATGTTTTTAAGAAAGAAACAGAGACACAGACTGTCTGGAGAAGATGAGAGGAGAAAATAACACCATGGTACTGACCTGGCAGCACTGGTCTTCACAGTGTGTGCTTTTTTATGACATCATGTCTGTGATTATATGAAGCAGTCGAGCCACCGCCAAGTACAGGAATTACAGAGGTACATATTCAATCAGCTAAAAGTAGCATTATAAGTCTTTTCAGGTTTTGTTGCTGGGCACTGAATCCAGGTCTTGCGTATGCTAGGCAAGTGTTGTGCTCTGAACTACATGCCCAGGCCAGTATTAGTATGTTTTTCAAACCAATGGACACCCTGAATAAAGACTATGCTTCCAGCACCGTACGTGAGACTAAGTAAGTAGCTAAAAACTAAATTTCTGTTTCAAGTAAAAAAAGGAGCTAGTACTAAGAGGAAAAAAGTTGATTAAAAATAGACATAGCTTATAATTTACACAGTCCCATGTTAACATTATCCTTATGACAAAGAGCTTGCATTTTGTCACGTAACAGGTAATTACATTTTGTGGATTTGTTGCATATTAGTGAGTTTTCTGGCATGTAGAAACCTATGTGCAAGCAAACTTGAAACAAAGTACAAAGTCTTTTAAAAGCCTTTGACCAAGACTTGAACAACTGCATACATTCAGATGAATTCTAAGATGATTCAATGACTGGCCAGACTGACAACACATTTTGTGTGCAGTGAAGATGGTCATTCTGGGAGCCAAAGGTGACAAGACCCTTGAGCGCCTTGACTAATATTGAAAACAGAGCCAAGGGCTGTATAAAGGAGGATTCTTTTTCCCTCTTGAACATTCACATTGCAACTTCTGAATTCTTTTTTTTTAATTATTAATTTATTCTTGTTACATCTCAATGGCCGGGCGTGGTGGCGCACGCCTTTAATCCCAGCACTCGGGAGGCAGAGGCAGGTGGATCGCTGTGAGTTCGAGGCCAGCCTGGTCTACAAAGCGAGTCCAGGACAGCTAAGAATACACAAAGAAACCCTGTCTCGAAAAACCAAAACAAAAAACAAAACAAAACAAAACAAAACAAAACAAAACATCTCAATGGTTATCTCATCCCTTGTATCCTCCCATTCTTCCCTCCTTCCCATTTTCCCCTTATTCCCCTCCCCTACGACTGTTCTTGAGGGGGATTACCTCCCCCTGTATATGCTCATAGGGTATCAAGTCTCTTCTTGGTAACCTGCTGTCCTTCCTCTGAGTGCCACCAGGTCTCCCCCTCCAGGGGACATGGTCAAATGTGAGGCACTAGAGTACGTAAGAAAGTCATACCCCACTCTCCACTCAACTGTGGAGAATGTTCTGTCCATTGGCTAGATCTGGGTAGGGGTTTAAAGTTTACCGCCTGTATTGTCCTTGGCTGGTGCCTTAGTTTGAGCTGGACCCCTTGACCCAAATCTGCCTATCATAATGTTCTACTTGTAGGTTTCTCAACTTCTGAATTCTTATCTCTGTGATCCTGAGGTCTTAGACTAATGCAGGCATTCCAGTTCAGTTTATAGAGAAACTTTTTTTGTTTCGATCTGTTGATGAAGCAGAACTTCAGTCCACCAGCACATCATGCATGTAGAAGAAGTTAAGTGCTTCCACTAAACCCAGCCCATTATTTTTTAACACTTATTAATTCAGTATAATATAAATTACTTCAATGGAATATGAATAGGTCAATATTGCTCAGAAACAAATACTTATCAGAGTTTGCTGGGTTCTGGTTCCAGCATTTTACAAGCCTATTGATGAGCTCTTTTTTTTTTTTTTTTTTTTTTTTTTTTTCCCTTCAGGACATTTCTCCAGCCAAGCCTTTCTCTCAAAAGTTCATAACACTCACCCACCTCTATCCAGATGATGTATGAATGGTGGGTCATTATACAAGCCCATGAAGCTCACCTAGCACCCCACTCCATCCAATCTCTGTTGGAATTCTAGATTGGCTCCTTTGGAGTTGTATTCTGTACCTGGGTTCCCTCCCTTTCCAAATTTATTCCCGACTCTTTTCTCTCCACTTAGACTTTGGATCCACATAGTCCCTGGCTTCCAATCTGTAATTGACAATTATTTCCTTCTTGGCCGTGCTCTCTAAGTGTGGCGATACAGACAGTTATTAGTTTCATATCAACGCAGTTCCTTGAAGATGGAAATTTCGTGAAAAATAAGGAGGTGGGAATTCAGAGATACTAATGAGCATATGGAAATGCTGTATGGTTTTTTTAATGGCTGACTATATGATCTCGTTACATGCCTGTTCCTCACCATACTGCGCTTACTAAGTGAGTCATAACCATGACTGTCTTTCAGCTTTTCTGTCATATAGATCCATGAAAGATGCTATTCACATAACATTAGGTGACACTGAACTCTCCCTCTTCCAGTTTCTCGGAGCCTTTATATTTCTTCTAATATTTAATGTCCTGTCTGTGCTGTCATGGTTTGTCTTCCTCCCATATATCCACTGCACTTCAGTTCATGGACCACTGTTCCTGGGCACATTTTATAAATTCCAGCACACTCAGCACTCATTTTATTCTTGTTGAAATAAATAATACACCAGGGAAGCAGTAACGGTACAGCATAATAATATAGCAAAGTGACTGACAGAACAGAGTTGGTTGTATTATCCCACACATCACTTTATTTTGCCTTAAAAGCATCGGTTTCCAAAGAACTCATGAAATTTGCAAGCAAGTGGATAAAACTAGAAAAGATCACCCTGAGTGAGGTAACTCAGACCAAGGAAGACACACATGGTGTGTTCTCACTTAGAAGTTGATTCCAGCCGTTTGGTACAGGATAAGCACACTACCATGCACGGACCCAAAAGAAGATAAGCAACAAGGAAGATCCAATGGAGGATGCTTAAATCTCACTCGGAGGGGGAGGTAGGATAGACAGAGGAAGTGGCTGAAGAGAGGGAACAAGGTAGGAGAAGGAGCACAGAGAGATATGAGGGTGGAGGTCAGACACACATACACATATGGGGACCTTTGTCTGAACATTTTGAGACTTCTCAATTTTTTACTCGAAAATTACTGAGATTGGATTCTTCTTAAAAAAATATCAAGATTCCTTATTAACTCATTAATGACTTAGCAAAGTAAATGCATAGTACATTGATTAATACTACCCAGGGCGCTGGAACTGCAACTTCAGAGGCAGCCTGGCACAAATATTTAAATCCCACTGTTGTGCCTTGATCATGTTTCCTGAATTCTGTGATGCCCAATTTCAATATCTGTAAGTCGGAGCTAAGTCTCGCCTCCACAGTAAGGCTGCTGTTGTTATACAAGACGAGGCAAGTGTGTCAGGCATATTCCATCTGGTATTTTACCTACCAAGGCAAGTTGTAGGCACTAACTGATAGCACAGATAAGAACAGGGCCAGCAGGAGCAGCAGACTAATTTACTTAGGGAATCTGAACACTATCTTGCATATGTCTTAAACTATGAAGGGCTAACCAAGGCTATCTTATACAAGGCTCAGTATGGCCACTTGTCTGCAGATTGCACCGACAATGTTACTGTCAGCTTCTTGCCACCTCCTGAAGAGTCATATCCTAAGGACTCTTGATTTGCTTGTAGAAGAATACCCTAAGAATAAGAGAAGTGAATATGGAGAATGAGGGGAGCCCAGTGGGTGAAAGGATGTAGCATCTTACATTTCACTGTTACCAAAATTATTTCCACAAATCTGAGTGTTTCACAGGGAATGTATCTATACTGGAGATTGAGAAAACACAGAACACCAAAATTTCTGCATGTAGTTAAACGGGTGCTGAGAACAAATAAGAGTTAAGTTCTCACATTACAGTGTACAAAACTTTTGAACCATTTCTAAAAGTACAGATATGGAAGCATACTTGCAAATTAGAGAGAGAATATATGTGTGTGTGTGTGTGTATAAATTAGAGTATATACATATAAATATACACTCTAATTTGTATACATGTACAATGTATATATGTACATATATATATGTATACATATATATATATATATATATATATACATGTGACACTGATTAAGTAATATCAATGTTTTTCCATGTGGGATATTGTACAGTTTTTTTTATCATTCTGTACTATTCTTGAAAGACCTTTAAGACATATAATAAAAACATCTCCAAGACACTAAAAAAGCTATTTATTCATGTGCTCAGACATACCACCATTTGTATTAAGTATGTGAACAAGCATAGGAACACACACACACACACACACACACACACACACACACACACACACACACACACAAAACACATATAAAAACGTGTTTGGGCATTTCTGTTAAATATGCGGCGTATATGTACATAAACCCAAGGTAATATTTGCTTGTATCGTATTTTGAAAAATCTACTGAAGTATACCCATGGACAATCTTGCCATGTTTTCATTATGAGAAGAGATTTGCATGGTTAGAGGAGACCTAAAAGAAACAATTATTTTTGTAAACACGTGTAAAAGGAACTCTTATTCGCCTGCGTCAGGTGTTGTCCTGGAGGACTACTGCCTGTGTCTAACCTGGACTTAGTCCTGGACACTTCTTGCCTCTGTACAGTCTAACCTAGGCCTAGACTCAGCCTCTTAAACTTATGTCTAATAAGATCTGTGGGAAAGATTAAGCTTTGTCACAGGTGGAAGCAGTCTTGGCAGGCTTTACCCTTGGGGCACCCCATGAATACCTTGTGATAGACTGAGTGGAGCCATCCTGGGCCTGGAATTCAGGAAGCAGACCTGGGAACCCCACCTGGGCTATTGTTTTCCTAACGGACCCTCAACGGGAGAAGGAGACCGCCCTTCCCATGTGACTCGGACAGGTGGGGAAGAGAAAAACAAGAGATTCAGCCAGGGGTTTGGGAGAGCGTGTGGAGAAAGCGAACAGGCTGGACTATCACGCGGGCCAGAGAGACACCTAAGGACTCATCCCGTGGAACGGATACCAGAAGGTTCACTCTTTTGTCCCTTTAACCTTTTTTCCTTCTTGTGTAAGCTAGTTGTGTTGTATAATAAAGTTTAATTGTTAAAAAACAGAGCCAACAAAGATCACCCTTTCTTGTTCTTTCCTAACTCTGTTGGCTGGTTGGCTCAAACTCCTCTATGAGCTGACTTATTTATTCAACCTGGCTTCTCTCTTGGCCCCTGAATTGCTCTGTGTGGGCTCAAACTCACTCCAGCAATCTGTTCTAGTCTTCTGGCTCCTTCTCATTCTCTGGCTTGTTCTGCCTTCACCTGACTCTAGCTTGTTCTCTCTCTGAAACCTGCCTATCACTATCCCAGGCAAACTGCTTCCTTCTCTTTCATTGCCTCTTACGAAGCTTCCTTTTCCTCTCTCTCTCCTCTTGAGAGTTGGGCATATCCTATTCTGTTAAATCTTTCTCCACACAAAGCCTGCCCTCATTGGGAGCCATACCTCCTAAACCTCCCCAAACCATGCCGCCAACTGGGGACCAAGTAGTCAGACTCCTGAGAACACGGTGTCCTGTCATGCAGACCACCACCAGCGTGTCCTGTCATTGTGGGGACCCAGCTCCAGAACTTGGCATGCCCATGCACTACGTTGAAACATTTTCCAGGAAGTAACTGCAATGCTAGGTGAGTGACTGCAGTGAGGGAGGAATTCAGGACACTGCTGCTGCTGCTGTTGCTGCTACTGCTGCTGCTGCTGCTGCTGCAGAGCTGAAGGCCAGAGAGACATCACTGGGCTGGGCTGTGCACAGAACACTTGAGAGGCAGGATGCCTAGAATGCTGCTGTCAAGTATGGAAGACACCACGGACCCTTTGTAAAATAATTTTTTTTGAAGGGAAAGTAAGAATGTGTGTGTGTGTGTGTGTGTGTGTGTGTGTGTGTGTGTGTGTGTGTGT
>OU015745.1:82270294-82307824 GCA_907169655.1 Acomys percivali
ACACACACACACACACACACACACACACACACACACACACACACATCCCTCAGTATTTCTAGTATCAATAGCTACTTTAACATAATATACAGAAATGTTTTCATAAATAGCTTCAGAAAACCATGAAGTTAATAGAGAGATTAGTGATAGGCATTTAGGTGGGAGGCATGATAGAGAGAACAGGATGTTTTTAGGCAACGCAATTACCAGGAGAAAGTCTATAGTGATGGATAAAAGGTAGCATACCAAACCCAAACCTGAAGAATGCACAATGTCAGAAGCAAACTCTACAGTCAACCATGGTCTTGAGCAATGGTGAAACAATGCAGGGTTAGCAGCTCTGACAAATATGCCATTCTTATCAGGAATCTTGATAATGGAGACTGGCTGTCCTTCTGTCTGAACAAGGAGTACTTGAGAACTCTCTACCTTCCTTTCTGTTTTTTTTGTTAGTCTAGTTTTTTTAAAAAAATAATCAGGAGGAAAAAAAACAGAATGGTACAGAGAAATCCATAAACATGTGGAAGGACATTACAGAAGAATAGATAATTGTGTTAAACGTGTTTTATGTTATCATCTTATTCTGTGTCCTTCCTGTGCACAGGCGGTGCTGGGTATCGGTTTAGTATATTCCACTTGCATCATGACCTGCTGCTCTGATAAATGTTATGAAAACTCTGATTGGGTTGGAGAGATGGTTCAGTGGTTAAGAGCATAGGCCCCTCTTCCAGAGGTCCTGAGTTCAATTCCTAGAAACCATTGGTAGCTCACAACCATCTACAATGAGATACAATTATGCAGACAGACCACTCATCTACATAAACTATGTGAATAAATAAATCTTTAGAAAATCAGGTCTGGATCCTTAGTCTCTAACTTTTTTCTTAATGAAGAGCAAATTCAGATGATTGGTGATTTATTGACTGTTTTATGAGTTGATCGACATGGAACAACTAAGCTCTTGATTAAGCTTATGAGCAGAAAAGAAAAACTTCATTGTCTCTTACATGTACATACACACCCCCTTTCTACCATAAAAATAATAAAACCATGGTTTTTAAAGTGTATGTAATAAGACCTTACTTGAGGCTTTTATCTTAATTAATAAAGAATTTTTCTGTTCTTTTCATTTATAGTTGTTTATGTTTCAGGATCATAGAATGACAGTATTCTATAACACAATGGGCAGAACATTTGATTTTACAAAGAACTATACCTTGGGTAGGTAAATCCTTTCATTGAAGTTTATTTTCAGGATGAGATAAACATCATTAATTGTGTATGCATATTTATACATATAAGGTACGTAATTGTATGTGTTGGACTGAGGTACAGTTCAACAGTCACTTCTGGAAAGCCATAGCCACTTTGACTCACATGTCACCAGAATATATATATTCACAAGGTGGGTCAGAGTGTCCAAGTATGTGCCACTTTACATATGAAGCACTCTGTATCATGAAACTGTCATTTAAGTGAATTGCAATCCAGCTGCCATCAAATGGTGACCCTAAGAATGTTCTCAGCACCCATGGTGAAGACAGTCATATTAGACTTTGTGGATACAATTGCCCCCAGGAAGGACGATTCTAAAGAAGAGAACAAAGTTGGAGCCAGACCCGGTGAGATCTAGTTTTGGTGACCTGAGTTCCCATGAAGTGTTTGGAAACTATCCAGAGTGCCACAAGTTCGGTGTGTTTTAAATGTCTAACAACTTTGTTCATTCCCCATTCTATGCTGTGACTTATTTCGTCCTCTTGTTTGCCCTGCAGTGTGCATGTTCTGGATTGGCATCATCCCTGTCAGAGCACAACTTTGAGACGTAAATGTGACATAAGATGCAATCTAGCTGAGCCAAGAACAGAACAATTTTATGCCTTATGCGTGGAGTGAACACTGCCACCATCGATGCCAATCGCTGAAGCCGGGTCACGTGGCACAATCGGACAGGATCTGTTTCCTTCTGAGAGTGATGAAGAACCCACAACTCAATGGCCGCTCCAGTGTCTTTTCCAATACAGCTATCCCCAGGTCAGCTTTTCTTATCACCAGTCCCAATTTTACCTCATCTGATTTACCCCCCTGCATCCTTTCTCTTGAAGATTGGATTTCTTGTTTAAACCTGGATAACACGCCAATAATATATCTCAAACCCAAAGTCATCTCTCATGTCAACCAAGCTCAGTCACAACCACAACTTTACTTATTCTGAGATGGCTCTCAATTCATGTTGAAACACATTTAAATACCATAAAGCCTCCTGCCCTACTCGTCAGAATGTTCTTGCTCAACAGTGTCTGTATATGCATGTCAGTGTGGCTCCCTGGAAGATAACTAGACTATCATGAAAAACAACTGTCTTTGCAGTGGCCTCTCAAGACTGAGTTTATCTGTGAGGAGATGGCATCAGATGTTCTCCATTTTCTTTTTACTGAATGGTACACGCAGGACTAGTCAGTGTGGGCAGGATGTAGGGAAAAAAAAAGATGGCAGATTCTTCCAGAAATCTCTATTCCCTCTAGCTCACAAACTGCTCGATTTGTGTCTCTGACATAACTGTTAGGAATGAGTGTGGAAGATTTGGGAGGTAGTCACACTCTTTCAAAATGTGTAGCTGCCTCTTGCTTTAAGAAGTTGATGACCTGAGTGTGGTGCCAGATGCCCTGGAGACCAACACTTAGGAAGCAAAGGTGGGCAGAACTCTGTGCTTTCAAGGACTAAACATTAAGTGACATACTAGTCAGGACACATAGTGAGACCCTATCACTAAATAGATAGATAAATTAATAGAAGACGATTTAAGCTGAATATGGTGACAAATGCTCACACTCCTGGCACTAGCAGGAGGATGGATGGCCAAGGGATCAACTGCAGCAAGATTCTGTCTCAATAAACAGAAGCAAGAAGAGGCTAGCATCCTCTGCCAAAATTCCCAACGTTTGCTTCAAAATGCAGAGATTTTTTTAGTACACTGGCTTTAAATCCAATATGTTCTTACAGAGATAGTACATGCCCAAATCTGAGAAATGAGCTGGCTGAGAACACCGGAACCCAGAGACACTCCTTTCTCCATGAACAAAATTAAATCCTGGTCAAGACTGAAGCTGACAACACAGACAGATGCATGTGTGTTACTCTCAATGAAAATTTTCTCTTCCCAGTTGTACGCATCGGGGCATTTCCACATGTGCTGATTTTTATGCATTTAAATATGTACCACTATAAAAATGAAGTGCTTAGATGGTAATGGGACTTTTCTCTTTATATATATATATATTCCATTAGTGCACCCTTCTGTGTGTCATTTTCCTGAAAGGTACATTTCCATAAAGTTTACCTTTATTAATAGTTTAAAAATCAATACTAAATTTGATGCTTCAGTGTCTCTAGTAGTTTACATTAGGCAATAATATAAAACATTAAAGTATATTCTTCTATAGGAGCCTGATAATTTGTATATGGCATGTGTTTTACAGACTTCTCACCAAAAACAAATAAATAAAATTTACCCACTACAACAAATATTGATTTTTCAAATTTAATTATTGGTAATTTCATTCATGTATACGTGTTTAGACTGTATTTACCCCATATTCCCTCCTTCCAATTCTGCTCAGACCTCTTTTTTTCCATATAAATTTTGCCTATTTAATCTCCATGGCAAGGATTTACAGGATGTCTGGTTTGGCTCAGCATATGTACACAGGTTGATGTCAAAAGAATATTGATGGTTGACTCTGCCTTCTTGCAGAGTCATAGCTAAGTGGACGGAATCACCCCTACCAGACATTCTGTGGCCCGTTTATCTGGCTCCGAACCAGAGTCCTGCCTGTGGCCAGCAGGGCCCACTGATTGCTTATTGATTTCAGCAAAGACAACCTGACTTTTATTTTGAAGCAACTTTTAGAACTGACAAAATATTTTTCATCCGTATTTACTCTCCAATCCTTAACTTGAGTAAGAAATAAAAGTCCAATGTAAATAAGACCCACTGAGGAAATGTGCTCAAGTCTGAGATGATCCATATTGAACTTGTAAATGCTGAAATGTTCCTATAGGCACTTGTGCCTTCACTTCCATTATTTAAAAAGTGGAGTAAGGAGAGACAGCACCATTGCTTGTATTTGTCTTAGACAAGTAAGTGTTTCAGTCTAAAGGGAGCACTGAGGGCATTAGAAAGAAAGAAAAGTGAGATATGGAAAGTACAGTAACTGTTGAAAGAGAAGATGAGTTCTTTGGATTGGACACCCCTCAGTACCCCCAGACTTAGAATGACTAATACCAACCTCAAACTGGTGAGGCAGGTGAGTGACCAGGATGCTTGTGGAGAGGTAAGTACGAACAGCACACTAGTGTCCTCTGCCAAAGAGGTGGCCTATGCGCCACTCAGCCCGTGGTTGGCGTTTCTACTGATGCGGCTCATTACCTGGGTAAATCCTTCATTTCTGCTCAGTAGCTCATTATCAGACCACCTCCAGCTTATGCAAGCTTTTTGCTCTGGAAAACTGTACAGAAATGGCTTTCAGAACTTAACTGAAACTGCATTAAGCTGAGCTAGCTTGTCTTAACACACTTTTAAGAAGAGGGTTTCAAGATACAAATAAGAAAAACTAAAGCCAGAATTCATACTAAAATTACACATATTGGCATATTACTTTAACTCACTGTCTTGTTTGCTCAGAATGGAGTCACAGAAGAGAAATAACACAATGTCCTGTGAGATCTGTTCTAGTGGTGAAAGTATATGACCTTAGAATTAGAAGATGATTACAAAGAAACGCTGAAGAGTTCCTTGTGCACCTTTGATATTCATCCACCTGAACACCGTATAGAGAATAACATTTCATATGGAAGTTATATCACAGCAAGTCAGGTTAAATGCCTTGCACCCTTGAAAATTCTTACCTTCTAAAGGGAAAGGAGAAACTTAGGACAAACAAGCAGTGCACAGCAGCGTAATTAAGCTAACATACAAATGCAAGGCAAATGTATAGCTGCTTCTCCTAAGGAAGCGTGTCAGCAAATACACAAAAGCCTCTTACCTTATGGTTGCTTTCTAATCCATAGGAGGGATTTAGAAACCAAAGAGATTCAGCCTTTAGGGAAAGGATAAGTCATTCATGGTGCTCCTCAAAGGTGCAATAAACAATATCCTTTATCAAACTGAAAAGGCAAAGAAGCAAAGTACATCTAGCTGTGTGTGATGGGTGACTGTCACCGCTCCTCACTTCCTGAAAGCAATGTGAGGACGTGGTTGTATTATGTACATTCATGCTAGAAAACCTCACGGATTAAATTCTCAAAATCCACATGGGATAAAAGGCATTTCCTTGCCGGTGACCACAAGGATTCATAATGTCAACTTTGAATTGACATTTATGATGGAGTTTGAGGGATTATCAAGTCAATGTCTTGGTGAGTGATGTCAAGACAGCAGTCCTGAAGAGATTAATCAAAAACTAGTGGGAATCACTCATGTTTCAGATGATAAAGATATTAAAGTTTCAATGAAAATGAGACTGCCAATCAAGCAGGAATAAAAAACAATTCCTATATACTATTTTCCTTTCTAGTTTAATCTAGAAAAAGACTAAGTCTAAGAAATAACAGGCTGAGGCATAAGTCTGCACACCAGTGGACACCCAATTTTTGACAAAGAATCCAGAAATATACACTAGGAAAAAAAAGACAGAATCTTCTACAAATAGTCATGGTCAAACTAGATGTCCACATGTGGAGAATCCAAATCGATGCATCTTTATCACCTTGCACAAAAGTCAACTCCAAATGGGTCAAAGACCTCAACATAAAACCAGATACAATGAATCTGACAGAAGAAAAACTGAAGAATAGTCTTGAACTCATTGGCACAGCTAAAGACTTTCTGAATCGAATACTGATGGCACAGGCACTAAGGTCAACAATTAACATATCAAACAATTAATATATGGGACCTCATGGGGCTTCTGTAAAGCAAAGGATGCCATCATTAGGTCAAAGCAGCAGGTTACAGAATGGGTAGCGATCTCTACCAGTTATATATGTATATACACACTTAAAGAACAAAAAATGGTAGACATCAAGAAAAAAATTGCAAAAGTAAAAACTGGAGCACCTAAACTAAACAGAGAATTCTCAAAGGATGAAAGACATGTCTGAGAAACACTTAAGGAAGTGTTCAACATCCTTAGTCATCAGACCGAAAGTACTTTGAGATTTCATTATTTTTACAAGTTTGAATGGCTAACATCAATAAAACGCATGGCGGTTCATGCTGGGAAGAATATGGGGTAAGGGAAATACTTATTGATCGCTGGTGGGAGTGCAAACTTGCACAGACAGTAAGGAAATCACTGTGACAGTCCTTCAGAAAGCAGAGAATAGATCTACCTCAAGATGCAGCTGCACCAGTTTTCTTATATAGCCAAAGGACCTTGGTACAGAGACACTGGTTCAACTATGTTTACTGTTACTCTATTCATAATAGTCAGAAATTAGAAAGGAGACCTATACTGAAGCACACATATTTAATGTCTTTTCTTCTATAGGGATGTTAACTTTTAAGCATTATATAGGACTGCTACAATTCATATAAGCGAGAAGGTTATGTATAAGTAAGGGACTAGAAGAAAGGAGAGGTTTTTCACAAGGAATGAGGAATAGAATATATAATTATGAAGACATGTGGGAAGGCTGGAGCAGGAGTATCAAATGGACAGAGAGATGGAAGAAAAGGTAAAGGAGGAAATATGAGAAGGGCCAATAAATACTAGGGGCAAATTTGACGGGACACATGGGAATCTACTCCTGAAGAAACATATATATTAAACATATATGATAAAATCCAAATGAAGCCTCCAAATAACAGGGGAGAAAATGCTTCAATGAGACCTTTTGCCACCAAATGAAACCTCCAGTGCATGAGTGGGTTATATCTAGTTGAATAATTGAAAACACCTGAATATGTCAGGGTATCATCTCCAAGGTTATGAATTGCTCTCCACAAGCTGATGGTGCATCACTGTTTACTGAAGACAACACTTAGAGATCTCACTGAACATGGGGAAGTGGAGATGAAGCCTAACTAAAGATTAGGCTTTACCACTAAGGCACTAGCCTTCTGAGTAATGTTAATGGTAATACGCACGCTACTAGAGAGAGAAGGTAACCACCCTCCCATCTACAAACCCTGCCACCTACAACAGTAATCTGTCTGCATCTTATTCAGGTGCAACAGTGGCACAGATGTTGTAGGAATAATCACTCACTGTCTAACTGTATTTAAGGTCCACTCCAGGAGATGGAACCCAAGCCTGATGCTGCCTTGTTGGCCAAGAATCTGAGGCTGGACAGGTCATGAGCCTAGGGGAAAACCAAATGTTATTGCTTTGCTAGAGGAACACTGCAAAAATGGCTCAAAAATACATTCTCCTATACTCATAGATCAGTGACCTCCTCAGTATCATTAAAGAACCTTCATCTTGCATTAGATAGATGAGAACCAACACATACCCACAACTGGAAAAATGTGCATACTGTATTTTGAAGCATTTGGTCCTAAATGGAATATAACCCCCAACCTCCGTCCCCCCCTTGCCCTTTGAGGCCTGGGAAGCCATGTGAAAGAGAAGAGGAAAAGAATGTAAGAGCCAGAGATGATAGATAACTCTCAGGAAACAGTGTCTTCTAGATAGAACAGGACTGATGCACATATGAATTCACAGAGACTGTGGAAGTATGCACAGGGCTTGCACAGGTTCAAGCCAGATGGGGTCCCAGTGCTGCGAGGAGAAAATAGCAGAAGTTCCCTGCCCTAAGCAAGAAGCTATTTCCAGTCAACATCTGCCTTCCAAGAAAAAAATAGTTGTGCCAATGGAGTTGAACTGGGTATATAAGCCACACTTAAGGATGGATGTTCCAACACAAAGTAAACTCGATGGCATATCTGACGATTTTATGTTTCATATAGCTCTGCTTGAGCATTTATTTATTTTTCTTATTGGATCTTTGTATATTTTGGTTTCTAATTTTGTGTTTTAACAGCTCTCTCTCTCTCTGTCTCTCTCTCTCTGCCTCTCTCTCTGTTGCTCTCTCTCTGTCTCTCTCTGTCTCTGTGTCTCTGTCTCTGTCTTTGTCTGTCTCTCTGTCTGTCTGTCTGTCTGTCTGTCTGTCTCTCTCTCTCTCTCTCTCTCTCTCTCTCTCTCTCTCTCTCTCTCTGTGTGTGTGTGTGTGTGTGTTTCTTTTGCTTTGTTTCTATTCTGGTTGACTGTCCGTCTTTTTTGCTTTCAAAAGAGAAAGAGAAAGAAAGGATGTGGAGTTGCGTGCATGGGGATATGGGGAGGATCTAGGAGGAGTTGGAGGTAAAAGAAATTGATCAGAATGTATTGTATGAAAAAATTAGAAAAGAAACTTCAACAAATGAAGGCAAATGGATTCCAACATTATCTCCTTTTATGTGCACACTACTATTTCCTGGGACATTTTCACTACCAGGAATTATCATGCTTCCCAAAAGTAACTTAACCATATCAGAGAATAATATGCTTTGTGATTCTGGGCAAGACATGCTCCCTCTCAGTCAATCTTTACTGTCAGCTTGCTTGCACTGAGGAGTACCAATGAGACTGGAGTAGTGTGCCCCAGAATGTACCTGTGAGGCTGTTTTCAGAGAAGAACAATTAAGAGGGGGACACATCTGGAATGTGGGTGGCACTATCCTGAATGCTTGAAATCTTAATGGATTAAAAGGAAAAATAAACAAAGCTCACTAGTAGAGACATCATCAGGTTAGAAACCACAGGTGTGAATTTTGGGCCAGCAGTGGCTATTTGTCCAGTGTACATAGAGATCAGATTTGGACTGAGAGCTGAAGAAGTGGACTCGGTATGAGGTCTCCCAAATATAGCTTTTTAAGATTAGCCTGTACTGGGTTGACTGTATGTACTCTGGAAAGGAGAATTGGAACCCATGATGGCCCAGGATCAAGGTTAAAAACAGGGGTCAATAATCAGTCGCTTGGAGCATCCTCTAAGTCTCAAAATGACTAAATGTAGCTGGAAAGAAAGCAAGGACTCAGGCACGGAAGCATTTTGCCACTCAGATGTACACACGGCCAGAGTGCACAAGTGCAGAAGAAGACAGAATGCATCCCCTTATACGGACAGAAATGCCAGGGAAGCTGGGAAGTGAGGTCATTCAATAGAAAACCATCATCTGTGACTAACCCTCAAAACGGATGTTATTGGAGAAGATAAGAATTCAGACGATTTTAAAGAAGCATGTTAGAGAAACCTTATGATGGAGGAGGCAGTGCTTAGCAGATGATGGCGGTGACGATCAAAAGGCTGCAACACGGAACGGAACTCGGAGAGTGAAGACTTTGTGCGAAATGCTTCCGGTGGCCATGGAGATCTCACCAAGAATTTGACCAGAGACTGTTTAGGTTACATTGTGGCAAGGAAGGTGGCCATGTTTTATTGTTGTCCCAAGATTTTTTCCAGTTAGGCTGGATTTAAGAGCCACAGGCTAAATTAATTCTCGCAAAGGAAATTTCAAGCTAGCACAGCCTTAAAGCTGTGGCGTGGTTATTTCCAGCTGCTCATAGCCAAGTTCACACTGAGAACTGAGTTGAAAAGACAGAGCAAAAGACATTTGAAACTTGTTCAGTTTGACCAAAACAGAGTACATTTAGAGTTAGGGACAACAAGGGCATCGCTGTTGAAATAATGACCTTTTTTTAAAAAAATCAACTACTTTGGACCAGGACATCAGGAAAGATACCTTGTGTGTCTCTTAGGAATTAGTTTTACTTTGGGTAAAGAGGTCCAGGACACCCAGCTTCCTAGAAAAGTGTTTTCCCATGCTTACCATGTAGACACTTATAGGCCACTGCAGCTATGGATCAGATGACCAGTGGAACTGATGGCGAATTTTGGTCTTCTTGTGATGCTAGTTTTGCAAATGTAGGAAATACAAGAGTCACGGGTCATGGCAGCTTCGACGCAGGTTAAAGACAGGCCCAGGAATATGAGCAATGTATGACAGAGCTTGCAGGAGGCAATGTATGAAGTGGTCAGTCCTGAGCTTCAGGGGGAACTCTAACATGATGGAGAGGCCAGAAATGTCTCCCGAGACTAGCTGCAGACAACAGGCCAATCCAGCCAAAGAAAAAGACATCACAGCTTGCAAAGAGCAAAGAGCAAAGCCTTAGATGATGGAGTCAGGGAATTGTGTCATATCAGGTGCCCTGGATGCAGATATGGAGCTATAGCAGGGCAAACATTTTATTCTTCAGATTCTCTACACACACACACACACACACACACACACACACACACACACCACTTTCTATCTGAGTTTCAGAAGAGACTTTAAAGTTGGCCTTTTGAACTATCTATGTCAGAACTATCTATGAAGACACTAAGGACCCTTGAGTGTGGATCACGTTTGTTTTCATTATGCAGTAAGTGTAATGGCATGGGGGCAGGGACAGGAACACCATGTTATGGTTTGGATATAGTGTACTTCCCATAAAAGCTCTCATGTCATGGGCTTCTTCCTCAGGTAATAGTACTATTTGGGAGTATTTAAGAGCTCTTGGAGATATACTCTGGATGAAAGAAGTGAGTCACTAGCATTCTTTCTCTGCTTCTAGTTTTAGTGCCCTAAGAGGTAAACAGACAGTCCTCCCCTCACCCCACATGCTCTTGAAACTATGATATTCTGCCTCATCACAGGCCATCTGAAACCCTTGAACCATAAGGTAAAAGAGATACTTTCTCCTTAAAGGTTTGTCAGGTATGTTATCACAGCAACAATAAAACTGACTACTGAAGCCATTAAAATAGCTTAGGAAATGGGAGCAGTGTGGGCCTATCTAGGCGCTTTGTCTCACTCTGAATTTAGTTGTCTCCTGTAAGCCCTCTGCCCTTTAAGCTTCTTTATGCTAACAATGGCATGTCTTTTCCATCACATCAGGAGACTATGCTCCTTTGCGGAAGCAGAAGACCCAAGCCCCACTGTAGATAAACACGAATGAGCGGACTACTTCAGGATGTTAAGGAATGGTGGACTACCTTACTTTTGACAGCCGGATGAGAAGGCCAGTGAAAGCATTTAAAGTTTTCACAAGACGGGCCATGGTTCTGGAGGACCTTGGACAGAGCATTTGTTCATTGTCAAAGGTCAAACTCAAGAAGGCAACTGCTGGGCATGTGATTCCCATGTGAGCAGGCTAACATCTGGGTCCTTAAAGGAAGGAGAGCAAATCCAGCTTACCAAAACATTTATGCCCATGTAGGTAGAAATGGAAAACAATTCAAATAGAGATATGTGGAGAGGTCAGAGATAACTATATAAAGAAAAGAAGAGAAGAATATATCTAGTCCAAAGATGATTTTTTAAAAAATATTTGAATAATGTTACATCTTAAGAAAATGCCCATGTTTGTCATTTGACTTGATCCACATCAAACTCTCACAGGTGAGTTTAGAGGACAATGTTCAGATAGAGCTCAGCTAGGCCATACACCTCACAAGCTGCAGAGCTGGGCTGGGATGTCCTTCTCAGATCCACCCCCATATGCGTACCACCATTGTTGACCCATAAGTACTGAAATTCTATTAGCATAGGAACTCATTAAAAACCATGTTTACCCTTTTATTAACTTAAAATCATATTTATTTAACTAGATGTCTCATTAGCCTATTGAAGTCATTACGGCCTGTCAGTCAGAGAGAGCAAATGAATGAACACTAGCACAACCAGCGGGGCAGTAATTAATGACTGCTAATAGCAGCTTCGTGTTCATGCACATTGATTTTCAGATGTGCAATACATATTTACAAGTCCTGGGGAATACCAAGAAAACATCTACTTGCATGTGTGTGTGTGTGTGTCTGTGTGTGTGTGTACGTATATACATATCACACATTATAGAATATATTATAATAACATATACACACACACACATATATATATATATATATACACACACATATATATAACATACACTCTGAAAGACCTCACTTTAATAACTTTTCACATGGACATTCCTTCAATGCCCATTGCCTAATTAGATTTGAACCATTTCATCAATTGCTTTCCATTTATCTCACTCATGACAATAGAAAATACATCAAAGATACTTCCTACGCATTAGTGCTTCAAATGGCAGGAAGACTTGAGTTCTCATGTCAGGTTGCAAGGTCTGTGCTTTGTCTACAAGAAAGCACTACAGAAATACTTAAGCCCTACGTAACTGCTACAGAATTCAGTCTCATTTGTGGTTGGCTTGGATACTATGAGCCTGCTCTGTTTAATGTGGGAGAACACACTATTTTAGTGAAACAGGCATTTTTGTCTTCACACAACCCTGAGGAATATGGTACTTGGTGGGACAGTTTTTATCTGCATGTGTGTGTGTGTGTGTATGTGTGAGTGAATGATGCGTATGTGAATGGTGCGTCTGTGAATGTTTTGTGCATACGTATATGTGAGTGATGTGTGTGCCTGTGCACGCATGCACGTGTATTTAGGTGTACAAGTGCAGATGCATGTGCAGCACTGTGTGTGGCAGGGAGAGAACAACTTAGGTTGTTTTACAGCACTGAGTGTGCCAGGCTTGCTGGTCTGCATGTTTCCAAGAGTCTCTAGTCCCAGTGTCGCTCCTGGCAGTAGTTGTGATGGAGCTACAGAGTGTACTACTGCACCCATTATCCTTTGGCTTGTGGAGTTCTACACACAGGTCCTCATATGTACATGGCAAGAGATTTGGCCATTGAGCCATTTCCAGAGACTGACATGGAACAATTCTACTTTCATTAATGACAATACATTTTTTTTTCAATTAAAATCTAATACTCAAGAAAATACTTCATTTTGTCTCCTGGCAGAAAAGAAGCAGGAGACCTGCTCTGGCCAAGCACAAGGGCAGGAGCTACATCAGTTGGCCTACGTGAGTTCCCGCTCTCAAGCTCCTATCATATAGATAGCCACTGCTGAAAAGAAGAGAAATTATAATGCATGACAAGGTTTCAGAAGGGAAAGTGTTCTGCCATATGCTGAGCAACCACCTGGTGAGGCTGGTACACCTTGTAGATGTGCTTAAGAACTTATCATTGGGCTGGAGAGATGGCTAAGCCACTAAAGGGTGGGCTCACAACCAAAAGTACAAGAATTTATTGTTATTTTTATCATGGCCTTTAATATTTTTAGTACTCCATCAATGAAGAAATTCGGGAATGAAAATCTAATCTACAAAGTGATTGATGGTGAAAATAAATATGTTAGCACATTTTACAGATTTGGTTATTTTTAAAACTGGTCATCATAGCAGGAGGAGAAAAGGGAGTCAGGCAGTTGTTTGCATCTTTTAGATACCAACTTCTATAAAAATATTTCATGGTTGTGTGTGGTAGTGTGCACACATGCATGCACATGTATGTGCGCATGTAGCAGGTAAAATTAATCTTTCCTCTTAATATAAACGGCTGACAGGATTAATTAGACATTTCGTTTCCTAATAAGTTGTTACTTCTACATGCATTTGCCCTGTAACCTGTTTTTCACCTTGACCAACACTACATTAATTAACTTTGTAAAATGAAATCTTCTCTAGCTAAAGGAATTAGATTTATGTGAAATTGACTAATGAAGTACAGCTTCATTTTCATTCATATGCACACAGTTTTTTATTGAATACTGTCAATGAAAATGGGATTTAGAAGGCCATATCAGGCCTTTTGTAAATACCACATGCTTACATGTTTGAGAAAGCATGTTTTTAAAATAGCTTAAGAGTTTCTAATAAGGGACGGGATGCATTTGTAACTGTAATTTCCACCCTAGGAGCTTCCGGGTGCCTCTCAAACACAACTGATTACACTGTTAAGAAAGAATAATGGCTAGCACTCTGTGTAATGAAGGGTAATTAGTCATATTATCCAACTGATTTGATCATTTTATTGTACAATAAAAAAGAAAATCTGCCCACTGAATTATTTATGATTGATTAAAAAAAATTCTGTTTCCAAGCAGATGGGTCAGACAAAGGTTACCTAAAGGCTCACATGGAAATCAGTAAAGGTGTCCATGTACTCTGGGATAAGTCTGCCTTTGCTGAGCCTCACAGTAGGTAAATCTGGGTACCCAAATGGGAGAGGACTCCATCACCCTTATCATAGTATAACATGAATCTCAGCAAGCAAAAGCGCCCACAATACAACATTCTGTAATGAGAGTACCTGCCTCTGTGCTCACTGTCTGGTACAGAGGCTGCAAATCACATGTAACTATAGACAATTATGACCCAGGAACTAAATTATTACATTTTAGTAGTCAAATGTGTAGTGAGGTCTGGATACAGTGGGCTTAACCGGAGTCATTTTATGACCATAGTTTTAGAACTGTCCATTGGATGCTGGTAGTTGTACAACTGATGCGACTATCCAGTTCAGTTAAAGAGGGCCCATCGCCCATCAATGATGCTTGTTGACAAGTCCATTATTGTGCAGATTTGGTGTAGCAAAGTGAAACTGCACTGAGTTCATTACTAAAATGGCTGTATCATGCTAAGAAGATGGCATTGAGTAGCCCTTCTTCTAAGTATCATCCAGTTCATACATTCTTTCTGGATCTTCTTTTGCAACATTCCCTGTGTCTTAGAGTGGGTGATATAAATGTCTCATTTATGCTGAACATTTAATCTTGAGGTATTCACAGTACCTGGAGCAGTCATGTGTCTATATTTACCACCTTTCACTGAAAAGAGAAACCTCTCTGATTAAGGCTGAGTGTAGTAGCATTTGTCTATGAGTATAAACATGCATAATTAGAAGGCAACTCCATGCCGTGTAAATTTGGCTAAACAGCATTGGTAGTTTCATCTTTAAGGGTCCAATGACTCATAGTGAAGTCCACGTAACTCTAGTCACCTGACTTTAAACAAAATATCGGAAGCAACAACAAATACTGGAAGGAAGAAAGGAACTTCAACAAAGGGCGCTGAGAAAACTGAATGTTCACATAAAGGAGAAGGAAATGATACTCTTACGACTCACTCTCTATAGAAATCAACTCCAGCTATATCAAAGACCTCAGTGTTAAACGTGAAACCTTGCACTTGTAGAAGAAAAGGAGGGATCTGACTGCAACATACAGGCGCAGACTGGGACTTTCTAAATCAGACTTCCTTTGCTTAGAAAGTAGAGCTCACAGTTGACATGAAGCTCATGAAACTAAGAAGCTTCTTTCGGCATAAGAAACATCATTCACATGAAGAGGAAGCGTCTCTCAATAACAAAACAAACTAACAAAGAAATACAAACAAACAAACACAGCCAATCATGTGAAGAAGAATCCCACAGACTTGGAAAAAAATCCTCTAGACATCTGACAGAGGATTAATATGTAGTGTATATAAAGAACTCAAAACAAAGCATCAAGAAAACAAACCCACTGGGAAAAAACTGGGCTACTGATATGAACAGTGAGTTCTCAAGGGAAGAAATACAAAAGGCTGAAATATTTTAAATGTTTGTGTCAGGGAGAGGCAAAGTAAAAGCAATTGGCAATTATCTTTCAACTTAGTCTCAGAATGGTCAACATTAAGTAAACGTATGACAACAAATTCTGGGATGGATGTGGGAGCTTCAAAGGAATACTTATTTGCAGTTGGGAAGGATATAAACTGTTGCTGCCACTATGGAAATCAGTATAACAAATTCATTAAAAATCTAGAAATGGAAATAACATATGACCTAAGTATAAAATCCTTTGGGAAGTCTAATTAGGGTAATCATCAGGAAAGTGACTAATTTATAAATTCTCCAAGGGTAATGAATTTTTTAAAATAGCTTTTTGTGTGGTCAAATTGTAGCTGTATCCAAGATTTAAGTATTCATCATTAAGTACTCCACATTCTGAATTAGCTTCCTCAAACCAGAGCCTTGTGCCTTTCACAGAGCTGGGATAATCACCAACTATGATCCTGCCACTTATTCCCAAGTTAACTTGAAAAAAGAAAGGACTAGAGATAAGAGGGATAGGATGACTCTAGCTCTTTTGATGAATACACTGACCGGAAATGATAGTAAGTTCCCTTCTGTAGCTCTGGATTTGGAGCATTGAGAATATTTCACCACTTGAAGCCAAATTGAGGGTGGTTTTTTTGTTTTGTTTTTTGTTTTTTTTGTGTTTTTTTTTTACAGCAAGGATCATATAATTTGAGTCACTGCCAAGGAGAGAAGAACATCTTCTCTGACTGCATGCTTGCTGAATCAAGCGAGCCAGCATTTCTTTTCCAGTGGTGTACCTCGAGTAGGCATGTTTGCAGAGCTCTTAAGATTGTGACCTGTGCCAGCTAAAGTGTGGGACGTAGAGAAAGTAAAAAATACTGCCCGTCTCTTATGCAGAGACTTAGAAATCAAGTTGCCTTCCAGAAGCAGTTGCGGAGGAGGCAAAGTGGTAAAGTGTGCACAAAGGAGGAACATTAATGCTCACACCATTCTGGTTCCTAGACCACTTTCCTCATGACTTTGTGTACTTTCCTCATGTAGTTGGCTGTGTGGGAAAAGAAGAGGAGGTTCTACCAGAGGCGATACTAGTAAAGTGTCCCAATAATGGTGTCAACTGAGACTCATTCACTCCTCAGAGATGATTCTTCACAGCAGAGGGGCTGTTGACCATTATGGGAAGAAAGTCACATCTGAAGCTTCTCTGAAGACCTCATATCAACAGAAGCCCTAGCAGCTGATGGACGCAGAAAAACAGAGCTGAGTCATGGGCACTTCTCCAGCACTCTCCATGTTTCTAGGCACAAAACACAGTCTCTGCCTTTGCTATCAGTCTTCCTATACCCAGGACACTGGTGGCTCCAGGCTCACAATGAAAAGACAGGAGGAAAACCTTCTAGAATCTTCTAGTTTATTCTATACAAACTAAGACATTCTACTCTCTGAAAGGAAGGAATGAAAGACTCAAATTAGATAAGAGGCTATGATAAAGCATACCATGTGGCTGCAGAACACTAGATCCTGTATGTCATTACAAAGCAAGAATGTGACTGTGAGCAATCAATTCAGATAACCCCCTAAAGGCCTTTTAGAAAGATGTGCTAACATGGGCAAAGGAAAAGCCCATGAGGGCTCAACCCTACACAAAGAATGCCAGGCAATGCTGAAGAATGTGGAGAACAGGAGAAATAGTGTACCCAGGGAGGAATGCACCAATTGCTTATACAAATCAGCCCTGAAAACATACAGACAATTAACATTATTACAGACTGAACAGAAGATGTTTATGTATTTTGGAATGTATATGTGTATACATATATGAAAATAACAACAATTCATGAGAAAATAGGTCAGTCATGAATTTCAAAGAGAGTGAGGAGGGGTTTGGAGAGAGGAAAGGAAGGGGAAAATGATATAATGATATTATAATCTCAAAAAATAAATAATTAAAAATACTACAAGATATAACATGAATGGGGAGAAAGGCCACATGAAAAATGCTATTGTAGAAGTGTCCTAAAATATATACACATATAAAAGGAATTTAAAAAGAGTTAGCATATAATAGAAGGCAGAATACCCCAACTAGATATTGTATGCTAGCAATACTCATCGGAGAAGTGTTTTGTGTTGTTGATGGTTTTATTTTGTTTTGTTTTGTTTTTTGTGGCCGTATTCACACAGACACCCACAATTGGATGTCACGTAGAATAAGAGACTTGGGGATGCTTAGCTATGCATGTGATGTCTTTATCACACCTTTCCAATCAAGGAGGTGAAAAGATAACATGAGACCGGGGTGGTGAATGACTAAATATATATATATATATTGCATTCATATTACATCTCAATGGTTATCCCATCCCTTGTATCCTCCCATTCCTCCCTCCCTCCCGCTTTCCCCCTACTCCCCTTTCCTATGACTGTGACTGAGCTACCAAGAAGAGACTTGATACCTTATGATCATATACAGGGGAGGAGGTGGTGAATGATTTCAAGGAAAGACCATTTCCCAAACATACTAGGGAGATGCACACACAAACTCACAGGAAATGTAACAGCATTCAGAAGACCTATACAAGCTCAAGCCAAACAAAACACTAGCACCAAGGAAGGGAAGTGGGCCAAAGTCCCGCCCCCTAGACAAGAAGCTATTTGTGATTGATAACCTCTGGGAGAGGGAACTCACTTTTCTTCAATGGAGTGACACTTGGTTTATACAACCACAGTGTAAGACAGGCTTAACTCTCGGGAGTAGTTGAGCAACACAAATCGGACTTCTTTGTTGTTGTTACTGTTGTAGTTTGTTTGTTTGTTTATTTTGCTTTCTCTCTTTTTTTTTAAGAGGAAGAGAGAACAGAATATTGTGTGATAGGGAGGGATAGCTGCTCTGGGCAAAGTTGTGTGATGGAAGAGAATGTGATAAAAATATATTCTGAATTACAAGTATATTTCTTAGTATGTTCCTCTGACCCAATTTTAACAGTACATGATCTAGGGCTATATTAGTAAATAAATATTTACAAGCAACATCACAAAACTTGAAACGGAACATGCAAATTGGTTTTTGTAAACTTTTTCAGAAAGACAAAATCATTTCTGTATGGTACTTGAGATTGGCAGTAAGACCTAGGATTTTGGGCATGTCAGAAACACATCATAGGCTGGTTCTACCGGGCCCTGTAGGAGAATCAATAAAAGATGAGGATCTCATTTCTAATAGTATCTCCTCATTAGTTGAAACTTACCTTGTTGGAACTGAGACAAAAAGTCCATGGGTAAAAATAAAGGAATAAAGGTATAGTTGAATACTTATTGCGATGCTAGCTGCATATAACTCCCAAGCATTGGGCTAAACACCACAAAGAGTCCTCTTGAATGTTTCCTTTGGTTTCTTCACATTAGCCCCAACTATGCCATCTTGTCATGGAGGTGGTGCTTGTAATTTTTAATGACAGCTTAAACTCAATTTCAGAGGAAAAAATATCTGGGTAACAGGTTCAAATCCTAGTACTTTGTTCCATTGATCATGATAAAGTACCTTAATTAGCACCTTTGAATATCAATCTACCCATCAATGAAATGGGAATAATACTTCATAATTTTACCAAAAGAAGTCAGTGAAACAGGTAAAATATGGAGGAATGGGGCTTAGCACACACATAAATCTTACCCATTCCCAATACAGGAAGGATTGTGATGTCGTGGCTCCTAAACCTAAAGACTATTCATAAAGACAGGCATGAAGATAATGCATACTGAAATGTAATGAACGTCCTTTCCCAAGTTATGAGCAGAATGTTAAGGGATAAAGGCATGGATGGCTGAATTCACAGAAGAGCTGTAATGGCACTGTCTGAGCTAAAGCTTGCAGCAGGTACAAAAGGTGTTGGGCACAGAGCAATCCAGGCACAGCTAAAGGCAAACGCAGAAGTGTTGGCTATATTTGGAGAGTGAGGAGAAGTGAAGTGTTGCTGGAACATATGGCATGTAGGGGGATGCTCAGGAAAAGCTGCTAGAAAAGCAGACAGGGTCAAAACATGAAGGACCATTAGTTCTCTGCCACGGGGCTTGGCTTCAGTCCCACAAAGGATGTGAAATGGAGACAGGGTTCCAGCAGAGGTTTTCAGCAGGCAGGGAAATGAGTGGAATTGTTTTTCAGGAAATATTATTCTGGCATCAGTGTGGCTGATGCATTCGAGTCCAGAGAAATGGGTTTAGGTGCAGCACCAGCCTCCTCACTGGGCTCCCTGCCACCATTTCAGACCCATGAAGTCTAGGGTGACTGTGGAGTTTGCAGTGCAAACCGGTTCATAAGGCTGACCAAAGGAAACTCCCACTTAATGCTGGCTACATTACAGAGCGACTACTTCCACAGCAGAGCAGTCTTTGTTTTATAAGAGGATTCATTTTAGGGTCCCAGGGTTCCCTTAAGTAGCTCATTTCTCAGTGCATTTGGGCATCTTTTACAGCTTATTAGCCACTTGGTAGAGGAGGGGAGAATTGAGCAAACCTTAAAGATACACTTTTACTCGCTTTTTTAAATTGAGAATATTCATGGGAAGAAAATAAAATCTTTTTTTGAACTTATCATTTATCAATAGGAACAGGGACAGAAAAGAGGAGGGGAACATGTTATCCTATTCCACAGAGTGCTTGCCCAAATTTCAACCACATAACGAAGCACTCTTGGGACAGTGTGAAGAGTCAGGCTGAGGGAGACGGAAACACGGAGGCTAAGAAGTTCACCATCTTTAAATTTGAAAGGCATGAATACACTTATGTTAACTGCTTCCTTCTGTCATCGGTCACATTGGTCACCAGACAAATGCAGTACATGCATTAGACAAGCCCTTGAATTAGAGGCGGGGGGTGGAGGTGGGGGATTCAGGCACAATTAGTCAAGATGAATTTGATCATGAGGAGACTCGTTTTTGTCTCAGCAGAGTAATTTCTAAGATGCATATAAATGTTGAAGAGATTCAATACTAAAATCAAGAGAACACCTTGGGGTACCTTCTTTGAGGACTGCTTTCAAAGCATTTCACGGTGTCCTTCTGGGAACCAAATCCTATCTAGTGTATTTTGAAGGGTAGACAGGCTTCAGTTGGAGCCTAATGCTTATCAGTTTCCATGCGACAGACATCTTATCTATTATAAATGAATACCCCACTGCTAAAAAACTTAGTATGTGCAGGATTCATCAAATACCCTATATTCCTCTAGGGCAGAGAATTCGCTATTTAAAAGGAAAAAGTCTGAGGGAACAACTGAAAGCTGTATTTCAGCACTCAGTCTTAATTTTAGATGTCTGATAATAAGATATTTTATAGGTAAGTTATTTCAAAAACAGAAGTTAATATTCCTTTTCATGTAGATATATGTAATTATCTCACTAATCTAGGATAACAATCATGGTATAAATAAGTATTATAGAGTTTTCAAAATATTAAATGATTAAAATAAGCATGCCTGGATTGAAGTGGAACACCTTGTTCCAGTGGCTGCAGTCACCATCACAGAATGACTGACATCTACCTTGAGCCCAGAGGTGTGCGGGAAAGCAAAATTAATGAGCAAAAGAAAGAATGAAGTATACCCTCAGTGCTTGGTGTATTCTGTAAACCATACTGCTATAATATGAGGTTTGGACCTTTAGACTTCTTTGTGTAAGAAATATATGTCTCTGTTAACACTTATATTTTAGATTTCTGCCCTTAAAATGAAAAGTTAATTGAAATGGACACAGTTTATATCAAAAGAAAAAACCTATTCAAGTCACGAGAAATCATCAAGATAAACACACAAGACAGATTAAGGAGAAATTATGATCATTCTGATTTCCCTAGTTTGACAGATAGCCATGATGGAAATAAAAAACATCCTCCAACAGGAGTGTTAAATTTTAGAAGCAGAAATTCATATCCATGACCACATTGAATCCTTGGTGTAATTCTCAGATAAACAGCAGGACTTCCAGTTCCTTGGATGAGATTAAAGCTCAGAGCGACCTGCCCAAGGTCAGCCAACTCTAACTGGTAGAGGCAAGAACCAAATCCTTTCCCTTATATCTGCTGAGAATCTGTACTCTCAGGAAGGGAAATTTAGTCAAGTTGTTACATGTCATGTGTAATCTGACTCATTGATTTGCTTCTGTCTTGAAGGCAGGCAGAAAGCCAGATAGGCAGACAGGAAGGAAAGGAAAGGAAGGAAAGGAAGGAAGGAAGGAAGGAAGGAAGGAAGGAAGGAAGGCGGCCAGGCAAGCTATGATCTGGTTGCAGTAGACTTCCACTGTTTTCCTCCCTAGCAACAATAAAATAAATGACAAGCTTTACCTTCCTACTTTAAACAACCCAGAATCATCTTCTATATGTTTATAGAGGAAACAGTGGCTTTCAGACAATGGCAAATGGCAGTGAGCAACTGACTGTTGAGAGAAGGGAAACAAACATGGCATGCTTGCCCTAGGAGGCAATGTCCAGGAAACCGCACAAGAACCCAACAGCTATTCAGGCTCACTGATTCAAGAAGACAGAAATAGCTAGGGATTCAAGGTAGCTAGACTTTGTGTGGCAAAGCCTGAAATAGGAGAAACAGGCCTTTAAATTTCTACATAGCCTCATAAGTCTCTGGATGAAGAGTAACTTCATACCTGTGAAAGGAGACCAACCAAGGCTGAGGGTGTCATATGGGAAAGTACTAGAAAGCAGAAAGAGCTGGTTCTTGGAGCTCATACAACCTAGGAGTAGGTTCAAAGAGCTGGTAATGTATGAGGTTTCAGATGCAGCTCAAAGAAGGGAAGTTCATCTATACTCTCACAGTAGTCAAACCTGACAAAGTAAACACTAGAGTCAACGCACACAGAACGGGCAGCTAGGGTTTTGTTTTTTAAGAGGATGAACTTGAATAATAGTTGTAGGACTTGTGATTGAGTTCAGTGCCTGTGAAAGAATCGGCCAGGTCATTGCTCCTCATTATCTCTAAACCATGTGACTTTCTACATATAAAGTATGGCAATAGAGAAAAAGATATTGCATTGTCTTGGAGAGTATACTCTAGCAGAGAGAAGGATGGACATAATCGTATAATAAGTATTATATCTGGAGTGATACATGCTGGTGAAAATATAAATGGGAGTAAGGTCCTGGATACGTGACGGGGTGATGAGGCAAACTTACTAGGTACATACATTCCCCAAGCAGATAAAGCTAAAGATCAGTGGTAGGCAAGTCTCTAAGAGGAAAAGGGAAGCAGATTGTAGAGCAAGAGATGCGGCTAGAACTGGATTAGATCCTGTAAGGCCAGTGTGAAGGCTTTGTTCTTCAGAGGAGATCAGAGAGGACTCAAGGTTGAAATGGTGGGTCTGACATGAGGTCACACACAATCTGACATGGCACTCTGGCTTCTGTATGGACTATATTCCAGGAGAGAAGGGTGAAATATGAGAGGACAAGACACCGAGCTATGCCAATGCTTCAGAAAAGTGGCATTTGTCTAGGAGTGGAACAGCGAACATGTGAGAAATGGCAAGATTACACACACATGTGAAAAAATAGAACTATAAAAAAAATCTGTAACATGTCACGTCGGTGCAGTGCTAGTCAAAAACGGAGGAGTCTGGAGTGAATCAACAGCTTTTCTTGTGGTTTATTTTTATTTTTTACTTTTTTGTGAGCTGGAGCGGGAAGGGTAGACTTGTTATTAACTGAAAAAGAAAAAGCATTGTTTTTCATATTGTTGGACCTATAGACTCTCTGACAGCCAAGTGAGTAAAACACTATTTTCTGTAAGAAAAAAAAAAAAAAAACAATCTAAAGAATGTATAAAACCTATAGTCTGGAGATTTTGAAATAATTTTTAAGAAGTAACAACAAGGAATTTTCTTTTCCTTCCAACGGACATAATAAACTCTACACAATCGTGTCTCCTAGAGGAAGTAAGAAAACACAAAAGCTTAGGTCTTGCTCCAAAGTGAAGCCTCTCCCACATTAAACACAGAAACACTAAACAGCCTACAGTGCTTCTCCAAATAGCCCACTGTGCCACATGAGCAGCATGTATTTGCAGTTTAGCTTCTGTTTTTGCTTAACTTATTTTGTAAATGCATTCCTCTGTGTTGCGACGCCATCATTTTTCCAGACGTGCACAGCGGGACCTACCTTTAAATACCTCGACTGCCAGGAGTGGATGTTCCTCATATTGCTTATTTGGCTATGAGGCACTGCCATTGTTGTTGTGATTAACAGTTAGTTATTCTTTCATAGCCAATAAATACGGAAGGGCTTCACAGTCAGGATTGAGAGTGGGAAATAAGTACATCCATCACCGACAGACTGACGGTGTCATTTTACAGATGTGAAAACCGAGGGCCATAGCATAGATCACAAAACGACAAGCGCTGACACAGTCCAACCAATTATTCTTGGGGGAAATTCATATGTAAAGTCATCATGAAGAAATAATGTGGAGAGGATGGTGAAGTTCAAGCAACTTATTAGGCCGAAGACAGTAAGAGACACAAAGTATCTTTCTGCTGTTGTCTCCCTGCCCCCTCTATCTGACTGTTTGAAATTCCAATAAACCAGGACAATAATTTATAGAACAGGTCTCACAGCCAAAATGAAGGTTTTGTCCCAAGACAACTAAGCTCAAAGGTCATATACTTAATACCAACCTTTTTATCCTGCCCAGACAGATTCAAAGCAGCTTTAGGATTTGTCACATCAAAGTCATAAATAATGCGCCTCCTCTTGGCATGGTCAGCTCATCACTCATATTTTCTCTCCAACATCAAAATACAAGAAAATGGGGATGTAAAAGGAACACGAAGGCAAGGTGGTCGTTCCTGGTAATGATTTCAGGTAGCCCCGAGGTTTGCTGCGGTGCACAGTTAGCGTCAGTGCCATGCCACACAAAGAGAAACTTTACATACAAACAGCTTCCCTGTCCCAAGCACAACAGTATTTATCAGCGCTATCTATCAACTTCAGAACTGGAAACCACCCTGGGTCCGCAGCTATGCTCTGCCTACAGCGGGGGCCTGTCAGAATACAATGCTCCTATCTTTAATCCACGTCAAAAGTTTTGCACAGAAAGGTTCACACAGAATACTGTCAACCTTCTAGGCAAGGAAAGGCTGCATGCTGTCACTCTTCTTTCCTCTTAACAGGAACAACTGGCCCTGTGAGCCAGAACCAGTGTCTGAAGGTGAGTGACAACAGCTACCTATTTTTAGGTCCAAGTTCTTGTAAGTGAGCTTCTTATTCTTTTGTTTTTGGAAGCTGTATTTGAGGTCACTCGAAACCACAGGATAAATTGGCGTCGGTATTTCCCTTTAAAGGGGATACTTCACCTAGGTTCACAAATCCAGTTCCAATAAAAACATCCACCAGCATAAATTAAGCTCATATTTTACAAAGAATATCCCACATTGAGTTCCTCAGTTGTTTTATTGAACACACCTCATTTGCAAATTAATATTAGCATTCCATTCTAGCAATCTATCCAGAAGACAGTTTTCAGTAAGTTAGATATTTACCCGAGATCACCAAGTGGCTGTTTGATAACTCCATTTTCCCTCACACCACGTTCCCCTGTCTTATTTAAGAAACTGCTACATGAATTGATACTGAAATTTATGTTCCAAAGAATTGAGGTAGTGAATAGGAACAGAATCACAATGAGTATGTCTCATTGTGGCCTATATGTAGACAGTCAAATGCTCAGAAAATAACCTACTGACCATGAGAGATGCAACTCGCACCTGTGCAACGTGACTGGACAGCTTCTCTGTCTTCACGGTCTACTTCACAGTCTCTCTCTCACTTTGGGGATTACTGTGGAAGTGGTGGCCGTGGGACTCTAAGTGAGTGTGGACTAGGCTCCACAGATGGATCTAAAAGTCAATTCCAGGGAGTACCGGGTAAGATCAAGCTAAATCACGGAAAAGAACAATGTCTTCCTTCAACAGGTTCTTGCATCCCTATGTGACAATGCTATTTACTAATCGAGTGTGAGCCACTGCCTGACTGCCATGCTTCTCGTTAGGCCACTTCTCAGCTCACCAGCCTCCTTCAGCCTGTGGCCGTACCAACAGCCACACAATTGTTCATCATGTATCAAGCGCTTGCTGGTCCACTCTCCTGTGTTCCTCCAAAGGACCCCTCCAACAGCCACTCAATTGTGCGTCATGTATCAAGCGCTTTCTGGTCCATTCTCCTGTGTTCCTCCAAACGACCCCTGAGATCAACGGGATACCTTACAGCTAAGAAAAAGAAGACATCAGAGATGGCGAGGCATTTCCCCCAAAGTGTCACGTTTAGTAAGTAAGAGAACCCAGAACTGAGGCTGAAAAAGAGAGATGGCGGGGAGATTTTAAGTAAGCAATTAAAGTTTCTCCTGCGAATCTTGTGTTTTGCTTCTTTTACTTGAAAAGGCTCATTTGGCTGGGGGGGGGGGATTGAGTAATAATAGCCATGTACTTTTGCCAAAGGAAGACTCAGAGTGAAGAGAAGTGACAGTTGGGGTCAGTGTCAGCTGACACTCCACCCGTGTCTGTACTGCCAAACAAAGAGCATCTCTGGCTCCAGACTGTACTTCCCTGTTTCCAAACATTTATGGTTGCTATGATGGAGGGACTTCCATAAGAGTGAAAACCAAGGCAAAAAAAGGGATTTGGCAATCAACTTGACTTTATGTAAGGTGTCAGCCATAAACATGCTCAAGATGTCCGTCTGGCAGCAGGGCCAAAGGCTACAGGCTGTATTAGATGTCAACAGTAGGACATGAACAGCTGTGATCACCTACGCATGGCTGGAAACCATAAGTGCGCGACTATTCATTTTGTGAAGAATATCTGTGATGAATTTGTGTATCACTATCACACACACACACAAACACACTGACAACATTCCTTCAGGGCACCATCATGTATAGTGCAGATCCCTCCCAGGAGTGGAGAACTTGTTCCTAAGGTGCTGCAAGCACCGCTGGCAGAATCTCTTCATGTTCTCGGCTTCCCCATAGGCCTGTTTAAGGCAGCTGCCTCCCACCAGGTCAGGAGCAATTCAGCACCAATGTCCGATCCCTCTGGATGCCCAGTGGCTCATCCTGCTTGACCCAACACAAAAGAACTGGCTCTAGTTTTCATTTCTCCTGCAGAGCTCCCTCCGGGGTTGGACCACTGAGGCCTTCTACCCAAACCTCATCCTTACATATCAGCTCCCCCCACCCTTGCTCGGCCATCATTTCATCGCTTTCCCCAAAAGTGTGGATCATGCAGTTTCATTCTCTTACCACACACTGTTCTACCTCTGTTCTGCTGAGCCTGTTATGGAGTGGAGTGGAGAGAATCGCCTAAAGCTCACACTTCAACTTAAAGGAAGCACTTCCCACCCTGATCCTGCTACTGCAAGCTGTAAGACTCCACCCTCCTCATTGTTGTAGATGGAGCTCCATGGCAACCGTCAGTGCTGATTATCAACAGCATAACTGCCAGGCATACAGTTAAATGGGCCTTAGAAACAGTGACTGAATCTCCAATTCTGCTGCCTCCTCAACAGACTTCCATCCAAAGCTCATCCCAACCCATCGGCTCCCTCTGCTGGGCCCTCAGGCCATGGCTTTCCACAAAAGTGCAGATAATATAGTCCAATCACACTCTACTCCTCACATCTCCACCTCTAAGTCCATTTTGCAGAGCCAGTTCTGAAGAGGGCAGAAATATCTAAATCTCATACCCCAACCTCAAAGAAGTTCTACCTAGCCAATTCTCCATCTCTCCAGGCATGAAACTCTCATCATCCTGCAAAGGCCTCAGGACCACCTCTGCTCACACTGTTAGAGATGTACCTGATGCTCCTTGGGGGAGGCACATAAAACAAGTCCATTTCTTTGATACAGTTTCATTATTTGGTCACACAATTTCTAGTTTCCTAAAAGCCCAATGGAACCTGCCTAGATTTTTTTTCAAGCCATCGCACTACAGGATGCAAACTCAAGACTTTTTGAATAAACAGGGCATGGTGGCGCACGCCTTTAATCCCAGCACTCAGGAGGCAGAGGCAGGCGGATCGCTGTGAGTTCGAGGTCAGCCTGGTCTACAAAGTGAGTCCACGACAGCCAAGACTACACAGAGAAACCCTGTCTTGAAAAACAAAACAAAAAATTAATTAATTAAATAATTAATTAAAATAAAAGTATGCTGTCTCCTTCCCTTTTGCATCTGCTTTCTGGTTTAGAGTTACAGTGCTGACCTCAGTAACAATTAAGCCATTGTATGGTGACCTGAGCTTCTACTAGGTGCAGGCACTTTTTGTAGAGTCTACATTGTCAGGATTTCCAATGGAAAGCCCATGTTCCACACCATTTTCGGGGAACCATTTACTTTTTTCTCTGTAACTAATTCCCAGACATTAGCTATAAAGACAGTGCAGTGTATTGTCACATTCTCCGTCAGACGACCTTAATGTTTCTATAATAAAATCTGTAATTTTTCCCATTTAGATTTCTCCAACTTATTATTTCTTTTCCTTCCAGGTATAGAGAATGGTTCCCAGATTACTCATGACCCGGCTCTCTTGTAAATGGGACAGTATCCCATCACGATGCTAAGGAGCCACTCGCACTGGTAAGGGAGGTCAGTCCGCGCCAACCTCATCCCCTCCCTGCTTTACACCCCATTGTCTTGAACAATAAGCTGGAAATTGCTTCCCAAGTTTTAGTCTCAAATGTAAAACAAGAAACCTTTCACCTGGAAAGTAAATGAAATTACACACTGTTCTGAAAAACGCAATTTGCATCACACAGTTTTCACATATTAAAATCCTTGCTTTCTCTTTAAATAAAAATATCTCCGTATCCTAAAATATACAATACCTTTAAAATGCCAGACAATCAGAATCTTGTGTGAGCAATTTCACATAAAAGAAGTAATCAACTTTTCCTAGGCAGTCAGGGTGGAAAAACAATATCCAGACAATTATCTTGTCCCTTTGTCATTTTTATCTTAGAATCAAATTTAATTCTTGAGGTTGTTGAGCTTAAAAAAAATCTTCAAAACCATCATCTGGAAGTAAAGAGATTGGGATCCAGGGAAATGCAGAGCCGACCTAACACACAATCAGGTTTCCAACCTTATCGCTTCATTGTACAGTAACTTTTTTTATTGCACTGGGTGATAAATGTCTTAATAATTGAATATAAAGGGAGTGAGAAGATGAATTCACTGGAGCAGATAATTTGATATTTCCATTGTGTTTGCTTTACTTGATTATCTGTGTGGTAGGGTACAGGCTCTGGAGGAAGCTCTGAGTGAATGGGTCCTGAGTGAATCTGTGCTGTAGAGATGGGCAGTCAGGTCAAGGACAACAAAGCATCGGCTCCTTGGGAAGATGGTAAAGACTTCCTTGGGCTAAGCTCAAGGAAACAGCAAGTGTGAATGCTGCCAGTGCATGCAGAAAACGTCTGACATGGTTTTCTCCTCTTGGATATGTGTGGCCTGAAGACTGCTCCCTTAACAGCTAAACATGTCTCCTTGCTCCAGATGTATGCCACAAACCACACCTCCTTGTTTCTCTGTATGCAATGACCCTGCCTCCCACTTGAATTGTGCGCAGTAAACATGCTGAACTTCCTGGGTGCAATGGTGTCTCCATCAGAGTGCCCTGCCCTGTCAATCAGACATCAGCTATTCTTTCTCTGTGTTTGTCTTTCCTTCATTTCCTCATTGGCCTTGGTCAGGTCTTCCCCTGGAGATGTGCTGGAAGGGGCAGGAAGGAAAACAGGATTCCTGGATGGCATTTGCTACACATTAAATAGACAATAGAACAATGATCAAAAACATACGTTCTGTATCAGATAAATATAACCTCAAAAGCATACTCTGCCAACCACCTATTCTACTGGCCTCCTGCACCTGGGCAAGGCATCGAGTTCTCTTGTAAGTGGTTTCCCCAAAAGAGGAATGATAAAAAGTAGCACCCTCATAGGCTTGCTTCAAGGATATAATGAATTAGTACGTGTGTAATCCTGTAAAAGCTGCTGGTGCTGAAACCCATGAGCATCGCCGCTGTGGCTGTCCTTATTTCTAAATTCAAGAATTATTCTTTTCAGGTTTATTTTCAATTATCAATCTTTTTCACCAACATCAAGCCAAGGTGAGAAAATCCTATGCAGGGAAGATGTAGGTAGATGGAGCTAACTCCATCATCACAGACAAATGTTCTCTCTTACTGAAAAGATAACCTCAGAAATCACACAAAGCATTCTGAGCTATACAGTATCTGTAGGCTTGTCTTAATTATTACAAATTTCTTCGTAATAATTTTAAAATAGATTCTGGACAACTTAAAATGCTGAGTATCCTATTAAGATAATGAGAAAAATCAAATGCAAGGACTTTAACAATGCCTTCCTTTATATGGATTTTGAAATTATATAGACTTCTTTACAAGTCTTCATATGTCTATTTCCATTGGAAAAGAATAACCCCACCCCACTCCACCACACCCTCAGTGTGCAAAGAGACACAGTAACAAAGTGAAAGTAACTTAGCAAGGCAATTTACTTTTGCAAAACAGTGTGTAAATACCCAAACTGTGCTAGCAAGCACACTGAGGCAGGAAAGTGGCTTTGTTTTTGTCTGATCACAGGGTGGTGATTGTGCATCACCTCACTGGTGGGAACTGGTCTCATAATATGGTGTGCTTTGTTAATTCGTACTCTGCATAAAGTGGGAGAGTTTGACAGAGAGCCAAATCTTAGGAGTCTGGCCTCCAGAGTTTGGGCAAACAGACACAGGAAATTTCCAAGATCAGGGAGGCTTATAGAATGCTGCCCCCTGTCAGACTAGCCATCCTCAATAGAAAAACAAAAACAAAAACAAAACAACATTTCTCACATTATTTCCACTAGTAATCTATAACTTATAGGAAAGAGTTATGTTAATAAAAAGTCAAGAAATCAAGTTACATTAACTATGAAAGGGATGAATTTCTATAGATACATTGAATACACTGAATTTGAATGCATTTTGTGTGTGACCATTTGAGGCTGGAAGATATAATCTATGACTGTGTAAAACAGGACAGGTATTTTAACTGAAACTAAGTAATAAGTGGAACAAAGAAATAGCTGTTTACCTGATCATTCTACTTGGACAATATAGAATTCTGCTTGTCTCTTGTTGCTAGAACTGCTGAGTGCTTACAGAGTTAAAATGCACATCTACCTTGAAAACGATGGACACAACCAGTAACTCACTTCCTGGTCCTGGCCCTCTTGGTTGTCCGTTGCCCACCTAAGTTAGATATTTGCTTTTGAAGTGGTTTATATAGACAGTGCAACGTTACAAAAAATTATATAAACGTCTACATTTGGAACTAAATCACTAGAAGTTCTGATAAACGGTTTTCCATTCGGCTTTCCATGAGAGAACTCAAGAACATTTTTAAGAAGGAAAAAAAATACCTCCAGAATTATTCTGGTATATATGGCTTTAGCATGGGTATTATGCCTTTAAGGCCTCGTGGGACATTGTACTGGGTGAGAGCGATAGGGATGAATAATCCTGCAAAGCCTGCCTGAGCCTATAAGCATTGCTGCTGCTATTATCATGATTTCAAATTCAAGAATTACTTGTTTTAAAAGAAAGTATCTAAGCCCATCCATGCCTTTTTGTAAGGTACACTAAAACATGTTTTATAAGGGGGATCCTAAAACCTACAGAAATAGGATCCTTTCAGAAAATCTAGAGAAAGGATTCAGGGAACTATGGTTATTTTAAAAATATTTCTTTACACATATTTTTGGAGACAGGTTTTTAACTGTGCAGACTAGACTTGTCTCTAAGTCAAGATCAGCCTCAGCTTCCCCATTGCTAGGAGTTCAGGTGTGTAACACTGCTTGCTTTAGGTACAATGTGATGCTTTGATACATGCACACAACAGGGCATAATAAAACCAATCGCCTCATGTTCCTATCATTTCTATAACAAGACATTTGAAATTCCCATTTTAAGGGTCAAAGTGTGTAATATGTTGTTCTTGACTATAGTCAGATTGCAGCCTATAATGTTAAAAGGAACTACCAAGGCACAATAAGACAAACACGAAACTGCCCATTTTATACATGAACTCTTGATAAATTTAATTTAACGAAGGTAGAGTGTAGGAAGATGATTACTGGAGCCTGGGCTTAAGCTAAAGGTGGGGGATGGGCAGAAGTTGTTGATCAAATAGTACAGAGTTACATACAGACAAGAGAAACAAATGTGAAGGAATCAGTGTATTACCAATCAGTTCAAATTATTCCGATTCGCAATCAAGGTTGAGAACAACCTTCCCTGGAATGGTACTTGGAGGGCTCAATCAGCCATTGTAAGTTGCTTTCGCTCAATTAAGTAACTACCTAGGATTTTAGTGTGCATTTGCAGGTCCTAACTGGGCTCATTCGTAGTTTTCCAACATCAATCGTTCTCTTGAATTTCCTGTTTCTTGTGATAACAGGATTGACCAACCAAATCTCAGGCATCGTGTGTGTGTGTGTGTGTGTGTGTGTGTGTGTGTGTGTGTGTGTATTTTACTCAGGGCTGAAACTAGTGCCTTGAGCATGCTATGAGAACATAATGCCACTGAGCTCTATGTATGTCTTCAGTCATATGTGTGTGTGTCTGTGTGTGTATGTATATACAGTTTTCATTTTTAGTTTTTAATTCTACTTGGATGGATGGAAATTTAATTTTTGACAATCTAGTATTCTTCCCATGTTATCCTTGTCTCAAGCACCATTTCTTCCCAAAGTTGTCTGTCATCTATCAAATCCAATGTAATTTTACATGTGGTCTCTACTTTTATTTGTAATTTAATGCCATGCAGATTGAATGGTATATGGGCTTAAAGACACAAGATACAAATGGAGGTCTCTAATTCCAACTCAATCCTTTTTTGGGATAGAGTATTACTATGTAGTCCTAGCCGGACTCCAACACTTTATCATCTTGCTTCAGTGTCCAGACTGATGAGATGACATACTAGCATCACTAGACCCAGCCTTTAAATTCAGTATTGATTGAAAAAGGACTCGGGGAGAAGAGGAACACACAGGAGTAAACAGAGAGACTATGATGGCCAATTGCATACAGGTATTAACCACAAATCTGGAGAGAAGATAAGCGTGGCAGAAGAAAGCAGACGATGGGATTGGAAAGCTTGATGGGGCCTTGGATACAGCTGGGAATACAGGACTTAGATCTCGGTGCTCATCAGATTAGTGAAGATGATCCTATGAAGTCTGTACCTCCTGTTCTCTAATTGTTCAAGATCAGCCCTGCATTTTACTCATCTGCCTTGCATGGTTTCTTGTTAAGATCACCTCAGCACGCATCCACACACCCACAAAAACATTTCAGTTCAGACACCTTTGCATTCAATTTGAGGAATTTGCTAGAGCCATTAGATATGATTATTGGATTTTAGATGTTTTTCTTTGATACGTGTCGAAATCCAGAGACCCAAAGGAGAGGAATCAATATTAGCCATGCTCTTGCCAACAGGATTCACCTTGCTTTAGCACAGGGCTCCCTGGGAAGCAGAATTGGCAGAGGCCAGTGGAATTGTGAAAATATATCCTCCTTAGAGGCTCAAAAGTAATAATAATATTGCCTTGGAAAGAAGCCATGTTGATTGATGATATATTTGTTGCTTATGAAATAGGGGGAAATTCCGACATATCCTTAGATGCAGTTGGCTGATGCCTACCAAGTGACCCTACTACACCATATTCAGAAATGAAAATCTACTCCATTCACCCAGTTAATTGATATTTATACCAGATTGACTTCTCAACCTGGCTCCTTAGGAACATATTTTAACTATCCTTTTCTACCTTAAGAACAAGCCAGACTTTTGGATTCAGGCAAATACATTGCAATTCAACCTCTCCATTTTGGTGCAAATGAAAATGCCTCCCCATTCCAGGGCCTCCCTGTTTGGCTGGATAGAAATCTTCACTGCTTCTTTGCATCTTTTCCACTCTACCTCTGTCCAGCCTTTATCACTGACCCACAGAGTATATTTTTATTACCAACATTTTCAGATCAAATGATAACATTAAAAGAAATCTTGGAATTTTCTAAGACCAGACTGGTTCCCTTTAGCTATGTCCTTTCAACAGATTTTACTTATCAAAGGCGCCCGAACGCTGGCTCTTCTAGGTTACCTAGGAAACTCGCAGTGGCTACACTTAAAAACAACACAGAGCTCTCTCACTGAGGCTGGGTGCCATTTTTGAAGACTCTATTTTGGGGATGTAAAGGAAATAGTCAACAAGTGGAGATCGGCACAGAGCTACTGCTTGATTTAGGTTTTCCCTCCCAGCATTATTCTGCTTCTCAATGTCAGCCCAGAGTTGTTGTTAAGAGAATTCAAACCATCGAGATGTAACAAGAATAAATTAATTAAAAAAAAAAAGAGAGAGAGAGAGAGAATTCAAACCTATAGTAACAGAACAAGAACGATACTCTTTATTAGTCTCGATCCCGTTCACACATGATGTAACATTTTGGGCCATCCGAAGATATGAAAGGTAATATTTCATCTTCAGATCATCTTTGGCATTCACTAATGTCAGGAGACTGTGTTTGTAGTTTTGTGTGGCTATAGCAAAGTACATGCCAGCACATACAGGGTAGCGAGCATTTATCATGGCTCATGGTCTTAGCACACCGTGGTGGAAGAGTGTGGCAAAATAGCTCATACCAGGGCACCCAAAAGCAGAGACACACAAGGCCTATCTCAAGTGTTGTTGTTGTTGTTGTTGTTGTTTCTCAATTACTCTGCCTCGTCCCCTGGCCTACTGCCTGGCCCCACCCAGTCTGGAACCACCCTCCATTACAAACCAAGATGTGCTTTATCAATCTCCTAGGTGCCTTTCAATGTAATCAATGTGACAACCACTTCTCATTAATTAAAAAAAAAATCGTGTATACATGTATATATGTTCATGAGTTTATCTGCACCATGCACGTGCAGGTACCCAACGAAGCATCAAGATGCCCACAGATCCCTTGGAACTGGAATTACAGGTAACCTATAAACTGCCAAATGTGTGAGAACAGAACCCAGGTCATCTGCAAAAGCAGTAAGTGTTCTTAATCACTGAGCCATCTCTCTAACGTTGGAGGTGAATTTTGGGTAAAGACAAGCCTTCACACTGACCCTCCATCCTGCCTTTCTAATCTAATCATAGCAGATGGCAGTAGAAAATTATTAATGGATGACCATTTTACTTTACATTTTTCTAGGCTTGAATATTTGTCTTAATTAAGTGTCCACCACATCCAAACTTTATTGGAGAATACAAACTCGAATTACAATAATACAAGGGGAGCTGAAAATGTACAGCTTGACTGACAAACACCAAATGCAGTGTGTAATTTTAACACTTTACAATATTTACTACTAAATAATATGGTCCTGTTATATCATTCACTGTCAAAAAAAAAAAAAAACCGACCCAAAAATTTCCCTTCAAATCCTCCTCCTAATGTAATAAATTATAACAAAAATGCACACCCTCGTGGCTCATAAAATGAAGAGATAAAGTCCCACACAGATTTTAGCTATGAGTCAAGGTCACCTTGGCTACAGCCTAGTCCTAGAAGCACCACTGGGAAAATGCCTGGGGCTGGAACTTTGTCAGATAATCGGAGAGCTGTTGCAGTGTTTCCTAAAATCTAATTACCAAGTCCTTTATTACTACAGGCAAACCGTGGAGCTTTTCTGTATCCAAAGGTGTCATACACCCATAGCTCTGTACAAAGAGGCCTAAAATATGCATCTGGATGGTGATGCTGATGATTGACAGGGAGTTGATGATGATGCCAAGGATAAAAAATTCCATTTCTTTAAACCCACATTTCTAGTCTATTCATTTAAAAGGAAATGTGAAAAATTCCATAAGAGAGGGAGGGTATTTTTTTCTTTCCTTTTTGTGAGGTTGCAAACCTGGGACAAATGGCTAAGTTGCCGATTTAACAAATCAAAGTGTACCTGGTCACCAGGCTCTCCTTGCATCCCTCTGACCATACCTGCTACAGGGCCCTCCTGGCTGGAATACCCGATCCCCTACCCTGAACTTTCCATCCCAGGAGGCTGGGCTACCCATCCTAATATAATCCAACCATATGGGCTACCTGCCCCCTTCATCTACTCTTTGGGCCTCTTGGCTGCTAAATCTATTCCTCGTCTTCTTTCCCCTCCCCTTCACATCACATGACTCAGGGTCATGTCCACTCTGGGCTCTCCCAGATGTCCCAACCTCTGGCTATGCTCCGCCCCCCCCCCCCCCCCCCCGCCACATCTACAATAAACCTTTTCCACCATATTTAGGAGCAGTCATCTCCTTTCCTTTGCATTTCTTTTTTTTTTTTATTCACCTCTTTCTCACCAACACTTTGTGTTATACAGCAAATAAAATTATGTAAGTACAGTATAGCAAGTAAAGAAGAAATTTTAAAGATTAAATCACAAGCCTGCTGTATTTCAGGTTTTGTGTGTGTGTGTGTGTGTGTGTGTGTGTGTGTGTGTGTGTAAACACTCTAAGGCTTGAGTGTCTCTTTTTTGTAATGATTAATTATAACTATAATCCTACCTCAAAGATTTGTTAAAGTGAAATGAAAAGGAAATTACGGAGTGTCTGACATGCTGCCAATCAAACTTGAGTATGATGATGAGTTCTGAGCTGTAGACAATGCTCAGGGTGACCAAGGCTTGTGTGCTCAGCGAGGCTCTTGCAGTACACCCCAGTGCGTAAATAAGCCAGCACAGAAATACTTTTCATTCCCTACTCTGAATTCTGATTTAAAATATGCTCAACAAAAGTCCTGGGACTTTGCCTTTTTCACTGTCAGTGAGTGCAGTAGGAATGACCAATAGCTTTCTGAAGAGATTTAAGGCCCAATCCATAGGAAAGACCTCATATCTGCACTGTAAACCTGGTCAAAATCCTGTACCTGGGGAGGTAATCTACTAAAGAAAGAAGCTAATATTGCCATTTTGCAAACTAAACGTAGCGTCAGGTCACCTTCTAAGTTCCAGTACCTCTACCCATAAACAAGTGTCGATCTCACCTCTCATCTGTGAAGCTTCTCCTCGTAGTGGATGGTGGTCAAATCAGACTTACACCTAGTCAAGGACAGGCAATAAGTGACTGTGCGGAGCTTAGCAACAACTCAACATTTTTCACACCACCATCCCCTCAGGGCTCAGGGGACACTGTGGAAGAGGGAGTGGGAAGATTAACAAGGGCCAGAGGCTAGGGAATGCTCCCAATAGAGTGTCTCTTGGCTATGACAGGACCATGCACAACTGCTGCAGCTGCCACCACAAGACCTGCACAAGGTGAAGCCTCCCCTCCACATGGATGAGGAGGGGCTCCTGAGGCCCTTCTCCTAGCTGAGAGCTATTAACAGTCAATGGCTATAGGAGAAGGAAGAATCTGTTTTCTTCAGGGGCTTGCCACACACAAGTATACATGTAGCAGGTTGGTTGCTCACCCCACCTCTCCACTCCCACACATAAGCATAAGAGCAGCGCTAATTGGTCGCTGAAAAGAAGCAGATATGAAGCTGATGAGGATATAAGGAACCGTTTAGAGAAGTTAGTGGTGGCAGAGACTGTGGATCTGATGAAAGACATTGTATACAGGTATGAAATTATATAAAAAATAAGGAGTATGAGAGGTCATGTGCTCTTCATGTTATTTAACTTTAAAAAACATCATGTTGTGCACTATAAGTTTTATCTGCCAATGAAAATATAATAAAGAGATGAATGCAATTATATTCCTTCTATCTGTCAGGTCAGTACACATGGCCATGGACTACCGGGAGGGTCTAGGCAGTGAAACTGAAGCTGCTTTTGTTTCTAGCCTCTGAACTTGGAAACATAAGCCATTGCTTAATGGAGAACAAATCTCTCTCTCTCTCTCTCTCTCTCTCTCTCTCTCTCTCTCTCTCTCT
>OU015745.1:82307834-82319702 GCA_907169655.1 Acomys percivali
CTCTCTCTCTCTCTCTCTCTCTCTCTCTCTCTCTCTCTCTCTCTCTCCTCTCTCTTCTCCCTCCCCCCTCTCTCTCTCACACACACACAGAGAGAGAGAGAGCTCATGATAAGCAAATGATGTGCAGCTTCCTGCAGTCTCAAATCTACCATCTCTTCATGCCTGATCCACACTATATCTATTTTAGAAGCAATCTTAGAAAAAAAAAAGAAGCGACACCCAGCAAGTGTAAACCTGGCACCTTAACCAGTATTCCAGTCCTGTATCTTAGTTGGTGAAGTATCCTTTCTCCCATTTATGACATTGGCTGTTAAACCTTCTTTCTCTACAACTGGACTATTAAGGAGCCAATAGAATAAATATTGATTGTTTCCTGGTGTTTCCCTTCATTTGTTGTTCAGACTATGTTTAACTAGGGTAAAATGTTTTTTTCTAGCTGAAAATGCTAAATCCCCATGACATTTCTAGGCATAAAAGGGCTGAGCAACAATTGTAGGAACCTGAGAAAGAACTGATTATAAGGGCAGTCCTAAGTAATCCTTATTGGCAAATACAGGTCCAAGATACACAGTTGTTACTTTCAACCTACACTAGAAATGGAGCAACTTTGGAACAATGAGAAGTACTTATTCATAAGTCTGCATGTGTTTGTTCATAAAAGATAAAATAAAAGTGATAAAAGAGAAGAACAGAAGTGAGACGAAGGGCACAGGTCTCGGGTAAATGCTTTAGTGATATACTATCCAGTAGAGTGGAAGTTGTGCATGGCCATTTCAAACTTGCTGAAAGGGTAGACCTTAAAGGCTCTCTTTGGGAGAAAAAAATGACAGCTCTGTTAGGTAACACCTATGTTAATGAGTTTTTTAATCATTGCACGATGGATACATATATCAAAACATCACATTGTGCCCGTAAATATATGCACTCATTATTTGTCAATTAAGAATAAAACTAAGACAAATGACTAAAGAGAGGAGGTAGCCCCTGTCTCTGAAACCCAGTGTCTTCCTCTGCTAAGTACATTACACCTAGTCATGCCAACTGCATTGCAGGCACCGGGAATGTATAAAACTTGGAACAGCCCCAACATCACCAACTCTGTTCCCATCACAGCTTCTTTCTATCTGTACAGCTAGGTCTCAAAGCCAACCTGTCAAGGCTCATCACCTCCATGCCGTGTTCTCTGACAAGACACTAAAAAACGTTAGGAACTTAATCACAGTCACCCTGCCTTCAGGGATTTTCCCCTAAGAGTAAAAACTGACAGTCTTGTAGTATGAAAGATAAAACAGAATCACCATCACTGTTTTAGAGAAAAAACTGTCGTACGGAGTGCTTGCCATATTGCAAGGGAATCCATTATCAGTGTGTGCTTGGGGCTCTGTATCCAGAAAGACAGATATAAAAGAGCATCCCTGCTTCACTAAGTCCCTTCTAGCTTTGGTGACAGGGTTTCGGTAATTCTTCTGTACAACTGTAAGTTTCTATGTGTGGCAGGAGAGAGAGAGGGTGGAAAATGGGCAAGATGAGATCCATGCAACCCCAGGCTCACCTTAACCTGCTCCTGCCTCTTTATAATTCTGTGGAGTGTACAGGCAGCATAACCCTCATCCCAAAGCTGATGCTTCAATTTCAGGCTCTGTAAGCTAGCTACTTGTGAACTGGAACATTCCCAAACCAACCATCTGAAACCCAGGATGTGATATGTGGCTGCTGCACAATACATTTTATGTATTAAATGAATAAAATTACATGAAAATGGAGTGAGTCCTTGGAGGGTCAAGCCCAGAGACTTGATAAATGACTACTTGAAGGTGGAGCCACAAAATATTATCCACATAATGTGTAATGGTGTCAGGTGAATATTTATATGATGGTATAATAAAAAATGTTAGTGAGAAAAAAAGTTAATTAAAAGAAAATTGAAATTGTTGTATCCTAATAGGTGAGAGGTCAAATATCACTTTGTACCTACAAAACACAAAATAACATTCTGAAAGCTAATGGCAGGTTCTGGAGAGTACAGAGATCAGTTTTAAAGAATGTAAAAAGTAAATGCCTGTGATAATAAATATTATAAATATTTAAATGAACATAATGTAGCCAAAGTATGTACAGCTGCAGAATATTATGGAGAGAGAGAGAGAGAGAGAGAGAGAGAGAGAGAGAGAGATCTGTTCAAGAAGCTTTAATAACAAAGCTCTTGTGCTCTAGTAATTATAAATTCGTAAGTTTGAAAAGCTGGGGAAAGTTGCATTCAATTCAGTTTGCTCATCAATAAAATGGTAAAGTTTTCCATTACTAACTTTATATACCTGTAAAAAATTAGATAATACATTCTGGGACAAAAAGAAAAACCATTTAGACATTCCCATTCTATCCCAAGCTGTCCTGTAATTTGACCAAGAAACACATCCCAACAACACTGTGAGGGAGTATGCACATAGAAGATGGAAAGCAGCAAAGAAAAGCGAAAATCACCAATCTTAGGAAAATGCAGATTACTATATTATACGATGTGAAATTCAGTAGACCCACGGCCATAGAGATCATGAACCAAGCTACCCTCATCGAGCCTGCTTAAAGGCCTTGTTATAATAAAGGTGACCTAGGTTCCTTCAGGTGTATTATTAAATCTTTTTTTTTTTTTCTCAAGGATTAGCCTATGCCCCACCTGCGACCTTAACTACAAATGGTTCTGTACTGGCTGTTCCAAGAATGGCAAGTATGTCTTTGTTTCAAAAAAAGCTGTTCTTAACCATCTTGTAACCTTACCTTTTTTTCAAAGGGTTCTATGACCACATATGGCTACTGTGTTATACCCACCTTGCAGCCATGTCTCTGTGTCGGGAGTGAACTATCCTGCTATGCGTATGTTCTGTTTCTGTAACCCCACCTATTTTGACCATCAAATTCCGTTTGGAAACCTCCTATTCCTGGGTCATGTCTTCCTCACATTCGATGCTAACCTATCAAAGCCTACCTTACAGGGAGGTAGCTGGTGTACACTAATGAAAAGGCTTGTTTTAATTGATTTCTTGCTTTAATTAATTTGGCAATGATGATTTGGTTGGGAGGCCTTTCTCCTCCCATTTATTTCGATTAACAACAAGAACTTTGGTAAGACTCTTTCATCACACACTTGCCCTCCCATTTATGTTTGATGCCTGGATCTTTCCGACTGAGCCTCTCTGCGGGAAGGGGGGGAGTGATTCCTTTTACATACTTGGTTTATGTGTGTCCAAGAAGCAAATATGTGAAGCTGACTTTGAGCAGTGGTCTAACACTTTAATCTGAGATGATTCAGAAGCGAAGACACTCACACGCGAATCATCTGAAAATAAAAGCTCTCGGAATAGAAAACAAAATGTTTTTTTCCTTGAGCAACTGCGGTTAATTTTGATGAGGATTCATGTGAGACTGACCTGGAATTTCACACAAGAAAAAATATCATTCTATTTTATCCTGTCATTTTTTTATTGTCCTAAATGTAAAAGCCTCTCTATTTAAATAGGACAGCAGAAGGCCTTGGAATACAAATAATGACAACTGAAATTAATTCAGTATATCAGCTAAGATAACCCCTTAAGCTATGAAATGGGTTGAAAATACAGAGGGCTGACATGGTCTCAGAGCTTTCAGAATAGCAATTGGCCTTCAATAGAGCTAAACACTCTAAGCTGAGAATGACCTACTTAAGAAAACCATTTACCTTTCTAATCTGTAAGCACCTCAATAAAGCACCTTAGATGTACATTCTCTAGACATTGCTAAATTCGATTAAATGTGAAACGCTGAAAGTTCATCTGGAGTAATAGCCCAGATTAATTTTATCTGTAAGGTGGGAATCTATGCTGTTCTCTGTTGCCTTTTATCTATGACAGAATTATGAATTCTGTAAGTATTGTTGATACATTATTTATACGGCTTTCAATAATATTAGACAAACCTTAGAACACAAGAAAAAAATCTGATGATGGCTATTCGTACAGGGAGAAACCTGTTCACTGAACAAAGATTTAAAAGTTAAGACCTAGAGGACGTGAACAACAAAATGGAATTAGAGGTTACTAGGTGTTTTGTGCAACTTCAAAGAAATAATTCAACAGGACAGTCTCCACACTTGAGTGGAGAGAGGGATTTGACTTTCTCATGTACTCTGGTGCCTCACATTTGACTATGTCCCCTGGAGGGGGAGACCTAGTGGCACTCAGAGGAAGGACAGCAGGTCACCGAGAAGAGACTTGATACCCTATGAGCATATACAGGGGGAGGTAATCCCTCTCAGGAACAGTCATAGGGGAGGGGAATAAGGGGAAAATGGGAGGGAGGGGAGAATGGGAGGATACAAGGGATGGGATAACCATAGAGATGTAACAAGAATAAATTAATAAAAAAAGGGAAAAAAGTATTTTAAGTTAGTGATTGCAGTGAGAAGAAGTTGCTGTGAAAATTGAAAAGAACCATCGAGCAAGAGTATAATAATCACTTCATATAGCACGGATTGTTGACTAGCATGAAACAGATCTCAAATTCGGTAGGTAAAGCTAGTATGTTAGAGGAAGCTCTCCATTTGTTCCATGGCTTACTACCTAGATAATTATTTCTGAAAATAGTATTTGAGTTAATTCTGGAAAACTATTGTCTCCCCCGTGTGAAAGAGAGATAGGCAGAGACAGAGAAGGAGAGACAAACAGAGAGAGATATACGCCACCCATTGGCGTACTTGATGCCCATACGACTCTTGGTTGTTCCTCTTCTTGCTATTAACAGAGGATGAATAGATATGGACTGACTTTATCTAGTATACTTTTTTCCACTTCATCGCCTGTCACAGATAGTGGGTCGTTTTCTTATTCTCAGTCTGAATATTGTTAAATATAAAATAAGATGGCTTAAACAGGAAAATAATTCTAATTCAACTGGAAGACTTCAGTGACCTCACTTGATGTGCCTGACAGAACTGCAAATGGGGGGAGGGGTTCAGGGGATAAGGACTGTGGTACCTATAGGAGGGAACTAGGCTCAGGCAAATCCGAAGTCTTTGTGTTACAAATATGCTGCACATTCCTTTCTTCTCAGTCATCTTCAGAGGCTCCTCCTAAAAGACCTGGTGTGCACTCTGGGAAGGTCAATGACTTTGGTCATTCCTCATCAGACTCTCCGAGAAAACACTATCAGTAGGATGGCACTGGGTCTATGATGAATCTAGTCTGGCTGACTCAAGTTGAGTCAATTCTGTTATCTAGATGACCCAAATCTGATTGATGAAAAACAAATTCTCCACAGTACTAACTGGTCCACCATTCTGGAAGAGCAAAGGCTTTACAGTCCTATCAGCCACAGTGCTGATTCTTCAACATGAGCTTAGTTTCCATCCAGAGTTCCTAGCCTTCCTACTTACAACGTGATACACTACCAAAAACAATATAATATAAGTTACCATAAGCAGAATAGCTTCAGTGAGATAAATAAAATGCTAGTTTTTTTCCCCAGTTTCTATTTGGCTTGTATGCAAAATCACACCCATCATACTTTGCTATATTGATCAGGAATAGTGAGAAGAAGAAATACAAACAGTGGCAGTTTGCATGAGACTGTCTCCCATAGGGCCAGATAGCCGATCCTTCGTTTCTGGGTCAGCTGTGCTGTTTGGGGAGGATTAGAAGGTGCCGCTGGAGAATGCACATCACTGAAGGTAGGCTTCCGGAACGTATGGCCTTAGCCCACTCCTTGTTTGCTGACTCCGCTCTGTGCTCTGTGCTGAGGACATGAGCTCCAATTTCCTTTGCCTGCCGCCATGCCTGGTGCTTGCTGCTGGGGCCATGCCAGACTCTGACTCTTACATCTCTGAAACTCTAAGCCCAATAAGAATTTCCTTTTATAAGTCACTTCTGATCAATGTGTTTTCTCACAGCAACAAAAACAGTAACTGATACACAGAGAGTTGTGATTATATATATTTCAGCTTGATTTCTCCTTTTTTTTTTTTTTTTAATTAAGTCATGTACTCTTATCCACAGAATGGCGCTGACTACTGGCAGCGCACACCTTCCCACAACAATCAATCTAGTCTAAGATCTTCTTCACAGACACGAGCAGACATGCTGTCTCATAGGTGGTTCTCAACCCATTAAGTTCAAAATCATTATGCAGCACCACAAAACTATTTAGAGTTTTTCTTCCCAGTATTAAAAACAACCATCATTTAAAGAAGATGATAAGAGAGGCATTGGGGAGGTAGCTCAGCTTCTGAAGTGCTTGGCATGCAAACATGGAGACTTGAAATTGGATCCTTAGCATCCACAAAACAGGGGTAGTGGTAAGGCTATATTGCCAGTGTGTGGGTGGGAGAACATAGGTTGGACTCTAGAATTCACTGGTCAGCCATTTTAGCCAGTTTGTATATTTAGAGAGAGACCCTGTCTCAGAAGAGCCCTAATGTTAACCTGTTGCCTCTCTGCATGCATAGATACTCACATAACAAATTTTCACACACACACACACACACACACACACACACACACACACACACACACACACACATTATGACTAATCAAGCTAAAATGGCTTATCTGATTCTCCTTACTGTCCTCATTATCTTCTGAAAATACTGGCTTTTCAACGAATTTAAGATGATATCCCACTTGTAAAACCATTCATATATTGGAGGCCAGTTTACATTTATTGATCTGTGGCAAGCAAGGATGACAATGTACATCAATGAATATTATCTTAGTTCTTATTTTATGCAAAAGATTAATATCTAAATTATAAGAGACACAAAAATACTGACTTGAATCTTCTCAAAGTCTAGTAAATTAGCTGACAGAGCACTGTGGTTATATTATGCAACTTCTTTTCATTTACCCAAATTCTTTTCACCTTCACTCTCCCATGTCCTAATATTTCAGTACTCCATTTTAATCCTTCAAAAAACAGAACATATTTTTCCAGAAAATATATTTGTCCTTCAGCTTCCTAGCTTCTTTCTCAAGTTTTATATTACATATAATTTCTCATTTTATGATATTATTGTTACTTTATTGTCGGTTTTTTAAAAAGATGTATTCTTGGCCATAGAGATGAATCAGCAAGTGAAGGCAGAAATGTCATGACCTTAGTGTTCATACTTGGGAAACACATGGTGGAAGGAGAAAAGCAACTCTTGCCAGTTGTCCTCCGACCTCCACACAGAACATGGCACACCTGTGTCTCTCTCCTTACCGTACAAACTACCATACATACGCAGAGAGATATGCATGCACACATACATGGATGTGTATGCACATATACAGAAATAATTAAATAAATATAATAATTTATTTTATGACATAACTTTTACTGTTTAGGATATGTTTTTCTCCAAGATAAAGAAAGGGACACTTTCAGCTTTTGGGACGTAAGAACAAGTCAGTTCCAAGGAGAAAATAAAAGCAACTGAGATATCTGCAGAGCAGCTTTTAATTCTGAAGGTGATGACATCACTTCTCAATTATAAAAAGTAGCACACAGATATGCATGCATAGATGCACACGCCGAGTAAGACACAAAGAGTATACAGGCTTTAAAAACAAAAAAATAAGCATGCCAGAAATGAAATTAAGTATATTTACTCTTTGACCTGTGTCTTTCTTATTACCAATGTATCATTAAGATCTTAGCAACACCTGACTTGTGACTACATCAAAAACAATCTTTAAGAAATTAAATAGATATATACTACATGGACACATTAAAAAATAACAACCAAGTGCTGAAACCCAAAATGCTACTGTGAGTCAAAAATAAACTTTCCCTCTTTATAAGCTGATATCGTAGGCATTTCGCTACAAAACCAGAAAACTGCCTTGGAAAGACTCAGAAACCTTTAATCAGGCGGTAACTACGCGCTACTCCCGACTTATCGAGTGTTTCCTGGGAATCTGTCCCATGCCAGATGGCATGTAAGGAGCGCAGAAAGCCGCAATATTGTGGCTTTGCTCTCAAGAGCTAACACCAGCCTCACAAAGGAAGAGGAGGATTTGGTGGAATTTGATGTGAGTCATCCTGTTTAGACCAGTAGCAATAAGCAAAAGTGAGAGAACTGAAGGCTGAAGCAGCAATAAGCCTGGAGAGTCAGCATGTCATGAGCCAACGGGCTTCATGGACATCAGGGTGGCACAGAGGTCTTGCTTCCTGGTATTGTGTACCAAAGTAGATTAAAAGCTGTGATTACTGAGCTAATTAAAGTTTGACTTCTCAGTTGGAGATGCACACTGCATAGCCACTTGGCTCATTGATTTCCAATAAGTTTGCCTGTGAAAGTGCCGTGATTATATCAATAGTTTTAAAGGCCAAATTATACGTCCTTGGAGAAACTTTATATCTAAGAGGAATTCTTAGTTGTCTCATCTCACTATGAAATTCCATGCAAGTTACAACATTAAAACATAGATATATTTTCAAAGCAGATGTGGAAATGCTAGTTTGGGTTTGTTTGTTTTTTTAAAATAGCTCCTCAAAAAGAACCATTTCTCAAATCAAAGGAAAACTGCTCATGACTTAAAAATATGAATTTGAAATTTAAAAATTTCAGAATAGTGATTAAATATTTAGTGGTATGAATTTGTAAAGGCATTTAAAAGACAATAAAATAATATGTGGGCTCTTTTGGTGACATAGATGATCACTTAGAAAGAGAAAAAAGATTACCATCACAAAGTACAGTATAATTCTAAATAATAATCAAATACATGAAACAAAACTCTTCCCACAGTACATCTTACAGGTGAGTAAAATCATGGCAGTGCAAATTACGCAGATCTCTGAGTTTTGAAGCCCTTAATAGGACTGAGGTTTTAAGGACATGCTTTATCTGTTAGAGTGACCTTTCTTCTTCAGGATTGGCTATTCTGTCTGATACAGATTTAAAAGGAATATGAAAAGCTACAGCAACCCCTAAGAAACTAAGCATGTTGAGAATGGGAGACTGGTGGCCTGAGACGTTGCTGTGAGGGTTGGTGCATCCTTCACACTAACCCAGCCCTGCAGGCAGCAGGTTTCCAGCATCACCCCCAGGACTAAAGAAGACTCAGTAACCCAGGCCCCAGGAATGACCTCAGCATGGAGCAGCTGAAGCTAACCTTTGCATTACTGCATAGTTTTTGTTCCCACCAGGCTACAAAAGCATTTGTTTGGGGTCTATTAGGTTAAGGGTCATTTTATTTTGCAGTTGTCCATGCATACAATTAGGCATGACTTAAAGGAACCACACACAACTCACAGGTATCTATTCAGAGTGATTTAAAAAGCACAGCCAACATTCACTCTTTCTTAGCAGCTTAGGGAAAGACTTTTAGTGGTGTAATCTTTGTGATAGCATATCCTTAGCTGATCACTTCCCAAATCCTTCACCTAGAGATTCCTGGCAGAGCTTGACAGCTCAAGGTCAAGAATCTGTCTTCTTACACAGTTACTGGTTCTCCCATAGTTAATGAGGACTATAACAACAAAAACAAGCAAAAAAAAATCCTGAAAATCTTAAATTTTGAAAAGAGTTTAAATCTGTGTGGGCTTAATGTGAGAATAGGGGGAAAATAGAGTGACATAGTATGAGTCTAAATATGGACTTACTATTGAAATCTGTAACAATTAAGAGTCTAGTTCCTTATAAGAGAGCTCCAGACATAAACTTAAATAATATGAGTTAGCAGATCCTTTAAGTCTCTTTAATAGTCCGTAATAATTATGAGAATTGTAAAGATGAAGGATAATTCATAAATGTGATCTTTTCTGTCACACATTCCTATCTACTAATAGTACTGGCGACTGAGGGCATTCGCTTTTTCGGGGACAAACTCCATCTATCTATTAGACTTGCTACCCAGGTTCAAAGGTGGTTGACAACAAAATCACAAGAGGAAAATTATGATAGCCAGCAGTTTAGTTAGGTGTGAAGTATACACTGCAGCTGAACGTTTTCCATGCATGACAATGCTGACAGTCTCAGATTGTTTCTAGATCTGTAGACTTGGCCCAGGATGAGACTTTCTTGTGCCCTCTGCTGCTTTCTTCACCTTTCGTAGCATGCTTGTGTTGTCTAAACATGGGAAGGATCAGTCGTCACGCTGTGTAAGTGACATTGAATAACTCACCTCTCGCTCCAGATGGGGCTCTCTGTCTCTGCTTTTAGACACTTGAAGCTTCTGTGTGCACTCCAAAACAACTTACTTATTATTTTTATAGACTTTGGAACTAAAAAAATTTGAAACCTTAAGAAACTACTGACAATATTGACTTTTTCTGCTAAATTCTACCTACTTGGTGAGCCATATTATTATTTATATTTATATTTTGCAGTGAATTAGATGTTTTATTGAAATAAGATCCACAAAATTTGACTGTATTTACAGTCTATTTTCAGTCATGAATTTTTTTGTTTGCTAAGAGGTGTATGTTCTCCAGAACACCACTTATATTTTATTTTTAAATTCTTAATTAAAATATAATTGCACCACTTCCTCCCTACTCTAATCTATCCCAAACACTCCCACCACTCCCTCTCAAAATTATGGCTTCTATGTTTTAGTTGCTTTTGACATACACACACACACACACACACGCACACACACACACATGCTTAAATGCACAAATATAATGTGCTCAGTAATTTAGTGTCACTAAATTTTTAAATTTGTAAACCATCTTAATTAAAATTTAACTGTAAGTAATCTGAAAATAAAATAATGCCTTCCCCCAAAGAGCAATACAAAGTAAGTCCCAAATATTGAAATAAGTGTACCAATAGAGGATGCTGTTCATGCATACCACTGTAGAAATGTTAGTTATGAAACTCCACCAAACACGACGCAAACTGAATAGCTGCAGTAATTAAATAATGACTGTGACAGCACTTCTTATCATCAACTTTATATAAATGCAACCCACTGTGACATTTTAATAAGAATCATAAGCTCTTGGGGTTAGGGGGAATTGAATCAATATAAGCCCCATGACAAATGCCATTCACGAAGCAGGCATTATTTAACGTGAAAACTGGGCCAATAAAATACTATTATAAAGAAGTAAGATGTGACCTAGTACATGGTTTTTGAAGCCTGCCTGCCATTATTTATAACAATGCATGCAGCAGGTACTCAACAGAGCTCCCAGTGCAAAACAGTAAGGCTGCTTACGCAACTGCTTCAGTCAAATTTGCAGTGCAGTTGCAGACTTGGTTGTCCCCACGTAGTTAAACTATAGTAAACTATAGTAATGCGTTAAAGAGGCTTCTTTACCAGCCATGAAGAGGGAGAGTATGCTCACTGTGCTTTGAGATGTGGGGGTCTAAAACACGGAGAAGTATGCTCTGTTCTCAACACACAGAGTCTGGGTCTTACGTGACTGAAAGTTCAGCTCTCACACTAGAGAATGTTGCCTCTTTATTTCTGTTTACTCTGATAATCTTTTGAATCTGGCATTTGGCCCTTGGACTGCTACCCTTTGCCCAAGAGTCACTCAGAGAAAGAGGTTTTGATTTGAGTATATGTTGTTATTCATGATAATGACACAAGCTAAATCCAGGACAAAAACCCAGGGCTCCTGACGATTCTTAAGCACTGTAGAAAGAGCTTCATACTGTGAGATACTGATCCACCATGCTTCCAAAACGTCATGAGTATATACCATTTGACTCTTTTTGCTTCTGGGTGAACTCACTCATTATGATAATTTCTAGCTCAATCCATTTGTCTACAAATTTCGGAAATTCCTTGTTTTTAATAGCTGAGTAGTATTCCATAGTGTAAATGTACCACAGTTTCTTTATCCATTCTTCTATTGAGGGACACGTAGGTTGTTTCCATGTTCTGGCTATTATGAATAAGG
>OU015745.1:82324702-82350201 GCA_907169655.1 Acomys percivali
TATCTTGGGAGGAGAGAAGCACACTGCCCACATGGATGAAGATTTGGCCCAGATGATGATAGTTGGCAGGTATTTGGAATTATGGATTGGAGGTAGCTTGGGCAGAAATTATTAGAAGCACATGGCATAAGAAGTAGTTTAGGGAATTAATATCTTCTCTGCCCCAGGTTAACTAAGGCTATTTTAAAATATAGCAAGTGTCTGTCTTTGTCCTGATTGATTGCTAGCAGGTTAGAAAATATGGTTGTAATAATAATTATAGGCCTAATAATCAACATTATTAGATCATACTGATAAATTAACCACAACACTTTATTGCCCTGAATTAACTCGTTCTTAGTGGGAAAGGCAAGAAAACTTAACACACAACACCTTACTGCCCCATGAGCAGTAACACAATACTCTTCAGAGTAGAAGCTACAAAAGAATCACTTAAGAGGAAGCCAAGTCCATCCTCAAAATCAAGAGAATATTTCCTAATGGAATTTCTGAGGCCATTGCAGCCATGTCCAAAAACAAACCAGAGATGGTACACAATCCAAGGGAAAGATTTTTCATTGCAAGCGTGAGAAAAGTGGTACCAGTACCCCTCTTGACAGAGAAAATGAAATGTGTGTTCTCAGTTGTTCGCTTGTAACTAGAATTGATGACTCTGGCAGGTGCTTCCCTCTGCCAAGTGTTTCAAAAAATAATCACCGTTTTCAAATAATACAATGATCATCTTCATTTGAGCAATGAAAGCTATATACAAACTGTGATGGGATAGTCATGAAAAATATTTGTTAGCATGTTACTTAATTTGCGAAACACCCATCTCTGTGAAATGTAAAACAAAGGAGCCTCAAGAAAGATTAATGCTATAAGAAGCACTGTACAATATGTGATTTTCATTTTGCTGCGTTTCTAAGACTTATTCTCACTTTATCCTTGAGGAGATGATTTCGTCTCACTATGTAAGAAGACTAGAAAAAGAAAGTAAGTCCCACTGACAGCTTAGCTTTGTAAAGGTAAAAAATTACTATTCTTTTAAAATGTATTGATTAACGATCAATGGGCTCACAGATCATTTCTTGGCCAATGGAATATAAAACATATTGACAAATTGGGATGGGATAGTAAAGTGCCTGCCACATAAGCACAAGGACTTGATTCAATGCCTAGAACTGACATAAGAAGTCAGGTGTAGCAATGTGAGGCTGTATTTCCCATGCTGGGGAGGCAGGGACAGGAAGATCCCCCTGGACCATGTTGGCCAGTAGTCTAGCTGAATTCCCCAGCTCCAGGTTCAGTAAGAAACCAATTCTCAAAAAGTAAGATGGAAAGTACCAGGGCCAGACACCCAGGGTTAACCTGTGGCCTCAGTGCACACATGAGCATGCACATAAACCACACATGGAGAGAGTGAGAGAGAGACAGAGAGAGACAGAGAGAGAGAGAGACAGAGAGAGAGAGAGAGAGAGAGAGAGAGAGAGAGAGAGAGAGAGGGAGGGAGGGAGGGAGAGAGGGACGAGGGACGGAGGGAGGGAGGGAGAGATCCTGTTATCTCTATTTTTGCACTGAAGGAGAATGTACCCTGATTTTCAAGGAGAAACAAGAGCACAGGACCCTGTGATCCCGGACACTTGGGGTCTGAGCTTTCTTCTCATCTTGATGTTTTCTACGTTGCTCAGTCACTCCCTGTCAGCCACTAGATAACAATTTTTTTCTGAGAGCAGAGGGATCACTTTATTGATCTTGGGCTTTTCCCCCTCGACAAGGAAATAATTTAATTAAACATGAGGGAAGGAGAAAGAGGTAACAAGAACATACTGAGAAATGATGAACCTTGGCAGGACCTTACATAAATATTGAACAAAATGCAGCAAGGAAGAAGGGAGATAGGTGAAGCAAAAAGGAGATGGAAAACTCTGGAAGGGGGAAGGAGGTAAGAAAATTAGCTGTAGGAAAACTCAAGGAGCCAAGAACACGAGGAAGTTGTGTTTGTGTGATCCTTTTTTATAAATTGTGCCAAAATTATAGAGTAACTCAATACTGACCTTACTTAAAGGGATTGAATACAAAAGGCAGGTTTCGGCTCAAGCGGACAGTTTGGGGGAGGAGATGGTGTTGTTGCAATTATGTCTTGGATTCTGCTTCTCATCGTTCTGCAGGAAAACTGACCGAGTCCTTCACATTAAGCATAAAAATGATTATGAGCTTTTTCATAAACTTGGTTAACGAAAATTATTTACTTTCAGCTTAAAGTAATTAAAGGGACTGAGGATTACTGTTACCAGGGTACTGATTACTGACACTGTATCTTATCCAAAAGCAGATACCTGAGATGCCACCTCACTCTTTTTGATGAAATACTTAATTTGATACATGAAAATTTGTATTTATCAAGTATTGTGTGATTTTTTTGAAATAAATGGATAAATGGAGCTAATAAACATATATGTGGCATCACTGAAGAGTGACATTTTGTGGTAAGAATGTATGTGCCATGCTCTTAGGGATTGTCAAAGCTATATAACTGACCACTTAACTCTGTCTCTCCGTGTATCTAGAGTGTTTAACCTTTGGCAAATATTTATTCATCCCTCCTCTTAGACTTCTAAGCCCTGGCAAATATTGTTAAGTTTGGATGTTTATAGAGGTTTGGATTGGTTTGGTTTTCACTACAGGGTTTCCCTATGTAGCCCTGGCTGTGTTGGAATTCACTTTGTGGACCAGGCTGGCCTTGAACTCAGAGATCTGTCTGCCTCTGCCTCCCGAGTGCTGGGATTAAAGTCATGTGCCATCAATATCTGGCAAATTTATAGAATCTGTACATAAATGAGATCATGAAAAATTTATCTCTGTGTCTTATTTCAGTTAATGCAGTGTCTTCCAGGCTAATGTGTGTCTATAAAAAGACAATTTACTTATCTTAAAAACCTGAAAATGTTTAATTGTGTATATATACTATACTTAATGTTATTTATTCTCATAGCAATAACAGCCTTAATATAATGAAGCATTTGTACAAATACTATGCATGCAATTTCAAATGCATATTACAGCATAGTAGTGCATATAGGATATTTGGCAATTGATACCTGAAGATGATCACAGAAACTATTTCAGAAACATTGCCAAGGACAACTGCACTGGTTGTGATATAGAACCATAACATTCTATAATTTACCTTTGCCTTGAAATAGCTGATTATCAAATAGGCAAAAGTCCAGATTATTGAGCTAATACATAAGCATTAAAATATAAAATTGGAGATACGCTTGATTGAGCAGGCTTGTAATCCTGTCAGTCTAGGCCACAGAGTGAGCTTGAGGCCAGCATGGGCTACTAAGTAAGATACTGGTTCAGAAACAAATACAATAATCCTTAAAAAAAAAAGTATTTCTGAAAACTACCACTACTGTAGACACACACACACACACACACACACACACACACACACGTTCACAGGTTAAAACTGAGTTATCCCTAACAAGACAACAATGCTCCCACTAGGCACCACAGCATAGCCAACAAAAAGAAGAATGTCAGGAAAGGGTTACATTTTGGGGCTAACTTGTTGGCCAGTGAGGTTCCACAGAATCTCCCAATATTATAATCTATTTATAATATTAGCTGCTCCCCAGAACTTTACAGTAAGACCCTACTAATGATGACATCACATAAATGAGTCATGAACAAGGTACTATCAAGCTGGTACTGACCTGAAGACTTCATCCCTACAGGCTAGTTTTGTCTCCATGAAGATGCTAGGTATACTACCAGAGGAGAAAAGTAATCACCAGTCTTAACCCACGGTGAACCCTGTGAGCTACAATAATGACTGGTCTGGCAAGACATGCTCACTGCTACAGTGGCACAAACATCACGGAGTAACCAACCACTGTCAGATCGGAGTTAAGGCCCACTCAATCAAATGAACTGCACACCTGGCATCATTATTGGGGTTAAGAATCTATGATTAGACAGGTCATAGCCCTTAAAGGAGAACGTACTACTATTTTTCTGCTAAATGGGCATAGCCTTAAACCAACCCCTAATTAGTGATTGTTATCCCCACAGACTAATACATCTCTCAACTGCCACAAAAGAAAAATTTTTTTGAAACAGATGGTGATTAACAAAGAGACCACTGGTCAAGGTACAGTGAATAAAATACTGTGGGATACCCAGCCTGAAATGACATCTATAGCTTACCTCCCTCCTCAAGGCTCAGGGACAATTATGAATAAGGGAATGGGAGAGGTATAAGAGCCAGAGGAGGCAGAGGACTAAAAGGAAACGTTGTCTTCAGAACACAACAGGACAACTTCATATAACACATACCACTTGTTAGGACATGCACAAAACCCATGCAAGGTCAAGCCAGACCAAACCCTACTATGGAGAGCGGAGTTCGGAAGAAGTTCCCCGCGTAGTCAAGTTTGGGAAAGGAGAGTCACTTTTCTTTAAGGGCATAGAGTTTACTGTATTCCAGTGGAAGGTTACAAATCCAGAATATACACACAGCAAAAACTGAACTTGCTGGGTATTGAAAAAAATAGAGTACAAAATTGGGTAGGGTAGTAGGGCAGCACCAGGAAGTGTTGGAGTGAATATGGTACAACTGTATAAGAATTTCAAAAGAACTAATAAAAAACTTGAGTAAATAAGATAAAATAAATACATAATTTTTATTAATTTATTCTTGTTACATCTCAATGATTATCTCATCCCTTGTATCCTCCCATTCTTCCCTCCCTCCCATTTTCCCCTTATTCTCCTTCCCTATGACTGTTCCTGAGGGGGATTACCTCCCCCTGTATATGCTCATAGGGTATCAAGTCTCTTCTTGGTAACCTGCTGTCCTTCCTCTGAGTGCCACCAGGTCTCCCCCTCCAGGGGACATGGTCAAATGTGAGGAACCAGAGTACATGAGAAAGTCATATCCCACTCTCCACTCAACTGTGGAGAATGTTCTGCCCATTGGCTAGACCTGGGTAGGGGTTTAAAGTTTACCGCCTGTATTGTCCTTGGCTGGTGCCTTAGTTTGAGCTGGACCCCTTGACCCAAATCTGCCTATCATAATGTTCTACTTGTAGGTTTCTAGAACCCACTGGATCCTTCTACTTTGCTATTCTCCCATGCTTCTCTCATCTAGAGTCCCAATAGGATGTCCTCCCCTCTGTCCCAGTTTCCTGGTAAGTGAAGGCTTTCGTGGGACATGTCCCTTGGGCTAGTATGCAGATATAAGTGAGTATATACCATTTGAGTCTTTCTGCTTCTGAGTTAACTCACTCATTATGATCATTTATAGCTCAATAAATAAATTTAAAAAATGAACTGGAAACACAGTTCAGTGGTTCAATGCTTGCATAGCATCTGTGAGGTCATGGGTTCAACCTTCAGTTCTTCCCAAAAGAGAACAGAATGTGAAATGGGAAAATGCTGCTTATGTAAAAAGTAAGTTAAACTTATCTCCTGGTTTGCAGCTTAACAGTTCAATCAGAAGACATTTCAAAAATTCAAGTATGCTCACATGATAAGAAAATATTTTCTTCTGATGCTTTGATTCACTGCAAACACTTAGGAACTTTTCTAAGCCATTTGAAACATGAGATGTCACTCAACAACATTTTTACGAAGATTCATAACATTCGTTCTGTTGAATACACATTGCCCTTGGGATGGCTGAGGCCATGGAGGGAAACAGTAAAGGGGCTTAGCTCTGGGGACAAACTGATTAAGATATGAACGACAGTCCCATAGTTCAGTAGACATGTGACCTGAGACAGAATCCCTTACCTGTTGACACCCCCGCAAAGAGTAAAGAACAATACTCCCAGGAAAGGTTGTGGTAAGAAGTGACAGAAAGATTTCAAACTGAACACTCCATTATTATACGGCCACAAAAAAGTAGTTGTGGCTGAATTAACTGCAAATTGCAATGTCAATTCTAAGAATGTGACTATTAGTGATACTGATAATGGTAGGTAATTACACAAACACTGCTAATTCTAGTATTAATAATGTTAGTATTTATAAATATTAGTTATTAATAGCATTATCTTGGGTTGTGAATTTCTCACTATCATCCAGATAAGGCCAATGACTAGGTCTAGAAGTGAGGTTTACACATGAAAATGAGGCTTGGTCTGGTTAGGAAAATCACTTCAGAGCTGTGCATTAGGCACATCTAAATTGATTTACAGAAGGAAGAGTGCTCTGGTGCTTACAAAAGTCTGAATTTTCAATGCACTATGGGAATCATGCTGATGTGCATAACAGCATAAATTTTAATAATGAATTGCAATTCATGGAGTGATAAAAATTGCATCCAAGTCATATTCTGCTTAACATATCAACTATAAACACAACTTGATTCTCTGTTATTATTTCCACTTTTTCACTTACGACCTCTGATGAGTCATAAAGGTAAATACAGCATTATTGTTTAAAAGCAACTTTGGAAAATTATATTTGCCTAGAATTAAGTTTATGTGCTTCTTGTGTCTGACAGTCTTTTTTCAGTATGAAAGGGAGAAATCTGTTACCTAAGCTGTAGGCATAGCTATGCATATACACTTTCCCAAGAGGTATGTGCATCATTAAGCCAGTGGAACACCTCCAGTGGCCGTTAATGGCCTTCTTGAAGAAATGCAGCATCTAATGAGTGTACCAGCCTGGCAGAGCTCTGGTTGGAATTTCACAACAATGAGAAGAAAAACAGCCCATTCAGCGAGATTTATAGAGTTTTGTGGCACCATTTGTGGTGTGGCGGGAAACTGCAAGTCACGCCTGTTATGGCTCGTGTTGTTGCTCTATTCCAGATGATAAATTTATAGACATAAATATCCAGGTTCATTGTAGAGAACAGGAAATGTGGTTAGCTGACCTTTGTCCTGTCCATCTGCCTTCACAATAGTGAAGCATACTTCCTGTGTGATGGGGTCATTTGTTTGGATTTTTCAGCTTTGATTTATGAAACTGCCTAAACTATATAATAGCTAAGTAAAATAAAATTTGCAATATTCTAAACTGGTTGGTTGGCTGTTTTTTCTTCAAAATGAAGGTATGTACAAAAGGGAAAAAAATCTTAGGACCCTTTTACAGTAATTCATCCTTTCATGGATTTATCTTCTCTGATAGAAAAATCTATTTCCCCCAGGTGGGACATAACTTTTGCCCATGAAGAAGCACAGTTGCTATGATGGTCGAAGCCCTTGCCCACCAGCCAGGAGCTGAAGTCAGCTGAACAAAACAGGGTGGGTAGACTCATGGTAATACTAAGGAGACTGTCACATTCCTGCCTAGGAGGTTGGAAGGGCCAAGAGAGCCTTAGCTTAGATGGCAGGCCATGCTTTCCCTCAACCCTACATGATATTAAGAAATGTCAGCATATATAGGAAGCCCAAGATTGGCTGTAGGTTTGAGAGTCTTTCCATGATGGTGCGGGACTTTTTTTGGTGATGCAGCTGCCTTTGTATTACCCATGTTCCTGTAAATAACCCTAATTAACTCATTAGTGTATCAAAGTGGAACTGAATGAAATCTTTTCTTTGACATGTTGGTGTTTCTTAGAGGTGAATAGACATTTCTTTACATCTCTCCAGGAAGAATTATGTAACAAATATCTCTGTTCAAATTACCTAGTGTTGAATTAATGCATTTAGCTAATTTACACCTACCTAATAGATTTACTAATGTATAGATACTTTATATTTACTTATGCATTTGTTTATGTGTGTGTGCATATGTGTGTACATTTAGGCCAAAAGAGAAAGCATTTAGATGGGCTATCTCATTGAACCTGGGGCTCTACACTGTTGTTAGGCTGGCTGACCAGAAAGCCCCAGAGATGCCCTGTCCTTCGTCCTTGGGGCTAAAACTGCGGATGCCATTTGACTGAGCCTGGCTTCTCCAATGGGATCTGGGAAGCTCATCTCCTGCCTTGGAGGCAAGTGTTTTACTGACTGAACCATCTTCCTTGTCTTAAAATTTTAAATATTCTTTAATTAAGACAGGTAAGTAAGTCATGTATGTCATTTCTTAATATTTACAAAAATGATGCATGCTAATTTGTATGCCATTTGGTGTGGTATATAATACATATTCAAGGCATTTTGTGTTAAAATATACTTGACTCATTAATTTTGCTCTCAGAAAATGGTCTATATCTGAACCAATGTAATTAATGTAAAATAATTAAAGCAAACTATATTTCTTTTGTAAAATAGATTATAAAAATATTTCTGAAGAGTGGTTTTATTTAAATTATTTGATGAATTTATTTATGAGTAGATTTAGAGAAATGGCACAGTAGAAGAGTAATGAAAATTGACCTAGGGAGATGGTTCATAGGTTAAAAGCACTGACTGCTCATCCAGAGGACCTGGGCTCATTTCCCAGCACCCACCTGGCACCTCACAACTGTTACAAATCCAATTCCAGGGGACCTAATACCCTCTTCTGAGCTCCATGGGAACCAGTCATGTATGTGGTGCATAGCCGTACATACAGGCAAACAATTAAGTGCCTAAAACAATAAAAAATTAAAACAATAATCAGGAGAATGTTGAACTGAGGCAAATTGGAACGTGGTATTTTTATTTAATTAGCCTAGTTATGTTTAGAACCCAATTGAAAGTTAATTTCTGTCTTTACCATCTCTATTTCAACATTCAGATGTGCAGCATCATGCCTCATAGGGGAACCTCATGTGTCAATAGCTATTTTCCATAAGCTTACAACGTGTGATTATGTTCTGATAGATCAGAGAGTGATATCTCCTGGTACTTGGCTCTTACTAAACTAGTAGGCCCTATGCAAAAAATATATAATATCGCCCTCAAAATTTTTTCTGTACTGTTATTGCAGCATGCCTTTCCTCTTTTCCTGGAGTTTAATGAATTCCACGAGGACCACCGCATATTATTTTGGAGTGATCTTATTGGTGTTAAATCCCTGTCACAACTTTAGCATTAGCATTTGACAACAGAGCTAAAATGTCCAATTCACATCTCAGTATTGCAAGGGTGTTATTTAGCTGCCTCTTCAAGAGCAATCAAAACAGAAGCCTGCCCATGCTCTAGATGTCCTCTCCCCAAATTACAAAGAGACAGCTGGAGCCCTGACCCCTGTGTCAGCAGCGGCACACACACTGCAAGTTGTCACTTACATCTCCAAGTCTTTAAACAAATTCTCTTACATCTTGAACTTCATCTGGGGATCTCAGATTTTAGAAGTCTCTATTAATGGAACAGCTCTCTTCGTACGTCCAGTAGCAAAGCCCTCTTGATTTCACCTTTAGTGCAGTGAGGTTTAAATGCAGTTTGTTGTAATTACGTTTTAGATCTGGTTCTGTTGTTTGGTTGGGGAAATCGAAAGTTCTGGTTAGTGGGTACTTTACAATGCCTTGCTAGGGAGTCTCCTTTAGGACAGGCTTTCCTGCCCATAGCAAATAGTAGCTGTCTCCAGTGCAGAAGAAACCCTAAAGAAAAAAAAAGCCTCATTTCTTAAAATTCTTTAAGTATTCTGTGTTGCAAGCATGCGTAGTAATTCTAGGAAGCAAATATGTGGCATTGACAAGATGGTTTTCTAACACATGTGTGGAATGTGTGTTTGTTCATTTATCCCCACAATATCTATCAGTCTTTCTTATATCTATCAGTCATAATTGGAAATTATGCAGCTGAATATAAGCTAATAGGGGATTTTTAAAAAAATCTCTTGAGTATCTAACAAAATTACTTGGTTGCATTTAAGAGTCAACCAGAACAGCTTTCCTTGTGTCAATTCATTACGAGCTCAAGGGCAGCTCCTCTATTTAGTTCCCTGTTTCAAGGCCATGGAGCTGAGCTTGATTAATGTGGCTGCAAAACAGAATCAGACTCAGAAAATATCAATCTCATATCGGGGAAGGCTTTTGCTAAGAAACTTAATAGGGAAATCTTTACAGTGAAAACATTGCCTGACAAGTTAATAGTCACGTTTTATTTTTGTTATTTAGGGTGATGGATAAGAAATATAAAATAGATTGTGAGGCACGGCTACATGGCTATAAAGCAATATATAGCATATGAGATGCAGGCAACAATTATTTATGTAAAATACAAAAAAAATGAGTGAGTTGAAATCAAATGTGATGCTGCAACTGCCAAAACAAGGGCATTCCCAGTGTGCAGATAAAATTCAATAAACTCCTGACATACTATGTACAAATCCTCATGGAAATGCTTGGTTTGCATCAGAAAGAAAAAGGGAAATATTTAATTGTAAAAAAAAAAAAAAAAGGACATTTTATACTTTTTTTTTTCAAGGAAATCAGTGGCTTGAAAATAATTAAATATATTTACTCAAAGGATAAGCGATAAAGCACTCATTTCTACATAAATTTTAAGATGAATATTTATTTTCCACAAAATTGTGGGAATAGCTTAAGACATTGTTAAAATGTTTGCTGTGGCATCAGACACAGCGAAAAGAGATAAAAGAAGAAACAAAAAATAGTTCAGAGTTTCATGACCGATGGATGAATCCTAAGATTTCTGGTCTACCACCAGTAATCTGAGGTACAATCTTATCACAGGGGAGAGGTTTTATGTTCTTCTCATATGTGTCCCTAATACTCAAATGTCTTCTTATTTATGCTCACTTACTGAAGAAATCGCATATACTACAAAGGTTGTAACATATTTCTGGCTCCTCTACAGCAGTGGTTCTCAACCTGTGAGTCATGACCTCTTTGGGGGGGGGTGTCAAAGGACCCTTTCACAGGAGTCACTTAAGACCAACTTGCATATCAAATATTTATATTATGATTCATAACAGCAAAATTACAGTTATGAGGTAGCAACGAAAATAATTTTATGGCTAGGGGCCACTACAACATGAGGTGTACTGTATTAAAGGGCCTCAGCATTAGGAAGATTGAGAACTCCAAACTAAAGTCATGTTTCTCCAGATAAAGGCTGACTGCTTTCCTGTGATGCAGAAAGACTTTGATGTGTTATCTCTGCAAAGCAGAGGCCTGGGCCCTGACAAACCTAATGAAGCTGAGTTTCATTAGGGTCTAGCTTCTGAAGAAAGGCTAGGTAACTGCTTTAATAGTAGATAAGAAGGTGCAGATCTTGCCATCACCCATGTCCCAGAGTTGACAGAGCCAGGGATGTGTGCAGGCTCCTCTGACAAACAGCAGGTCAAGAGGATGCAGGAAGCTGGGCGTGCACGCAGTCTCTTATGTACAACAGACTGTGCAGAGGTGTTGAGAAAGCTACAAAGGAAGATCCTGCAACAGAGACTACAGCTGAGACGTCACCTGTGAGAGTATACTGCAAGGAATCTTCAAGGATAAGACAGCTTTTATATTAGCCTGATCTACCTAAACAAATTCACTTTCAAGACTTCAGACAGGGTCCAGAGTTCACTCGTCTCTGTAGATAAGCATGACCTTACTACTCTGACAGCTTTCTTCCTTCTGTCACCTTTCAAAAGGTGAGGCCAACACTTCACCTAAATAGTGACAAAGTAGGGTAGTCTGTTCTTGTTGTTCTTTGTTTATTGAGTCAGACTTGCAATTGTAGCACAGGTTGAGCTGGACTCACTATGTCTCCCATACTAGCCCCAAACAGATGGCAAGTCTCTTGCCCCATCCTTCACAAATGCTGGAATTAAAGGCGTAAGGCACCCTGTTAAAGATACTCCAGGTGTGTGATTGGAGCGGGGTGTTTGTGTGTGTGTGTGTGTGTGTGTGTGTGTGTGTGTGTGTGTGTTATAATTTAATTACTGTTAAATTAAACACTTGGTTAAATTAATAGCCTAGACTCAAATTCAGTTAATGAATTAATTCCACCCCCCCCCCCGTAAGTGTGGGCAAGTGTGCATGCATATGTACAGGTGTGGGTGTGTGGGTGTGCATGTGTGTGTGTGTGTGTGTGTGTGTATGTGTGTGTACGCAGATATGGACACAGCCAGAGCACATTCAAGAACAAATAACAGTCATGTCCCCTGACACAAATGTGAAAGGCAATGAGAGAAGTCTGTTGTTCAAACCATATTTGTTTTATATGTTACAGAAAATTTGTGAAATGAATTCGACCTACTCATAGCAATTTTGTGTGTTATAAAATTTTACAAAACACAAAGTTATTTCATTTCTCCATCAACCTATATAGAGCACAGTGGACCCTTTGTCCTTAACAAGGGAAAGGGTTTGAAGAAACAAACCTCAACAATGGTCTACGGAGAGTTTGCCTTGGCCAGTTTTCCTGTGAAAGCACCTACTTGATTTTACTAGGATAGGCAGTCGCTGCCAAGAACAACAGGGGTACCTTGTTGGTGGTTAAAGAACTAGAAAACGTGTTCATAAAATGGCATGCCAAAAGGAAAGGAGAAAGCAGGTTCCCAAAGTGGTCCCTAAATAGTATTGTTAAAATCCACACTCATTTGCTCAACATAAAAACCCAGCAATTAGCTAACAAACCTTGGTGCCAGACTGCTATTAATTTTGTGCTGACTCCATACATGTAAATTAAAGCATTACAAGTTCCCCCACGTGCTGCCGCTGACATTTGCTTTAAGCAAGTAAGCTGGCAATGGGGAGGCATAAACTTTGCTCTTAATTCTCTTGGCCCCTGAGCTGATGATCACTTTGTTAATTCCTGTAAAGATGTTTTAAAAATCCTTTTGAAGATATGTATTTAATACAATATCTTCAGTTGCAATGTCAAGTACTAATATTTACAGTTTTGTAAGGAGTTTTCAAAGAACTTAGATCTGGCTACAGGCAATTAAACAAGTAATATTATGTAACTGCAGGATGTAATAAATTGAATACAAGGTAACTCGTATTTTTATGAGGTAACAAAAATCTCATGTTATAATTTAGTGGATCTTAGGGAGTAAGTACTAAAAAGGCTAAAACAGATAGAACTTCCTGACTTACTACACAGACAGCAGGTAATGAGAAGAAACCAAGTTCTTTTGTTTGGAGAAATTTCCCACCCGTAATGAGTAATGTATAAATTATTCACAAAGCTCCAATGACTTATAGTCATTTGCAGACTAAAATTTTCCCTTGAGAAAAATAAGTGATCTAGCCACATAGCATAGTGACGTAGACACAAGAGCTTAGAGCACAGGGTTAGAGACAAGAGCCTGACCAAGTAGAGAGAAGTTTTTCTGCACAAGAGTAAGGCCAGAGTTTGGATGCCCACATCCTATACAGAGGCTAGTTAGGCTTAGTCCCAGGATTTGGGTGGCAGAGGCAGGTATTCCCAGGGTAGCTGTCTGACCAGACTAGATGAATGTGGGTAAATTATGATTTCTGCAAGAAACCCTATGGCAGTAAATACAATAAAGAACAATAAAGAAAGACACCAAGTGCCAACATCTGGGCGCTATAGCAACACAACCTATTCATCTGTACTGTTCTACATGTGCACACCCACTCATAAACCTATGGCACACAACGAAACAAACAAACTTATTTTCAAGTCAGTTTTGGAGACTTGGTTCTCTATTATACAGGACAGCCATGGCGATGCCGGCCCTCCCTGGCATGATGAGACTTACTCCTTGTTGTAAGTGTATTGTGCTGAAAACACTCCCTGCTTCCACTCCTCTATTTTTAAAAATACATTTTATTAATTTATTCATATTACATCAATTGTTATCTCATCCCTTGAATCCTCCCATTCCTCCCTCCCTCCTATTTTCCTCTTACTCCCCTCCCCTATGACTATGACTTGGGGGGACTTCCTCCCCCTGTATATGCTCATAGGGTATCAAGTCTCTTCTTGGTAGCCTGCTATCCTTCCTCTGAATGCCACCAGGCCTCCCCATCCAGGGGTCGCGGTCAAATATGGGGCACCAGAGTTCGTGTGAAAGTCAGTCCCCACTTTCCACTCAACTGTGAAAATGTCCTGTCCATTGGCTAGACCTGTGTAGGGGTTTGAAGTTTACTGCATGTATTGTCCTTGGCTTGTGCCATAGTTTGAGCGGGACCCCTGGGCCCAGATCTGCCCATCATAATGTTCTTCTTGTAGGTTTCTAGGACCCTCTGGATCCTCCTATTTCCCCATTCTCCCATGCTTCTATCACCTAGAGTCCCAATACGATGTCCTCCCCTCTGTCCCACTTTCCTGGTAAGTGAAGACTTTCATGGCCATTTTTCTTATAATGAGGTTATCTTCATGTAACAAGTCACTAGGTGACTTCAGCATTTATTAATTTCTTCACCTTGCCTGTCTCAAAACTCACACCCTGAAATAAGTGGGCAGCAGATACACAGCACTCATCACTCATATCACCAATATTTTTCACCTTTTTTTCAATGGAGCACTATCCTACTTTGTTGAATACATACATACATAATTAAAATAGGTGAAATTTTCTAAAACCATTTACGTGTACATATTTGTTCATTAGAGAGAGAGGTAATTTGGACTTTAAGAATTTCCAAGTCTTAAGAAGACAGTCTAACAAATGACATAATATTGCAAATTTAAACATAAAGCAAAACATTTCCTTCTAAATTAACACTTTACCTTGAGTCACAGTTGTAAGCATTATCCCTCTTCTCTTACTTAAGGCCCCATAAACATACAGTTGGTATTCAACTTTAGAGTCCCTACAAGCTAAGCAAAGTAATCGGTGCTGAGCAAACGAAGGACCGAATTAAGTCATTCTGCCTGCCACACAGTTGTTTCATGTTTTTGATGATGAGACTACTTCAAATAGCTAATTAAATAGAGCTGATTTGGCAGCAGACAATTGTTTAGTTAAGGCATTTATGGGCCAAATTAAAAAAAAAAAACTTTAATAAGTCAGGCCTTAATTTGGTAATGTATACAAATTGTAGTAAAGCAGAACTGTATCATGAAATTATCTGGTAGGGTTTTTGAAAACAAGAGCAAGTTCTTGTGCCTGAGCCTAACTCCAACACAATTTAGACACACAAATGAGTCCAAGCATAGGGGACTATTTTTCTTTCTTAACTATCCATGTACGTGAGGATTACATGTACGTGTATAGGCATGCCTCATGTACAGGCAACTATTTACATAAAAGAATAGACAGTCTCTTCATTTCTTGAGAAATAAACTGTGTTTGCCAATGTAAGAAGAAATAAACTCCACATACATTAAAGCCTTAGTAGCCTGTGGTTTCAGGGCCACATGGAGAAAAGTGTTGATCCAAATGCTTATTAACACAGTTGCACACAGCATCCTTTGATAGGAATTATCTCAAGCAGAGAGCTTCAGTATTCGGGAGGAAGCTGGCATTAGAGTAAGCTCTGTCGAATTAAAGCCAACATGTCCACTTCCTTAACTGGCAGGAAGCAAGAGGCAACAAACACCAAGAGACATTTCATCTTCAAAGCCTGAAATGCTGTTTTCCCTCGTGGGAAATCAAATAATAACTTACTGAATCATGTAAACTAAAATCTCAAGTGAGGCTAGGTGATTGCTAAGAATTCGGCAAGGCATATTCAGATCTCTTTTTAAATGACCATAAGCAAACTTGTGTCAGAGAGCCAAAGCGTGTGCAGTTCTTCTCCTTGCGCACAATAACTAAGTGGGTCTTGGATTTTTGTGTTCACTGGCAGGTTAGCAAAATGATTTTGAAAAAGAAGTCTTCACTTAAGACAAAGAAGACAAGTGAGCTAAAATTCATACTTCTGTGACTAATATTAGCAGAACAAAGAAATTATATTATTCGCTCATATTTAATGACTCCAAAAGAGTCAATGCAAAAGGACTTGGATTCACAATAAACACAAAAAGAAGCCAGAAAACTCAAATTGTATTTTTGTCACATGGCTAAAAGTTAAATTAAATGGTTTTATATGTAATTAAAATAATTAAATTGATCCTTGGTCTCATTTAATCATTACATTAACCCAAGGAAATTATTATTATCACTTTATTTTCTAGAAGAAAAAACAGATTAAAGGAAACAGGTAAGTTAACAAGGCCACATGTCATGAGAATTTTAACAATAAAGAGAACTCTATAGCACTTTAAGCCAGGCAGAATTTCTGGGATATGTGGTACAGGTTACATTACCCACGGTCTTCTACGATAGAATGCTCAGGCCTAGCATTGACACTTACACCAAATGTCCCTGGCACCCACAGTCTGCTGGCCGCTGTTTTGCCTCTGTCTTCATAAAAGAGATGATGCTCTGGATGGATAGGGGTGCTGTGTCTCTCCAAGTATATGCAAGTATGATGGGCATCTTAATTTCAGCTCTACATTGTGTTGTTCACTTTGCAAGAAATTTGAGACTCGGGACTTTTCAAGCAGTAGAGTGATGACTATAGATAAGGGGGAAATATAAAAACACCTTGTTGTTCAACCTTTACAAAGAAAACATAACCTTGGTTTTTTTTTTCCAAGAGCTGGAAGATTGCTTAGCATAAAAATGAATTGAATCTTCATTTTGAAGACTGTTGCTGTGTATCCCTAGTTGATATGGAGCTCACTATGTACACCCAGCTGGACTCCAACTTGGGGCATCCCCCTGCCTCCTGCCTCCTGAGATTCCAGCAGGTACCATCTAATCTTAATTCAGTTGATTTCATAACATTTATGCTTTAGTTGATGTGATTACATGAAATGAAACAGGATCCAGTCTCATATTCTTCAGTGTTAGAGTTCAGGGCTACTGCTTCTCCAAACTGCAGAGTCCTCAGTTGTCAGCAGCACTATACATACAGACCGGAAACAAAGGACTCAACCTTTGTGTGACACAACAGCTTTGGGCAAACAGTACCATTTCTTCCTCCTCTTTGATCCTCTTTGATTATTTTCTGTGATAAAGGCCAATAAAAACATGTCTCATATGCTATTAGGGGACAGAAAGCTCTACACACCCAACAAATCTTGGTTAATCATCTCATTCTGTAGAGCCATTACCAGTAAGTGATCTTAATAGTTTTCAACATTTCATAAAATGGAAAAAAGAATAGATTCATTTCAGCTTTGCATATTTCTCACAGCCACGGCTATTCATTGCCTTGAGCAACATGGTTTGTCTCTGAGCTCCAATAGCACGAGTAATTGTAACAGAGATTGTGGCATGTACAGCAACTAGAATATTTACTATCTGGCCCTTTAACAAACAGTAGAAACGATTCCTGGAAACCCAGTGTTCCGTATGGTCCACTAAGAATGATTTTCTGTCTGCTGTAAACTGACTCTAGTGGCTTTGCTTCTTGCTCCCCCATTGATCCTGAAATGAAGTGAACTTTGTCCTTTGTCCTCCATGTTGTTAGAGAGGACTAGAACAAGGCTCACTGAAAGTGGCTCATTATGCAGCATTTTACACATAGAAAATTGCCGATAAATGAATGTTTCTTTTGGGTGGAAGTCCCCTTTCTGCCTATTAAAATTCTATCTGTCTTTCCAAGCCAGAGGGAGCCTCACACTCATAACAATCCTCCTGACTGAGCCTTCTGAGTGCTAAGATTACAGGCATTCACAACCACTGCTGGTGATTCAGCAACTCTTAGTGAGCCTAGACGATTTCTTTGCTCCTATACATCTACATTGATGCAATAGTTTTTATACATTTGGTTATTTAAATCACTCCTACCTTTTGCTATTACTGCTAATCCAACAAAGAATGTCACCATCACACGGCTGTTTCCATGGGTTAGAAAAAAGGAGTCAAAGGCTTTGAACACTTTTACCAAGCCTGTGGTAGGAAAAGAAATGTCGCCACACCTTTGCATTGATGATAAGTGACATTACTTGGGTTAGAGACAATACATCTCTTTTACTAAGGCAGAATGTTGGTAATCTTGAAACATTAACAGAAAAAAAGGAATAATTTTCGTAGGGTTACAATTTCAATTCTGTGCTCCTTACTCCCCTGCATCTCAAGGTCAGTGGAGTCAGGGCTGGATGGCTGGTTTGGTGGAACTCTTTCACAGTACAAAATTCAAAGCCCTTTGCTCCGATGACCACACAGCTCTTTTTCAGAGGAATAAAGCTTTTCCTGGTGGTTTTGGACCAATTTCCGAAGGCTCATTGAAAAGTGAAAGCATTTTTCTTCTCTCCAAGGAGCCTCAGGCTACATGTAATGTAGGTTTAATTTCCTGCACCTTAGCTGGCAACAGTTAAATCAGTTCAGGGGCCAGGAACTGGGATGTCTTCAGTCTCTTTACATGGTATCCTAGCATCCTAGCAACATTTCCCAGAATATCTCTCACCCTTCTATCATTTGGCAAGTTTAACTTGGAGAACAAAAGGAAATAAAAATCCAATCTAAATTCCTAAAAACCACAGCATGACCCATGAAGGCTCCTGGGAGAAAATAAAGACCTGCGTGCATTATAGGAAGTTACAGAGCCAAACTGGAAAGGCTTCCAGGAATGAATGCATCCCCCACTTTGTAAATTCATCTCACTTTCAGCAAAGATAATGGAAATGAAAAACACATTTCTATACTTATATAACCTATAAACCATCCTAGATTATGGAAAGGAAGTATGTACAAGGCTGAAATTTAAGTGAGAAAAAACTGTAAGAGGACATAATAATCCAATGAGAAGAAAAACAGAGGGAGGGGGTACAGTTGATGTTGATGGGACATTAGAATTCCACTAATCATGACTCAGATTCAGTTCAAATTGGGTTGATGAATAGGTTTTCTTGCCATTCTGAGTTTCCCAGCTGGGATATTGGCAGACGATCTCATTCCACGCTGTGAGGATGGTTCTTTAGAAAACTGGACCATGAAGAATCAATTGGACAGGCTACAAATCTCTCTCCAAGTGTCATCTCAAAGTCATTAACTTTGGGCACAAAACATGATGGATATTTTATGAGCAAGAGAGGCATGTACTATTCTGGATTACCAAGAAGGAATGGCCCTCTTGTTGGAAATGGCCTAGCCTTCTTTGTGTTGCTATACTTACTATCATCAGATTGATCTGATGGCTTTTTGAAGAAGACGTTCAATGCCCCAATCTCTCTTCAGAGTATTTATTTCCCTTTGTGTTTTATAGCATGCTCCAATTAAGCTTGTCTTGAGCTTACACTGTTGAATATTAATGGTACAATTTCAACAAGAATTATTGTGAATTCTGATTACAGATGCTGGAACTGGTGGTGACAGTACAGAAAGGAGGAAGTAGCAGAAAAGCCAACCTAAGCCTCCTTTGGCCATCTCATCTGCTTCCAGTTTATCTTTATTGCTATAAATCAAATACCCGAGGCCAAACACTTACAGGAGAATGAGTCTCTTTATCTCAACAGTTTTGTAGACTGGAAGTCCAAGATCTAAGAGTGCGGGGAGAGCTGCCCCTTCTGGCCTCTGATGAGGGCTCTCCTCTTCAGCACAACACGGAGAATGCACCATACAACAAGAACACGTGCGGGAGAACTTGCACAGCACGAGAGGAGGTAAGAGGCTGGCCTGGGGGTAAAGATCACTCTTTTACAACCACTGGTCCTTGCCAGAAGTAATTCACTCTTGAAAAACCCTACACATTACTTTAGACAAGCACTGAAGTCAAGTGAAGGCAGTCCTAACCTAGTCACCCATCACCAGGTCTGACTTATAAAGCATCTGAGCACCATTCAATACACCGAGGGAGGAGACTCCAGCCCATTTGTTCATCTGAGAAACAAACTCTAAAAACTTATTTGAAATACAGCTCCAGAGTCCTAGATTGCTGTTTCCCTTTTAATTCCATCCCAGTCCGACTTTACATGTCTATCAACCTTGCTTAGCTAGTTTGTTCTTTAAGTGTTAGCTATAGCCTTGAACAATGCTATGCTACAAAAATCCCCTGAACCCTCATCCCCAACATATATCAGCCCATTTAAACATCACACGTGAATAAGTTCAAAACACTCAAACACAATTTGGTGTTCATCAGAATGATTTTCAATGTGCTATATGGAAGATAGAAGGGAAGATGGGGACATCAGGTTTTGAAGGTGACAAGAAGAATTATCATAATGGATCAGTTTCTCGAGGTAAGAATCCTTAAAATCACTTTTAAAAATGATCCCCGGAAGGAGACTGAGTCCGAGAATCTGACCTGTTCCTATTCATTGTCTTCTCCAGGTCTGGGGTGTCTGAGTGGAGGGGAAAAAGGAGGAAAAATGTCGACTTGCCTTTCGCAATGTTAAGAATGGCTAGTAAAAATGGTAGAGAGTCGTGGAAAATTCAGAGTACTGCAGAAAGAAAGAAAAACCCCACTAATATCCGTGTTCCTTGGAGACCTCTGAAAATAAAATAATCACTCAGTGACAAATCCAAAATGAAAGCTAAAACATTTCAGATAAACATGATCTACGCCAGGAATTTTCAATAACTGTTATTGCTGTTCTGGGGCAACTGAGCCTCGCGGAAGGTTCATTTCATTTCGGGCCTTCCTTCAGGAACAAGGAGGGTGGGGTGTGTTCTGTGTTCACCTCATTTGACTGGAGTTGCTATGTCAACATGGTCTCCTGTTCCAGATGTAGGGACTTGAAGCTAATTGCCAGAAACCACTAATTGATTTAAATCTCCAACTATGGAAGACAGGGCTGTGTGTTGACGTGTATATAATATTCTTGCTATTCTTTCAAACCATCTATCACTATTGAAGAAAAATAAAGAGGAAATTACATAGACATAAGGCAAAAATCTATGGCTCACTTGTCATAAAGTTCTAAGTCATCTGCTCGGTACTCTGAGAGGGAGGTGGGTCTTTATTGCTGGGAGAGCCCAGAAGGAAGGACACTTGCTGCTAGTTCTGTAGGCGGAGAGGTTGCAAGATCTTTTCCCAGCTTGATTCCACGTGTTTTGGCAATCACCACTTTCAGACACTGCTGCTTCCAAGGCAAAACTCTCCCAAACTTCAGGATGGAAGAAGCATCACATCTCTACATCTCTTTTACAGGACCCTCACAGACAAGGACAAGGCAGTGAATAAAGTTTGGAAATCAGTTGAAAGACTGGAGGTGAGGGAGAAGAGAGGGAAAAGAAAAATTATAGGGTTTTAAAAGCCAGGCTCTCCACAGACAGAGGAGTAAGCCAATCCAATAAAAGTACTCTAAGGAAGGATTTATTTTTCTCATGTCTCTCTGTATGTGGTGTTTGTGTGTGTGTGTGTGTGTGTGTGTGTGTGTGTGTGTGTGTGTGTATGTCTGTGTGTGTGTGTCTGTGCGCATGTGTGGATGCATTTGTGTGTGGCTGCCCATGTGTGTACATGCCTGTGTCCACCAACAATCCGTTCTCAGAGAGGAAACGCCTTCTTCTCTCCCAGGGCTTCTCACATGGTATGTCACCAGTAAACGCTAAATGAATGAATGCATGGATCTCCGACACTGAGTGAGCCAAGATTCTGGAACATTCACTTCTGCCCTCCCCATAAAACTTCTTTTTCAAAAACATTGGCAACAATAATGAATGGGGTGATCCGATCTCTAAGTGCGATCAGCAGAGCGAGCTGGCGAATTGGTTCGTCTGTCTCTGCCTGTGCCCTTCCTGCTCAGTGGGTTGATTCAAGGATTTGAGCCTTCAAGAGGCAAAAGAAATGATTAAAAAAAAGTAGCCTTGAAAACAATGACAAATGCCTGTCATCAGCATCGTCATGATTGATTACCATCAGTCGGATAATTATACAGGCTGAGGAAGACGGTTACAAACATTAGACCCAAAATAGACGCCTCAAGGTTAACACATCCTAATTACCTCTTGTGACAACCTATGGACTCTTTTAAAAGATAAGCCTGAAAAAAATAAAGGCAGGTAAAATTAATGTGGATCATTTCCTGTGTCCAGTGAGTCACTGAAATTGCGGGATAAATCTTCCCTTTACATTCTCACCTAGCAAGGCAGAGGAAGGTAAAAAAAAAAATCACCAATATAAAAGCCTCTACAAAATAACATCATTTATTCACTATGGACATTTGCTGAGTTTGTGAGTTTGTAGTGGAGAATTCAGAGGCAAGTGTCTCTATACAAAGTGGATGCAGTAAGATGTGGCAAGAGTAAATAACACCGAAGCAAAGAAAGTGTCGTGTTTACTAACTGCTTATGCATTTTACAATGAATTACCCATTAACCCACTTGAACGAAGCTATTTAGTACTAAAAAAAAAAATAACACAGTGGGAAAAACACCTAATCCAGAGAGTATTAACTAAGGAAGTTGGATTTTGTGATCTTGGTGAGAGAGGGAGGCAGAGAAGAGGAAAGCCTGACTTCTACTTACATCTGCTTCCTAGTTATCAGGGTAATCTGCAGTTGAGGTCTCTAAGGACTCCTCAAGCGGATGTCAGCATTGGACTCAGATGGTGTTAATGGTGTCAGGCTATAGGCGCCACCGGAACGTAGAGTGCCCCCACTACAATGTCACGTAAAATAGAACTCTCTCCCACATACATCTTAGTCTGCTCGGATTACTCTCCATGGATGCCTACAGGACTTTTTTCTCCAATGAGGTTGTCAGTTTTAAGTCCAGAATTTAGACCCATTTTTAGAAGAGGGTTTAAGAGCCTGGAATGCATTGTTTTTTCTCATTCTTATGAGAAAAATACATCCTTAGACTATAAAAAATACAGATCTGTTAAATAACATGGTGATGAAGCTGAGTATTAGTGCTCTATAGATTTTTATTAACACCAAGTGTGCCTGTAATCTCAGTTCTGTAGGGATGGCAGCAGGTGGATAAATAATTCAAGAACGGCTTCAGCTACATGGAGTTCAAGGGCAGCCTGGACTATAGGAGACTCTGTGTCAAAAAATACATATATCCTGTCAGTAGTCAACATGAGGACATTCATCTCAGTGGCTGGTTCGCCACATTTGAAGCCATCTCCATAAGGAGGTTCTTTGATGTTCATCATATTCTTTGAGGTAGGTTGGGTGTTGCCAGGCGTTAACCTGTCTTATCATCAAAGATTCCTTACAACAATAAAAATATCTTTAAGTGTCATATTCTTAGGACTCTGATGTTTTTGAAGACCTTATTTTACTGTTTTACTTTATCTGTCTATAAAATCATACCTATCTGTTACATCTAGAATGTATACTTTTGTGATACAAATAGACTAGTAATTGACATGATCATGATTTGATCAATTGACAATTAACTTGTCTAACTTACTTATCATAAACTGACAACAGACAGCAATAGCACTTTCAAAGTATTGAAGGTAAATGTTGTATTCTACTTGAATGGTATGGGTACAATACCTTATATTAGAGCAGATATATACCTATATATATATAATATATATATATAATATATATATATATCGTGCATGAAGAATAATCTTAAATTTGAATTCTATACCAATGCATCAAAATTAAACTTATTTTGTGTCAGTATACAAATTCCTATACCAATGAATTAAAAATAACCTTGTGAGCACAGTTAAGGCCTGTGTTGAGGAGTCGACTCAATAATCTACTTTTTGTCCTATCATCCCTATATATTTCTGTATTCCCCATTCTGCCTAAAAATAGGCAAGCTTAGATGCAGGTAGAGTCTATATCCAAACTCTGACAAAAAAGGGTAAGCAAGTCCTCAATAGTTCCTGCCTCACAAATATGTCTGTCAGATGTATTGGTCCAGAAGACTGAAAATGGTGCTCCAACATTATTAAGAGTTTTAGGCGACTGTTCAGGTAGCAAACTGTCTCTGTCATATTTTTCAATTTGGAAGCTGCTAAGCTGCACTTCCTGCTTATTCAGGTAATTAATTGTATTCCTTTTCAAGTCTCTGATGGGGTTGAAGACAAAATAGGTTAGTTTCACAGTTAAGCTTAGTTGTTTAGGAGTCAAGATGTTTTTAGGTCTAGATAGATCTTTCAAGTTGATAGACATGAGATATGATAGATGTTGATTTACATTCAGAATTTTAGACTCACCAAAATAGGAAGATGTTTTCTTCAAGGTTGTCAAATACAAGCAGCCAAAACACTGTGAATTGTTTCATGGTTTTTATTGCTCTATGTAGTTTATTTTATAGATGTATAATAATATAAATGTATATGTAAAATTTTTTAAAATATTAATTAAAAATATATCAGCAATTTATTTCCTCTGGCCAGTATACAAGGCTAGACTAGCCAGAAAGCTGTAGATTTTGTTTTATAGATATATTTAAAAGAGAAACTTGCATTAAATCCACCTATGTGAACTAGGAACAGCCAGTGAAGCCGGTGTAGAAACAATACAGAAAAATAAATAGAAAAAGTCGTTCAAGCCTTCACTTGAGGCTGAAGAAGGGGAATCTCGTGGTCAAGGACATCCTGCACAAATCTGAGGTTGTCCTTGAAAAGGATTTTTACTGCAGCTCAAGGAGTGGTGACAAATCTTTTTTTGGTTAACTTTAGGGAAAGCCAAGATTAAGAAAAACACTTAAAACTTTACTTTTAGGATGATAATGCTTAAGTTACTTCTTGTTTCCTAGGAAACACTACAGGTTGTGGATACTGAACTTGGCTCGATCACGTATCATGAGGAATTCAGCATTCCAAGCCAACAACTGAAGATGCTCGCTCACTGTCACTCAGTTGATCTGGAACCTCTATCTCTCTGGAATTTTATATTAAGAGAAATCTTATTGCCAGGACTGCCTTGTTTGTGTGCTACAAACCTTTCAACGCTGGTGTTACACAAACGGACTAACCAAAACACAGTGAAAATAGCTCCTAATGACCTATTGCTAAATCCATAGACCAGTGCCTCACTCAACCCTCAATAAAAAAGCTCTGTCTTGTGATAGGTGGTTGTTAACACAGAGACCCACAGCTGTCCAGTGTCCTGTAGTGAGAGACACTGAAGCCATCAACCCCGTAAGTGGGATGCCTATATTAGTCCCCTCTTCTAAAGACTCAGTGCAAAGGTAACTATGCTGAAGATGAGGCAGAACAATCATAGGAGCCAGAGGTGGTGGATGAATCCAAAGAAACAGCATCTTCCAGACAACAACAGGGCCGACGGACATATGAATTCACGGAGAATGTGACAGCACTCAGAAACCCGCGCAATTTCAAGCTGGATGAAATTGCAGCACTGCGAAGGAAAAACAGCAGTTGATATTTGCTAAGAGAGGAAAATCGGATTTCTTCAATGAAATGTCACAGAATACACCAATCACACCCTAGGGTAGACCACATGCTCAGTTGACCAACATGGGATGGATGCCACGGTTTCTTATGTGCTTTTGTTGTTGTTGTTGTTGTTGTTGTTGTTGTTGTGTTTATCTTCTCTTGTTTTGCCCTTTCATTGGTATTTTTACATTTTTTTTAAATTGGAGATAGAAAGAACATGAAAGTGGGTGTGTAAGGAGGAGGGAAGGACCAGGGAGGACTAGGGGGAAGGCCAAGAGCATGCTCAAAATATTTTGCCTGGAAGATTTAACAAGTAATGTGAATATATAAAAAAAACAGCGAAGACAGTGCACCACTCGAAGGACACTTACCCATACAACCCAAAACCCAAAAACCTTGGGAGCCATTCCACAGTGAAGCTCACTCCTTTCAGAGAATGCAAGCCACATCTAAG